>CM068374.1:29186880-29235591 GCA_034769895.1 Magicicada septendecula
TACACAGTAACCCCTTTCAATAGCCCTCACATAACACATGTTTATATCAAAACGTTTGTACAGGGTCCGCCAGTGAAGCGGGAAATTTTGAAAGTCCAATAGTTCATTTTCTGCTCACGAGAGGGCGTGGAGGTTTTCGATTGTTGTTTTACATTTAATGCCATTTGTTAAACATGGTGCAGTGGTCCGGTGCACAGCGTGCTTTCTGCGTAAAATCGTTTTATAAGAATGGTGACTGTGTGACTTCTGTACAACGATTGTTTCGTAATCATTTCAATATTCCACGACATGGAAGAGTGCCGTCCGCTCATGCAATTATGTCATGGGTGAAAAAGTTTGAAGAAACTGGTTCCACATTAAACTTAAAGCATAGAGGAGCAACAAGGTCTGTAAGAACAGAGGAAAACATTGAAAGAGTTCGAGTAGCATTGACGCGTAGTCCACAACGTTCTGCAATGAAACATGCATCCGCACTAAACATTAGTGACACATCGTTACGACGAATTTTGCATAAAGATTTATCTTTTCATCCTTCCAAAATTCAAGTAATGCAGGAGTTGAAAGATGGCGATATGCTGGCTCGCAGGATTTTCAGCGAAGAAATATTGCGACGTGTAAATGATGATGAAAACTTTATTCACCGCATGTTTATGTCAGATGAAGCACATTTTCATTTGAATGGATATGTAAAAAAACAAAATAGTCGATATTGGACTGATGAAAACCCAGGTGAGTTGCATGAAAAGCCATTACATAGTCCAAAAGTTACGGTGTGGTGTGCAGTTTCATCATCTGGCATTATTGGGCCATATTTTTTCCAAGACGATACAGGAAACACCACAACTGTCAATGCAGACCGCTACACACACATGGTCAGAACATTTTTGATGCAACAGCTCCCTAGGTTTCCGGAAATTAATTTTTTTCAGCAGGATGGGGCCACAAGTCGTACTGCTCGTGTGTCCATGGCTGCTTTAAGAGAACTCTTCCCGGACGGACTCATATCCAGATATGGCGATATCTCGTGGCCTGCAAGATCCCCAGATTTGTCCGCATGCGACTTTTTTCTTTGGGGATTTCTGAAGAGCAGGGTGTACATTGATAGACCGCACACCATACCGGAATTAAAAACGAATATCAGACAAGAAATTGCACGGATTCAACCTGACCTGCTTCGTCGAGTGATGGAAAATTTTCGGTCAGGATTAGAAGAATGTTTACACAGAAATGGCTCTCACTTGAGCGGCGTTATTTTTAAAAAGTAAAATAATGGCATACTTTACTCAACTCAAATCTGTAAAAAAAAATCTGATAATAAATGTTTCATGAAAAAATTGGGTACTTTTAATTTTCCCGCTTCACTGGCGGACCCTGTACATTATTATTTTTGCGTTACGACTAATGAATTCGCTTCTCAATAATCTACTGTTGGTATAATATACCCTATTTCCTAATGTATCCTGTCATTTATTGTCGTGTTTATGGTATTGCTTTAGTGCATTGTGTTTTAATAATTAGGACTCCTAAAACTATCAGATTTCAAACAGCATAATCACTATCTAATAATTTAATGACGTTGCATACGCGTTACTCCCTCGTTATTCAAAGTTGCCGGCAATTAGTGAAAGTGAAATGCGCAGTGCCCTGTTTATTGTCAGCGCAACCCTACATCTCGCTGACTGCGTAAATGTTGATGCGTTTCCAAAAACATTTACCGTGTGAAACGTATATGACTGTATTTGATTCCACAAATAATTTGATTCCGTATTAATCTGTATTGTTATTAAACCACACTTCGAATTTCAATTATTAATCATCATCATCATTATCTCCTAAGTGGAGCATAGGGCATCAATGAACTTCCGCCACCGGACTCTGTTCCGCGCCATCGTCTTGATCTCGGGCCAGGTCTTTCCTCCTTTCTCCATCACTTCCGCTATTACACTCCTCCTCCATGTGTTCCTTGGTCTGCCTCTTCTCCTGCTACCTTGTGGGTTCCATTCCAGGGCTTGTCTTGCTATGTTGTCTCTATCTCGTCGTAATGTATGCCCAATCCACTTCCATTTCCTACGACGCATCTCAATGTCAATGGGTGTTTGATGGGTTCTTCTCCACAGCTCTTAATTGGAGATAACTTGTGGCCACCATATCCTCAGGATATTCCGCAAACTTCTGTTCATGAATGTTTGGAGTCTGCTAATCAATTGTTTGTTAGTCTTCCAAGTTTCACACCCATAGAGCAGTACCGACTTGACATTTGTATTGAAGATGCGTAGTTTGGTATTGGTGTTAAGTTCCCTTGATTTCCAGATTGGTCTCAGCATTGTAAATGCTCCTTTAGCCTTATTTATTATATTTCCTATATCCTCTATGGTTCCTCCCTCCGTGGTGACCATATTATTAATACTGTGTGTGAATATGTTTTCTCTGATACTGAATTTTGTTAAATTAATGTTTTATTTGCTAAAAAGTACTGTTGCTGTTTTCAGTACAATTTCGTGTAATTAAATATACAGGAAAATGTCTTGTATCAAGCCAAAGATTGTGCTCGGTAAGTGATTTCTGATATGTGTAAGTTTTTGACTATAACAAACGTTGTTTACAATGCCGTCTTCACGTGTTTGCGTACGCGTTCATGTCGCAGAGTTTAAATAAACAGTAACGTTAACAATAGTTAACCACCAAGTTACAGTTACCCCTTTGCGTTGTCATCAGTGCTTTATCCGTACAGTGCCGTATGCAGGGGTGCCCACAGGGGGGGATCATAGCGCAAGTTGCGCATTGAGAATTTTTGGGGGGGATTTTTCGGCTGTATTTTAAGGATTTTTGGGGGGGGTTTTCAAGAATAACATTTTAAATCCAACATTGATGGAAATTCTTACCGTGTTTGTGCAACAAACTAAGCTGTTAGTAAAAAACTAAAGCAATTGCATATCTTTATAATTGTTTTAACGAACTGGCGGCATAAATGTCTCTACTAGTATAACTAGTAAATTGTATCGTAACAAGTGTAACAATTATCGTAACTGTAGTGTAGGATCTTGTTTTGTTTTTCATGACTTTTTCAACTAAAATAATTTGTATAGGCTTATTGAAAAACCTCGAGATTTAGGTCTAAAATATACCTAAAACTCGAGTTTTTAAGTCTTTATTTTCAAATTTTCCCCTTTTACTGGGGGGTATTCCATAATTCCCAGACCCCCTGGAACGGCTTGCACCCCCTGGGTCATTATTAATGGGGGAACTTTTCAATTGGGAGGCAGTGCTGAGACTTTTTGGGGGGATTTGCGCATTGGGGCTTGGGGGGGATGGGCACCCCTGGCCGTATGCATTACAATATATACGTATACCGCAATATATTACAGATAAACTGTTTACAGAGCTTATCACCTTGCCACTAGCTTGAACAAAGAGGACGTTTTTATTCCACCAAACTAGCTACGACTCCGAAATAACTCAACTACGCCTGTGACTTCGGATGGGCGGATTATGTAAATTTTCAGAATTACCTTTGACGTAATTATATAACAAAATAACGTTGTTTTAGAATAACAAATACATATTTGTTCAAAATTTGATAACATTTTTAGTGATATCGAAAACAATTTCAAAAAGTGTTTGAATGAAATCAGGAAATTTCAAAAATGTGTAAAATCCGAGTTCTAATAACTAAATAATTCTGAATTCGTACAGTCTGCAGCGATAGTAAAACAGACGTTTTTGACACGGAGAGTTTAGCACAAAGCACGTAGAGTTCCCCACTGCCCCTACCTTTCGCGCAGCTATGGACTGGCCACCATAAAGTAACACGATTGTAAATGTGTGCAGGCGAACCAATACTCGTGTTTGTGGATATTAAAACATGTTTGCACATGGTCACAGCTTAATGTAGCCTACATTTACAAATGTAAAGGTTTTGTCCCATTTCTCTCAGCAAATAGCATCACTGCTTGCTAACCAAACCACTGCCATTAAACACATTACCGGTGTTATACGCATTTCGAATCAACCAAAACTAGCGCCCACAACGAATCCTTTCAGAACTATAAATAATTGTGTATGACACTGCAAATAATGAAAATGTAGATTGTAATAATTTGGTTAACAAAATAAAAAATTGAACAGAAAGTTTAAAATGTCTAAAGTGTTAGTCTACTAGCACTAACGTCTACCACCTTACGTTAGCGTAACTCGATTTTACACTGAAGATCGCAGTCGATGGCACTGCCGAAACGTCTGTTTTTTTAGAAATCAGTGGACCACGCCCAAACAGCTCGGAAAGGAATTTTAACAACAGAAAGTTTAAAACTTTTATAAACAATGACTTCAGGAAAATGATCTTAAGATATACTGAATAAAACAGAAAAGCATAACAACGCTGGGTAGTTTCACAAAAATGAACTTCCTTATAAAAGTCTGCAGAGAAGACTTTTCAAAAAATGACAGGAACAAAGGTTTTTGATGTCAACGTGTGTCGTGTAAACGCGATTGTAAGGGGATGTTGTGGTAGGTGGTAGAGATCAAGCATCTGGGAAACAGATGCTGCTTAACAGAAGTACAACGCGTTCTAAATTTAATTCAAATTACCGATTTAAACAAAAATAAATAAATAATTAAATCAATAAAGGAAAGGCACTACCCCAGGTGGTAACTTGAAAGAGAAATCCACTATGGTATCATATGCCATGCATTGGGCAAAGGGTTCTGGGAAGTCCCAACAACTGCAATCAAAGGTTTAAGTCGGAGCAACCTTGGAATGCCTCTAAACGTAAATTGAAGAAGACATTTTTATAGAATAGACGACAATAGGTTAACAAAACAGATTTTCAAATATCTGTGGGGAAAGAAGTCAACATCACGTAGGATTAAAGAAGTCAAAAAGGATTTAGAAAAAAAATAATATAAACGCAAAATAAGCAATTAAAAGAGAAGTTTTTCGGGCAAAAGTGTTAAAAATGGAAGGAGTCCAGAGGAGGAGAGAAAAAACGCCGGTTCAAAGTGGACTGAAAACAAGAAGAAGAGACATAGTGAAAAAATGAAAGAATATTGGAGAAAAAGAAAATAACAAGGTATAAGAATCGAAATTGGCTTGTGGGCCTCAGATGGCCGATACAGAAAAAAAGGTACAGAATCGTCGGTTTTAGGTTAGAATTTTAATTAGTTGTAACATCAGCTGTATTTGAGCCACTGTCTCAGTGACTGATACTTTTATTGCTTAATTATAAGGTCTTTTTACTTTACCTTAAACCTAATATTTTGTTTACAGTTAAAGGAATAGCTATGTTGTTCCTGCCCCTTCGTAGAATTAAGTGTTTGATAGGTTTTATAGTAGTGCTGCAATTATTTTTAATATGGAGACCAAGATGTATGGAACTAGTACTAACTTTTAACTCTTTCCAGACCAAAGAATATTTTAAGAATCATGATTTACTTTTTACAAAAATTCGTAACGTAACTTCGCAATGATTATTTCCGGACTCACAGCTTATACAATACTTTTCGTTTCTTGATTGGTTTTACTGGAATTTTTAAGTAATCACTGGAAAGTTATGTTATGGATTTTGTGTAAACAATAAACCATGATCCTTGAAATACTCATTGGGCTGGAAAGGAGTATAATATTCAAAGCAGAGAAGACACGTTCAGTCTCACTCTCACCTTGAATAGTGAAATGTGTGGTTTTTAATTAAAGACGGTGAATTTTAGAAAGCGCACCACGTCTTTTAAATGACCTTCAAAAAGGATGATATATCACGTTTTATTACTAAAAGAAAATTACATTAGATGTGATCATTTTCAAAGGATGACGTAGGGTCCATTGCCAATAGTGGCGCTGAAAAAAAAGCCATTCGTAAAAGAGACGTGGGTCGTCCGAGGATGAGATGGGTGATGGAACAGATTTTTATAACCTAGTCCTTAAAGTGAAGAAGAATAAAAAGAAGAAGAAGAAAAGAAAAAGGAGAAAACTAGAAGAAGAAGATGATGATGAAATAGGGTTTTACGTTATTTATAAAATAGTTATTTTAAGTGAACCAGTGAAAGTCTATTGATGTTCATCATAGAATCAATTGCTACACGCTGAATTTACAGCAACAATAACGTTGGCAGGGGGCGAATACAATGAGCATCCGTCCGTCATTCATTAGCGTCTCGCGGGACCGATTCCTATTGTTGCCTGCAGAACAATGACGTCTCACGCTCGAGCACACGCACGCGTTTAACCGGCGCATTAATCAAATTCGGTCCAATATCATCCAATATAAACAGTCTGACTACATCAACCATAGTTATCAATGATCCTAAAATTATAAATAATAGAGAGTTTTATACTTTTTAAAATTATGAATTTATTATTATTTTGTATTTTATAATTCTCACGCAGACTTGACACAGCCTGCTAGAATAATTCGGTGGTACAAAAGAGAAGGATATTTTGTTCTTACTATTGTTATTACCACGAGAACTATTTAGAAGTCAACTCCAATTGTTAAGTAAAGGAAAATAAAAAATTATGGAAAAATGATTTGTTATGTACAAAAGCATTTGTCGTCTTCCATTTAGACTGTCCTTTTGTCCGAGGCTAGTATTAGGCTTTTTTGCATTTAAATTTTTGTATGTGAAATGAGGAGCAAGCCCATTGCCAAACACCCTGCAGGAAGACCCAGATATTTTGTTGGGGTTTCTTCTCTTATCCGATATGTTCCAGTTAATTAAAAGGCGCCAGAAACTCGCCTTTTCACCCTCTCTTGTCTGCTACATATCGTACACCCATTGCACGCCATGTACTCAGGGGCTGTGCGACACATGTCTTCGAGGACGTGATTTTTTGGGAGAGCTGAGTTATATTCCTCAAAACTCTAACTCATTCGTCAGAAAACAGTATGCATTTCTCAGAGTTTTACCGCTATATTTCTCAAAAACTATACCAACACCAACCATACAATTATTAGGGATGTGCAAAACTTGGTCAACGATATGACGTCTACAATAAAAGTGGGAATAGAGAATCAGAACCGTTGAGAGTAAATAAGGGATTACGACAGGGCTGTTGCATCTCCCCTACGCTTTTTAAAAATTTACGTTAAATTTTCGTTAATTGGAATATTAGTTGATTGAACTACTATTAATTTAGACTATTTGTTAATTAAACCACTATTAATTTTTAGTGCTACTTAATTTTAATGCTATTAATTCCAACAGCAGTTAGTTGGACTAGTATTTAGTCGGGATATTCGTTAATTTAACTATTAGTTAATTAGTCTGTTAGTTAAATGACAAACTATTAATTTAAAAAATTAGTTGTTCAATTTAATTGGACTATTATTTAGTTAGACTACTGTTAATTTCAACTGTTGCTTAATTGGGCTATTAGTTAATTAGACTACTATTCATTTCTACTATATATTAGTTAATTGAGCTACTACGAAATTCAACAATTAGTTGATAGAGCTATTATTTAATTTAACTACTGTTATTTTCAACTATTATTTAATTGTCCTAGTATTATTTTCTCCGATCAGTTAATTGGACTGTTAGTTAATTGGTCTATTAATTAGTATTAAGTACAAATTTATCAAGTTAATTGGGCTATTATTTAATTGAACTACTATTACATTCAAGTATTAATTAAATAGTCTATTAGTTAACTGAACAAATATTAATTTCAACTATTAGTTAATTGAACTACTAGTTAACAGGGCTATTAGTTAATTGCGCTATTAGTTAATTTGATTATTATTTAATTGGGCCATTAGTTGGTTGAACTGTTATTTAATTAGCCAACCTTTTTTTCAATTATTAGTTAACTGTTATATTAATTAATGTTCACCCAGCTTGCAGTAAGTGTTACGCAAAATAATACTAAATACTGTAAATAAAATGAATTTTATAACGACATTCGAAGGAGCAGGTGCAGATTAGCCTTACATTGGACCCGTATTACATGATCAGCTGTGTTTTACTCAACCAACTGCGAACAACAACTACCTTTCATGGACACGCTGGTTACTATTCCAACGCGTTTAACTGACTGAAACCAACAAACTGTAGCAGTACAACACGATTGCCTTAAGAACAATCTCCAGTCAGCAGTTTTCCACTCGAGTCAAATACGCAAAGAACATAATCTTATAATATCAACCCAGAATACAAAAGTTATGGCCTTTAGAGGAAAGAATCGTATACATTCCAAGATAATTATAAACAATTAGTCTATAGAACACGTACCTAATTTCAATTTTATAGGCTGCTATAAAGCTTATGAGTATGAGAGCGACATCGATATAAAAATAAACAGATTTTAAATGATATGCGGTACTATACACAGAACACCGCATAGGAAACAAGATGAGGAAAGACACCAAGATAAAATTCTATAAAGTAATGACAACACCTGTTTTAACTTATGGGAGTTACCTGTATAACTTCAAGTTTTACCTGTAAAACTTGAACTATGACGAAAACGATGAGCAAAGAATACAAACAAGTGAAATGTAGTTCTTCAAGAAAACCAAAGGTGGCACTCTTAGAGATCGAATACAAAATAAAGATATAAGGACCGAGTTAAATGTATATTGTATGGCCAGCAGAATAAGGGAAGGACAAATAAAATGGAGGCAGCATGTCGAGAGAATGGAAGATATGAGACTACCTAAACAAGTAATAAGTTACAAACCTCAAGAAAGACGAGATACAGGTAGACCATGGAAGATATAAGTTTCAGTGAACGCGAAAGAGGCTGTAAGCCTATACCTTGACGTGGACAAGAAGAAGACGATTGGATGGTCGTTTTCTTTGTGAGCCA
The DNA here is from genome assembly GCA_034769895.1 of Magicicada septendecula. Taxonomy (NCBI): domain Eukaryota; kingdom Metazoa; phylum Arthropoda; class Insecta; order Hemiptera; family Cicadidae; genus Magicicada; species Magicicada septendecula. The sequence continues at coordinate 29,195,684 of CM068374.1, forward strand.
ATTAAAAAATATGTTTTATTTGCAGTCGAGAGAACGCAAGTACATTTCTTAATTTTAACAAAGCAATTTAAATGTACTCTTGATTGAATTCCTTTTTTTACATTTGTTGGTTGTCGACTGATAGCAGTTATCAGTAACAAACAACGGTGTGGAGAACACCACGTTCATTACAATGCTTATTAGGGGTTGGTCCTTTAAAATTAACTAACCACTTCACAGAAGGGGCGACAGTGACTATGAAGGGCGGGTTTGTTTTTACAAGGAGCAACACATTATTGGATTCCATTGTTTGTGATGGAAATGACGCCCGCCCCGCTCTGCAGGCTTTACATTTAATTAAAAAAACTATTTTCTCGGAGACTGTTTTAATATCATCTATTTACTCCGTCAATTTGAAAATGACTTCTCCTGACTTTTTAAGGTCTTATTGTACATGGTACATATTATAAAAGAGCATAGCCTATCTAGAATTATATTATAAAAACACACAAACGATTTTATAAAAAAGGTATAAGTAAAGGGACACTGTTTTCTTTCGTGTCCAAACAACCCGAACCAGTCTCGGTTAGTTGCGACAAAACAACGTTTTTACCTGTTCTTACGCGGTCAACTGCACCCCGTAGTATCACTTACTGACAGAATCTGTCATTTATAAACGTTACTATTCTGAATTTTGATGAAATTTCAATTCATTAGTACAAGTAACCTCTTTCTTCCAATATTCTTGTTACGTTTGGTTAGGTTAGGTTAGGTTATGTTAGGTTACGTTAGGTTATGTTAGGATAGGCTAGGTTAGGTTCGAATAGGCTACGAATGGATAGAATTATAACGGTAATTCCTGCATTATTGTAAGAACATGAAAATTCAATTGGTCGCAACTGACCGGGTCCAATTTCCACCTCGGTCGTAACTGACCGGGTCCAATTTCCACCTCGGTCGCAACTGACCGGGTCCAATTTCCACCTCGGTCGTAACTGACCGGGTCCAATTTCCACCACGGTCGTAACTGACCGGGTTTTATACAATTGGGTCGCAATTGACCACGGTCCCAACGACGTAGTGTCAGAAATCGTCATTTTTCAGCGAAAAAGTAAAACCGGATTAGTCCAAAACAGTTACAAACGAAAAAAATAAATTATATAAAGCTAAAGGAAAGAGAGAAAAGCATTGAAAAGTAAATGAGTAGAGTTAGAAGAAACACTTATAGAAAAAACACAGGGGACAACAATGTAATGAATAAAACTCAACAAAGACAAAGAGCAATAGATTGTTTCTGCTAATCTCGGGAATCTCTTATTTAGATTAAATCTATTGATTTTAAAGATAGCTTACTCTTACACTAAGTTACAGATATTCCGTCTGATCAAGATTATATTATATTCTCAGCGTAGTAGAGTGTATTTGTTTTTGAACGAGCAAAGCGAACTCTTATTTTTAACTCGACCGTCTCGCAATTGTCTGTCTGTGTGGGTGTGTGTCTCACAATAAGTCTTGAACGCATCAACCTATTTTCCGTAAAACTTGGCATGCATGTCTATACTTTTAACCTACAGAATCCTTTTGTTTTAGAGATTAACGCCCAAAAAAGGTTGCGACAGGTCAAAAAATTAGAGGGTAAAAATTGTTGGAAAACCCGCAAAACACAATGTGGGATGTTAAATTAAAGGAAGTTTTAAAAACAATCTGAATATAGTGTTTGTTTTTGAAAATTCAAAATTTTGGACGCCAGACCTTAAAATTGCGTAACAGTTTGATAAAATTTTAATTAAACCTGAGTGGTATCTAGTTAAAGAGAATTTTAACTAGAATATAATCGACGTCTGAGGCTTTCGCGGACTGCGTCAACGTTACTGGAAGACTGGCGTCGCCGGGTCTACGACGACCATCTTCAGTGAATAAAGTTTGCGAAGGCTATAACACTGACCATTGGTTACTGACTGCGATACTTGGTCAGTGTTATAGCCTTCGCAAACTTTATTAACTGAAGATGGTCGTCGTAGATGCGGCCGAAACGTCTGCAATCAACAACTCTGGAACAGGGCCTTACAACCCGGCAAGTCACTTATCTAAATGTAAAGTTAAATTTTGCAAATTCAAACGTTTTAGACCACAAAGGGATTCAGAATTTGAAAAAATTCTTAAAATCCAACAGGGTGTCAGACTAAAAGAAATCGTAAACCAAATCCGAATGTTTCAATGTTTAGTGATTACTAAATGATTGTGTGTTCTACAATTGTTATAATACTGGAGAAACAGTATAGTAATATGCATTTTGAAAAATTATCTAATATCACAATTTATGTAACAATAAATGTACGTCTGTGTAAAATACAAGCAACGACGTTGTAAATAAGTTGGACAAGTTCAACCTCATGTGCGGCACCATTAGGCGAACCCTTGAGTCAGCAAGTTGAGAAACACGCCTAAAATTCTACAAGGTTATGGCTCTTCCCACACTTTTTTTTGGGTCTGAAAATTGGACTTTAACTAAAGGGCAGGCCAGTCGCATCCAAACGGCTGAAATGAGATTTCTCAGGCACGTGGCAGTATATACCCTGCATGATCATGGAAGAAACACAGATATACGGCAGGAACTGAATATTATGTTGTAGGGTAAACACCGAAATAGTAGGGTAAAAGCTTTGTGTACTTGCAAATTTCATGTTGAGTATCAATTTAAAGAGAAGTTTTACTGACAGCTAAATTTAGTATACAGTTATAGAAATTTCAAAATCTTTTAACCACAGGATCTAAAAATGGGACTAAACATTTGAAAAATTGTAGTAATAACTCAGTAAGCTATCAGATTAAAGAACTTTAACTTATATCGGATTGTTTGGAATTTTTAGCGTTTTTAGTGTATGATTGCTCTACAAAAAATGGTACTTTATAAATATTTGTAAATATAATTTATCCACACATTGTCTAAATAATAACCCTCAATTTCCAGGCAGTAAAAATATGAAGTTAATTAAAAACATACAAAAAGGTCAAAAAATGAATATTTGGGAAAATCTTAATATTTTTCAAACAAAATAATAATAATTTATTAATTATAGAACAAACTCAAATAAAAACAAAATAAGATGATCTATTTAAAATTATAAATTTATTAAAATAAATAAAATATAAACAATAAATGTTTCCAATGTAATCGATAAAACACCTGCATAAATAAATAACCATTAAAACAATCGTTAACTAATCGAATTAAATCGATTATCCGTTATTTTGCATTAAAATCGAAACAAATTCGATTATTCGTTAGTTTCTGTTTTAATGAAGATTTATTTCGATTGTTATTGATTTACTTACAAACCTCTGGTGATGCGGATATATTTCAGTCAAACGTGCGTCAGGTATTGAAACGACAAAAACACAATGTTTTTGCAGAAGAAACTATATTGAATAATATTACAACGTTATACAACTGCTGCAAGAAACTTTGAGTTACCTACATAAAAAATAATAAAAAGAATGGTAACTTAACTAACCAAATTTGGAAGATAATCGGTATTTTTATAATTTTTCTGATAATGATTGAAAATTATCTAATATCAAATTTTATTCAACAATAAATATATTTTGTTCAAAATAGTAAACAAGTTCTACAGCTCAGGGAGCATTCCAGTATAATCTGTAGGTACCTCATTCGACAACTCTTACCTTTAGGGAACTCAAGCTACCGTTTTTATAAACTATTTTTTTTTTTAGGTTCGTAAAACTTGAATTTCGGTAGGCTAAGATCCAAAGAGTAGGGGTAAAAGCTTTGAAAAATCGCAAGTTTCATGTTGCGTATCAATTGAATGAGAATTTTTACTAAAATCTGAATTTAGTCCCTACAGTTTTGTCAATTTCAAAATTTTTTTACCACAAGGACCCAAAAATTTAATTGACAAGATGCGTGGTCAATTATTTTACGACCACGTTATTCGTTTGTTGACAGTTTTTCCGTGTGACTAAAAACTGTAATTTTCGGCTGTAATTTTCATAAAAATTATTCTTTCTAGTGCAGTAACCACAGTTGGAAATTGTCGTAGTTGGCAACATTTATCAACGTGGTGATCCCAGAGCTTGCGATAATCTGTATCCAAATGCTGAACTGGAGATGAATACATAGGGGGTCCATTAAACTGTAAAGAGCCCATTGGTTAGGACAAAATGTCTGTGAGTAGAACAAAATATTTTATGCAAATATGAAATGACCAAATCGTTTGTATACTGTTTGTTCAGGACTCCTGAGAACGCATCGAACCGTAGATTTACAAAAATATAACGATAAGTGCAGTATTGTAAAATGTGAATTTGAGGAAATGGAAACTCTAGGACATGACATAGAGGATAGCCCCAGAAGGATAAACAAAGGGCACGTGCGGGAAGAGAATATAAAATTAGATCAAAACGTGTACGTTGAGAACAAACAAGTGTTACATTTGTCCTGTTTTGCATAGTCCGTTTCGTAAACACGCAGACTGCTACCAACTGAATAGACTGTATTTTGTGGAAATCGTACGCAAATTGCCAGGGGGATCTCTTTGCGCGTACCCATAATCTGACGTACTACAGGAAGGTCCAGGAAGCGTATAACTGTTAACAGAAGGATGAATCTTTATTTTGCCATCTGAGGAGGGTGAGAACATTCTAAATGGTAGGTTATAGTTTGCCTACAGTAAAAACAAAACGTTTATTTATAAGTCGATTTAACAATAAACATAAAGATGAGACTTTTACGCTGCTACGTATTATCGGTCCTCTTGTACAGTGTAGAATCTTAGACTTTCGCTGAAGCCGCAACTAAAAAATTGGAATCTTTCGAAATGTGGTTTTACCGTAGAATACTGAGCATTCCATGGACAGCACATATAACTAATCTTGAAGTTATTAGAAAGATGAAGAAAGAAAGGGAAGTTATTAACACAGTGAAGATAAGAAAGCTTCAGTATCTGGGACATCTCATGAGAAAAGAACAGAGACTTTACTTATTGCAGTCCATACTACAGGGAAAAGAACTTGGAAAGAGAGGAGTTGGGCGACCGAGAATATCATGGCTGAGAAATTTAAGGACCTGGTTTGGCATGAATACAACTGACTTATTCCGTGCAGCAGTACATAAAGTTAAAATAGTCTATATGATATCCAACATCCGAAACGGATAGGAACTACCAGAAGAAGATGTGGAATTAGTACGCGAGTTGTGAGGAGAATCTCTCTGCGTGTACCCATAATCTGGCGTATTCCAGGAAGGTCCAGGAAGTGTAGAGTTGTTAATAGGCGGGCGTAACTTTACTTGTCATCTGACAAGGGTGAGGATATTCTAAATATTAGGTTATAATTTTCCTACAGTGAGTAGTGAACGCAAGCCGCGGGCACAGCGACCTAACACGTTACCACTGCGGCAGCGTCACTGGTGATAGAAAAATTGCGTCTATGCCATAGCGACCTTTGTGAAGACAATGTCATATGATTATATATATATATATCGTAGCTTATACGGCCGTAGTCAATGTTGTTAAAATGGCTGTTTGGCCGTGGTCCATTGTTTCTAACTAAAACAGACCTTTCGACAGTACCACCCTATGTTAGTACAGCTCGAATTTACACTGATGATAGTAGTCGATGGTACTGTCAAAACGTCTGTTTTAGTTAGAAACAATGGACCACGGCTAAACATCCCGGGAATGAATTTTAACAACAATGTCATATGATAACACTCACATTTTAAAGCTGAAATCCTTGTGTTCTTTAGTTCTGAGCGAAAGAGGGAGGGAGAGGTTTCTAGGGCGAGATAGTGAAGAAAACAGAGGAGGCAGACACGAGAAAGATTGAGAGAGAATAGAGTGAGGAGAAAAAAGAGAGAGAGAGAGATAGACAGAGGAGAAAGGAGAGTGGACACAGAGATGATAGATGTGTAGGGGAAAGATAAGAGAGAGAAAATACAGAGAAGAAAAATGGAAGAGAGAGTAGTGGGTGTATAGAGAAAGGAGCCAGTGTGGTGAGAAAACAGAGAGAAAAGAATGAAAGAGAGAGAGAGAGAAAAAGAAGAGACACAAAAAGAGGGTTAGCGTCAAAAAGAGGGGAGAGACGATAAAAAGATGTGAGTGGGTGAGTGAGAGAGGGCAGTGGGAGTAGACAGGGAGAGGTTGAGTGGAGAGACAGAGTAATGAGATAGACGGAGATAGGCGACAGGATAGGTCAAGAGGAGGAAGTGCAAAAAGTAAGAGTACAGAATTGACGGAAGGGGAGGTAGGAGAGAGCGGTGAGTGGGAGAGAGAGGAGAGACAAAATCTTTCAATGAACTGGTTGCGTTTATAACATTGTATATGTATTTTGTATGTATATGCAATTTATATGTATATCCAATGTACTCGTTTGAATATAAAAACCTTTTTGAAATTTAATCGTAAACATGAAAAACGACATTCATGACAAACGATATGTTGGGTAAAACAAGAGATATTTAGTGGATGCAGAAAAGGTAGCGTGTTTAACGGCAGTATCTTAGTGTTTGTTATTTAAGACGTTTGTAATTACGAGAAACGGCTGAAATGTTTAAGTCCGTACATAGTGGTGGCCGTGCTCTAATTGTATCTGGCGCGCTCTTGTAAGTTGGCGCGTGCGCGGGCGAAATTATACCTATGCGTCTCAAGAAGTGGTCTATTAAGTTATATGAGTGGAGTAAAAATACGATACTTTAACGTCTTTTATCATCTTTTACCGACATCATAATCGACGTCATCACGATACACGCGTGCAGGGTTTAGACGGCGCCGGCTAAGCTTATTTACATAATTTACTTTTCTTATTTTCGACATTCATAGTTCCCCTAGAGTTACATTCTTAGTAACTCTAAACGCAGTCTATTTGCTGAATTGAATAGTTTACCGGCCTAACTAAGAACCTGCCGTATTTTCATACCAGGAAAGATTAATTGAACAAGACTTTTGAAACTGGCACTAGGTACTTTTTGCTTGTTAATGTTGGTAACAATGAGCAGAGGATAGTAGCGGCCAGATGTACGAAACGCTACTCGCTTGTTTCTAAATTCGTTTGTTTCTTTGTTATAGGTTATTGAGCAGATTTTAGAAGTTTTTAGTATGAAAAGGTGGAAAACCAGCTAAAATCTTTCACAGATTGCATTCGAAAAGTCTCTCTCTCACTCTCTCTCTCTCTCTCTCTCTCTCTCTCTCTCTCTCTCTCTCTCTCTCTCTCTCTCTCTCTCCCTCTCTCTCCCTCTCTCTATTTATGCACCTAAACATTCAAAGAAATTTCGACGAAACCGAAACATCGAAACATGATAATGTTTTTAGGCTTTTGAAACGTATAATGTGGATTACGTTTGGTGGATTTCGTAAATCATTTCCAAACCACAGACGATCACAAACAGAGCATGTCAAACCAAATTTATTCTCAATAAAACGTTTGCTAAACTCAATGTCAGCAGCGATAATTATTTCTGTCTTGATGCGTTTACATATCAAATTTCTAGACTGTGGGGAATCAAAAGTGTGGAAGCGTCACGTTTTTCGATGACGTTACGTTTTTGTGGAATGACTCCCAGCCTAAAAACATTATCATGTTAAAATTATGAATGACACTTTTCAAAGGCTCAATCATACAAATGATATATGTTTGTTTTTCTGGGAAGGTGTGAAATCTAACCGACACACTCGTCCCAAAAGCAACATTACACCACAGAAAGCTTACCAAATTCAAGACCTTATTCAAAATAATCGATACATAAATGGTAAAGAAAATAGTGCAGAAACTGTAGTAACTTATGGAAGTGTACAGATAATCAAAACAAAAGAGTTAAGAGCTGGGAGAAATCTGCAATAACAAGGATGTAAGAGAGATAAATTTTTTTCTGTCAGTTGCGACGAAACAACTTTTCAACTTTTCTTAGGCGGTCAGTTGCGCCCCGCACTTTTATTTACTGACCGAATCTGTCATTTAGAAACGTTGCTATTCTGAAATTTGACGAGACTTCAATTCTGCAACATTCCATTTGTGTGAGTAACCTCTTTCTTCCAATATTTTTTGTTACGTTAGGTTAAGCTAGGTTAGGTTAGGTGAAGTTAGGTCAGGTCAGGTCAGGTTAGGTTAGGTTAGGTTAGACTAGGCTAGAAATGAATAGAATATAACGGTGATTTCTGTATTGTTATTATTATTATTATTATTATTATTATTATTATTATTGTTATTATTATAACATGAAAATGCAATTGATCGCAATTTACCGGGTTGAAATTTCTACCTCCGGTCCCAACTGACCGGATTTTATACGACTGAATCGCAACTGACCACGGTAAGTTTAATCCTTCGCACGCCAATCAATAATTACGCTCTTAATTTTAAGACTACAGTGGGACCGTGTGTTCTTAAAATTAAGGGTGTGAATGTGGGGTGACGTGCGAAGGATTAAACAACTTCAGTGAAGGCGAAAACATTTTTGCATTTTTGTGTGCTGGCAACGTTCTCACAATAGCCTTTGTAGGGTATTAAATGTGGGAGCTTCCGTACGTCAATGTTTTACTTGAAAAAGAAAACTGAATGCTTTATGCCACTCTTGGAAAAGCTTAGAGATGCCTATTTGTCCAAAAGACGCAAGATTCGAATCATGAAAGTCTTGTGTCTTCACGACAACACCCGACCATACTCTGTTGCTGCTACACAAGTATAATTGAAAAAACTTCACTTCACAGCTTTGAATCACTTTATCCTGGCGTTACACACGCTTAACTCCAAACTTACCTGACGACCTCACATCACACGAACCTCAAACTAAGCCCGCAAACGAATCGGCTCTCTCAGAACTCTCAGAACGATCGTTAATCCAGCGGACTTCTTAGTCGAATCTACACTGCGTGTATCCGGTCTACCATGACATTCTTCTGACTGCCTACCCTGTCCACCTCAAACCTTACCGAATCGCCAAACGGCGAGCTCTTCGACTTGTCTACCGCAAACTTTCCCTCACCAAAACCTCTAATACCGCTGGGTATGCACTCTTGTCTATGCACAAACTCTTCCCTAACCTTGATTCCTTCCTGTACAAGATAAACCGGAAATACCCACAAACTGCAAAACAACGCACTCTCTTACAATCCATAGCCACACCTCCATCAACAGAACTACCTGTAACACCCGCATACCTTCCTTCCTCATAAACCGCCTCCTTACTATAGCCGATTAACCTCCTCACAGAACTCCTTGCCGCCGTCGTCATAGAAATAGAAACTCCTAACTCCCAACTTCAAACATACTCAACCTACCATCCTTCCTGGTCACATAACAACTTGAATTTTCTCTAACTTCTTACCAAGTCTTTAGCCCTCTTCTTTGTGTCCCCTGCCGAGCTTGACGCCTCTCTGTCGCCTCCTTCCCAGCTTTAGCGACCTGCGCTACTCGTCCCTGTCTGGGCCGCCCTTATGTATAAATTTAATAGCACTTCCATCAGCCACTTTCTTTACTTATATGGACACAAACTATATCGACACACACACACACACACACACACACACATGCACTACTCTATCTTCAATGTGCCTCCACCTTCTTCGCTTCCGGCCTGCACTGGCGTGTGTCTTCTCAAATCCTATCATCCGGCTGAAGAGGGCTTGCCCCAGATCAGCCCGAGGCTTGTCCTTCTGGTTACGAAAAAAAAGCATCACGAAAAAAGCTTTAGATCATCCTTCCCTATAGTCGAAATTTATCACCATGTGACGTCTATTTGTTTATACCTTACAAAAGACTTGTGATCGGGAAAACTTTGTGCGCAATTAGTCTCGGACACCTCCATAAAATGTTTATGAAGGAGAAATTAAATACTTGCTAGTTCGATGAACAAAATGTGTAGATAAAAGAGGATACTATGTAAAAAAAATGTTTAACTATTTTTACATTATTCAATTAAAACTTTTTCAAAACGTTGATCTACCCTCGTATTTGATCAAGAATAGTTAAATCTGACAGTTAATCTGATCAAATCTGACAGTTAAGTAGACCAAAGTTTTATGTTCTGTTATCTGTAAGTGCTCTAATATTATTTATATTTAATTCATATACTGTAAATTCAAATTACTTTTTAAAAACGTTATTAATTTAACCATGTGGAATAAAGAGAGTAGCAAAGTTTGAGTTCCTTAAACAAAGGTTCACTTTTATCTCTCTGTTCACAGTCTTATATAAATTTAAAACATAGTTTTGCACTACAAACACTTCAACTGAGTACTGAACGTTTTCCCGGTGTAAAACTTGAAAATTTATTAGTGACTGAAAATAAATAACACTAGACAACACACTTAAACCGACTTTCTGTTGATTTGATGAAACCACGTGATTTTGATTAATTTTTGGGCGCTGAATTCGAACCTGCAACGAGGATGGCTCCATCACGTATAGGTCTTTCAGGATGATGAAAACAACATTCCCACTTTTACTTACAAAATTACATAAATTTGTTACATTCCTACAAAGGAAATTATGATTAATTAGTTATAATATTTACATAAAAATAACGTTTTTTGTGTACACCCTATTACCATGTTCTAACAATATTCCGCAAACGTTTCACTTCCCACTCGAAGGCGGCGACGATTTGGTGAAACCTTTCCCCTTCTTCGTCGCATACCGTCCCCGCCCCCAAACCTTCCCCCGTCTTCGTCGCATACTGCCCCCAAACCTATCCCCGTCTTCGTTGCTTACCGCCCCAAACCTTCCCCAGTCTTAGTCGCATACTCCTCCCAAACTTTCCCCCGTCTTCGTCGCATACTGCCCCCAAACCTATCCCCGTCTTCATCGCATACCGTCCTAAAATCTTCTCCCGTCTTAGTCGCATATTGCCCCCAAACCTATCCCCGTCTTCGTTTCTTACCGCCTCCAAACCTTCCCCCGTCTTCGTCGCATACTGCCCCCGCCCCAAACCTTCCCCTGTCTTCGTCGCATACTGCCCCCGCCCTAAACCTTCCCCCCGTCTTCGTCGCATACTGCCCCCAAACCTTCCCCCGTCTTCGTCGCATACTGCCCCCAAATCTTTCCCCCGTCTTAGTCGCATACCGCCCCCAAACCTAAAGGATAAAAATTGAGACGTGAGTGACGTACAAGAGATTTTAATGACTTATTGTAATTATTTTTTTGTAGGCTTTTATTACTAGTAAATAATTACTATAATCACAAGTTTATAAGCACAGTTATTACAAAACAATATTCTCTCCGTCACTGTAGTCTCACATGTAAACAACACGAACCATTATCAACAAACTCAATATGGCGGAAGGTTCCTCGGGGATCTCATAGATACCAGAATTGTTTATTTGAAGTTAAACAAGCTAACCTACTTTTTAGGCTTTAGTTATTCAAATTAAGATTCGGGCTGTAAGGCCGTAGGCCGTGGTCAACTATAATAACCATGTTGACGAATGTTATCATCAGAGGTTTCGGCCTCACCTCTGGATCCCATCTTCAGTAAAGGTGCCACAGTACTGTGGTTTTACTGACGGGCATCTTTTAGTTGCTTTGAAACGATTTCACTGAAGATCGCCTCCAGAGGTGAGGCCTAAACGCCTGATCATAACATCCATCAGCATGGTTATTAGACCACGGCCTACGGCCTTACAGGCCGAATCTTAACTTGAATAATTAAACTTTTTAACTAATTACCGTTTTAATGAAAGAACAACAATGTGTAAGAAAAAATATTAAAATCTTAATATCAGAATTAAAAGACGTTTCTGTATTATCATAAAAGGTAAGTGATAGAGAAAAACTAAGTTCAAATTTGGAAGTTTATTTAAAAATGTACATAAAAACTTATTTTTATTGGAAGGACAGAACATATGTTGAGCGGTGTAATTATAGTAATAATCGCATTTTCATATTTACACCTTCTTTAACATTCCGCATTAGGAAACCGGAATTTTGGGTAGGCCAATCTGAGTTACAGAAGACACTATTCGACACGTTTTCCAGTTCAGTTCAGTAAAGATATTCATAACACAAAGTGATTTTTTTTATGAATTTGCTAACTGCTATAATTTTTTATTATTCGACTAAGCTTTTCGTCATTGCTGACATCTTCAGGTCTTAAACAACCTGAAGACCAGGTCTTAAAAAACCTGGTTGTTTAAGACCTGAAGATGTCAGCAATGACGAAAAGCTTAGTCGAATAATAAAAAATTATAGCAGTTAGCAAATTCATAAAAGAAATAGTAAGGATGGCTGCTAATTTAAACAATACGAAGAACAAAGTGATTTGTATATATGTATTCTAATAAAACAACTAAACCTTTAGTTTCTGTACATGTAGTATATTAAACGTCATTAACATTATACTTTTGCCGTGCTATCGTGTTACTTGAAAATGCCATATGTCTTCTTCTTCTTCTTCTTCTTCTTCTTCTTCTTCTTCTTCTTCTTCTTCTTCTTCTTCTTCTTCTTCTTCTTCTTCTTCTTCTTTTTCTTCTTCTTCTTCTTCTCTTTAAGGATTAGGTTACATAAACTTGTTTCGGCATCTATTCCAAGTCTCTTCTACCAATGGCTTTATATTTCTGTGACGCTTTCAACAATCGATCCTCTGTCATCCTTTGCACAAAATCCCATCACAATTCTTTTCTGTTAATTGAAATACTTTCATTTATGTCCTCACTTATAGTTCTGCTCTAATATCTTCATTCCTTATTCTATCTTTCAATGTATAATTTAAAGTATTTCGAAGAAACTGCATTTCATCACTTTAAATCTTACCGCATTCCTTTTTTGTCATGACCCACGCTTCAATCGCATAAATCAATTTGGGTATTTAAATTGCCTTGTAAAATTTAATTCTCGTGCTGTGTCTTGTTTTATTTCCAATATTTCTATGAATCGCACCACAGATATACCTAAATTTATGTATATTCAGATTTATAGCTTACTGCACAGCCGAGATATTTGAAACGGCTCACTTTTTCTAAAGTGCTGTTGTTTATAACTGTCTCAGTACACACTGGGTATTTACCTTTAAAGACCTTGTTTTTGGTCTTCCTTATTGAAATCGTCAGTGAGTACTCTCTTGCTACTCCTCGTAAATGAAAAAAGTAGCTCTTTGTAAATCATTTTCATTTTCTTGAATAAGAACTATGTCATCCGCATGTAGCAGGAAACCCACAAAAATTGATTTGTTAAGCTGTATTACCGAAATCACTCTGGATTTTCATGCTCTCAACACGTCGCCAATGTACATATTAAACAAAGTTGGGAAAACACAGCATTCCCTTATTTAAAATGCCACAGGTCTAAATTTTAATTCATTTTATGCAAAATATTTTCTACAAATAATTGTAAATTATTTACTACGATGGTGCTAAGATTTTCACTCACGTTTAAGTAACACGTGCCCTGTGTTATCTATTACCGCCGCGGATTTGATCACTGATTACCATCTCAAACCTTCTATTTAGCTTCAGAAGCGACGGAACCAAGATTGTTATTCATATCTAGTAGCTGTGTAATCCGGTTTGGTTAATACAAACTCTCAAAACTTGACTGCTTTCAACGTAGTACACCAAACAAAATTGAAGTAAACTATTTGTTTTTTATTATTACGCTATTTTCGGTTCCCGTGATCTTCTTCTTCTTCTTCTTCTTCTTCTTCTTCTTCTTCTTCTTCTTCTTCTTCTTCTTCTTCTTCTTCTTCTTCTTCTTCTTCTTCTTCTTCTTCTTCTTCTTCTTCTTCTTCTTCTTCTTCTTCTTCTTCTTCTACTCCTCCTCCTCCTCCTCCTCCTCCTCCTCCTCCACCTCCTCCTCCTCCTCCTCCTTCTTCTTCTCCTTCTTCTTCTACTTCTACTTCTTCTTCATTATCTTTTTCTTCTTCCTCTTCTTTCCTCCTCCTTCTTTTGATACAACACGAAATGTATTGTGTACAAACCGGATTCAATAAAATCTGTCAAACTCACGTTGATTGTAATGTCATGAGTAGATTATACTGAAGAGAATACATACTTTTTTACAATAATAATAAACAAATATCTCTTCTGCATCTTCTTAGTCATCCGTCTTCTACCCACTGGTGTCAAGGGTTTCGAGAGAGCTCTTCATCTTGTCCTGTCCAGTGCCAAAACCCTGCCCCAAATTTCTCCTCTGCCTTCTTGCTGTTATCCGCCCATTTCGTTCTGGTCCGTCCTCTTCCTCTTCTATCTTTTGGATTTGCCTCCAGTGTTCCTCTCGGGTACCTTTCCTCATTCATCCTACAGGCGTGGCCAAACACCAACGCAGTTGTGAGTTTTCAGTTTTATCAATTAAAGAGAATATCTTCAAATTTTTCCGGATGTTAACTTTTCTCACCCTATCTCTACGAGTATTCTTCTCAATTCTCATAAGAAATTTCATTCCCATTGCTTGTACTCTCTTTTTACGCCTGTCATTGAGAGTCAATGACTCGCAACTGCATGGACGAGGGACAGACACCACTGGTGTACAGGATATGCGAGACATCTTACATGGATGGATATAAAGTACAAGAGAGTGCCTCAGAGTGTAGAGTATAGAACGGTGTATGTATTAAACGCAGTAACCCCAGCGTCTCAATTCTAGTCACATGTGTGTCAGTGTCGCGTACAAAATATTTGTGATGTGACGAGCGACGCGGTGTCGACGCCTCCCAGCAGAATTCCAATAACGCGTCAAATCACATTTACCGCTCCGCTGGGCTGTAATCACGCGTTGCCAACGCCTCGACTGGTGTGTTTCTCATCTTGTATGGATATATTATGTTATAATCTTTTTCTTCTTCTCCTCAACAACCCAGGGGTCGCGGGCTTGCAATTACTTCCTTTCCAAAGACAGTGTCACGATCTCTGCAGATTTATTTCTTCCTTTCTTTGGTTTCCTCAATATAAGTTTCAATATTTCACACAAATATTATTAAAAAGACCGATTTTTCTACTGTTTTTCAGATATTTGCAACTTATAATTTAACTTTTATATTTTAGTTTGTTATTATACTGACTAATTTTACAGACGGTTTAGATTTTAGTGGTCAGAACGTCCGTGAAATCACGACAACACTGCTTAGTGTCCGGAATGTGTGAGATAACGATTGTAGGTCAGACACTTAAAGCGTCACACAAACTATAGAGGCGATCCGACCGCTTACCAGAAAGTGATGCACATTTTCACTCTTGTTGTTACGTTTTTAACATGATAATGTTTTTAGGCTGGGGGTCATTCCACAAAATCCTCATCGAAAAACGTAACGCTTCCACACTTTCGATTCCCCACAGTCTAGAAATTTGATATGTAAACGCATCAAGACAGAAATAATCGCTGCTGACGTTTGAGTTTAGCAAACGTTTTAGTGAGAATAAATTTGGTTTTACATGCTCTGTTTGTGATCGTCTGTGGATTGGAAATGATTTACGTAATCCACCAAACGTAATCCACATTATACGTTTCAAAAGCCTAAAAACATTATCATGCTTCGATGTTTTGGTTTCGTCAAAATTCTTTGAATGCTTAGGGCATAAATAGAGAGAGGGAGAGAGAGAGAGAGAGAGAGACAGAGAGAGAGACATTTTTATAACTGCTGCTTGCCTCATACTGAATGACAGGTGTCTTTTGTACCATTCTCATGTTACAGGCAGTCTCATGTGACTAAGCATGTCCCACACCGTTGTTTACAACTTGAAAATAGTAACAACACCGGAAGGCCTCGACCAGTATGATACAAGTACGAGAGTCAGGTTAAACCCAATTGCCCGCTTACAATCCATGCTCTTTTTCAACATCCAGCAACATTACAATTCATTTCGAAGGTCGTTTCACTTCTTTGTGAATTTCCACTGACAGTAGACCCTTTTTAACAATCAGTTCAATCACAGCACGATGTATCAATTGTTTTTGAAACACGATGACACGTAAACAGCTGGTACACAATGAGTAAATTGGCAGTGCCATTTGTAAATTAACAGGTGTTTGTAAGACATATGAATCTTACAACACAAGAATAATTTTAGTTTTACTGCTAAAGTATAGATGTCGCTTCGCGAACTTATCAACTGACCCTCGTAAAACTGGCTCCACATCGTCCAACACCGAAGCGGTTGACAAAATTAGAGAAGGCTTGTGTTCAGCCACTGGACAGTTAAGCTACTACATATGATGACACCTTGTCAGACCCATAAACCTTTTTGTGGAGAAAATTAAATCTTCTTCTTCTTCTTCTTCTTCTTCTTCTTCTTCTTCTTCTTCACTTCTTGGATTAGGTAATGTGCCTGTTACGACTTCACATTACCGAACCCATTTTTTTCGTCTTCCTACATTCCTTCTTCCAGAAGGCTTGTACTTGTTTACTATTACTGGTATTCTTTCCATGCGACTTAAATACTGTCTCCTGTATTTTTTAATTTTCTGATATATATTGCAACAAAACACAGGATGATGATCTATGAATAAGTATATCAGAGCATGGATGACGGACATTAACATCTTTTAAATTGATTTATGCAAATTTGGGCAAATATCTATACGTTTTGTATTTAGTGATGGATAAGGACTTGTGTTATAGCAAATTCTTTGTACATTTTTGTTCTATAATGTCATGTACTTTGTTTGTGAATATGTGCGCGCGTTCGCGTGTAGTAAACCTTTGTTGTTATATCTTCTGCGTGAGTTAACCGATCGGCATGAGACTTGGGCAGTGAATTAATTATGAAAATAGCTATATTTCCTATATACTCTGATGTTTTCAGCTATTTTTTAAATGTGTTTTTTTTTTAGTAATTGTAAACTCAACAGTAATAAACTCAACAAAGAGTAATAAACTTTCTAGATAAAATTTATGCAGGCTCTCGCAGACTTATACAAAGATTCGCCTGCAACGCCTCTGTCTTTTGTCAAATCTACCACGTAGACAGTCGATTGACCAATCAGAAGCCCCTAATTTCAGTCAGATCCGTCCGTTGTCATGTGTTCTTCGAGGCCGTTCATCGGAAGCCGTTGCTTAGTGAACGTGTGTTCTTCGCCAAGAGTTTTTCTTGTTCGAACTGGTTAATCTATAGTAACTCTATGTCTTGGAACTCTTTTTAGTTGTTCGACTAAAACCAAGCGGGTAAACTACCTGGTATATTATATTAAGTGCTATTACGTGTTAGTAGAAGATTTCCACTTACGGAGATTTATCTACAGTGGAAAATCCTTATGAACGCGGGACACATCAAGAATAGCCGGAAGGTGTAAGCATTATACACCGCTAAAAAAATTATCACCCTGAGAATTAATAATACCCAATTCCGAGTGATAAAACTAACGATTCGGAAAGTGACAATTTGTGAGTAAAAGCAGTTTCAGTGTTATCAGTGTTCGGCGGACCCCCAGCAAGGAGAGAGAGTGTGAGAGCGGAGAGCGGCGGTCATTCCAGAGAGAGGAGCGTAGCAGCGACGGAGCGAGTGACGTCACGCCTAGTGTAAAGGAATTCTACATCAAAGTAAAATTTACCAAAACTGAACTATATAAGCTTGTCTATAATAAATAAAATACTATATATGACATTTTGTGTAATTTAAACATATCGTATAAACAGTTATTTAATTGTGGTTTAAATAAATAATTTTTCTATACCTCCAATATAGACTTGTGCATAATTTAAACACACAAAACTATCCTATGCGAAAATATTTATTTGTATCGTCACAATAAATAGTTAAATCCTCCCGTATATCTTCATTTCTTATATGATCCCTTCTTGTAGATCCTTTACCTTTTCTTAAAAATCTCAACTCTGCTGATAGTATGTTGCTTTTATCTCGTTGTTTTGTAATCCAGGTTTCGCTGTCATATAACAGCAATGGAACAACCACTGTTTTGTAAAATTTTGTCTAGTTTAATTTTTCACTGTTCTATTTATAGTTCCACATATTTGTTGAAATCTATTGAATTTATTTTGTACATGTTTGTCAGGAAAACATTAAATAAAATTTAAAATCTCTTAGCCACGGAAAATATGTTATGTAAGAAGATAGAGGTCGGAAGAGAGGAAGTTAATATTATGTCTGCGACGGAGGTGAATAACTAAAGAGTCTGACCCGATTTCATTCAGGTTGCCGAGCTCATACTTGCATAATTCCATTCGTCGCATTTTATTAAAAATTACAAAGCAAAAAGTATGCAGATGGAATTTATTAACTTCGAGCGCGGCAATGTCATATATATTTTAATAATGCAGATACCGGTGTACAATACAAAATAAAAAAAATACAGAGAGGTAATATTTCAATTGCATCACCTGCGTATCATGTTGATAGCAACAAAGATGTTGTTTATTTAAGTAATATAAATTATTTATATTATTTGCTGTGGGATAAGCAAATTGCAGCAGAAACTAAAACTAAAATATTTATTTGTTAGAAATATCATGACTTACTGCTCAGAAGTATGGACACACAAGGACAAAATTAATGACAGCAGAGGTGGACTTACCTATACGACTTCTAGTACCTGAATAATAAACTTTTACCATTCAGATTTTCTGAGATTGATTCCTCCGTCCAAACAATGTATTTACTGTACGTGAGAGGCAATAATTAGAGTTGTGAAAATGTTTCAAAAAGTACCCCCCCCCCACAATAATGCTGGATATCAGTTTAAACAGAATACCCCGATCTAGAAAAGGTTAAAATTTTGAAAACTTGTAAAAATTTACATCAGTCATGAGACTGTAGGGAAATTTAACCTAAATCTGATTGTCGAGAACACTTCGAAAATTTTTAAATTGAGGGGCAACACAGGCCAAGATTAGAAGTAACAATTTTTATCGTCTTAGATCGTAATAATTTTTTATTATACGAACTTATCAAAACATATTTATCAATTTAAAAGAATGAATATCTCTGAACACCTATTGCAAGTTTTGGGGGTTTGAAAAGTTTTTATGTAACGTTTTTAAGAATACTAACGCTAAGATTTATATGTACTAGGAATTTCATTCCCAGCTTTAAAACATCAAAATTTATTAAGTTGATATTATCAAATAATAATAAATGTGCTTTGATCAAAATAAACAGGGAGCTCACCAGCTAATAGGGTGCACAGTTATTTGTGACATTGAAATCTAATCCTGATGCACAGACAAGATAATTATTCAAGCCGCAATGCCTACTACTACTACTACTACTACTACTACTACTACTACTACTACTACTACTACTACTACTACTACTACTACTACTACTAGAATCACAACAGACTCTGGACTAAGCCTTTGCTGCTTTTCTGACAGGCCGTCTGTAACGCCTTTGGAGAGCTGCCAGAGAGAGAGAGAGACAAGATTTATGAGCCGTAGCACCGTCACCCTCGCTAAACGTTACAGACACCGAGGAGTCGGCCTACTATTTGTCTGCGCTGCTCAAATCATTTATAACCTTACTGCAGTGCAAGTCTACTGTATTTAATAAATATTGCTATAATTTCTACAACAAAATTGAGGAGACATGTGACTTGATTTAGGCAAATTTGAACACTATTGCTGGAGTTATAAGAGACTGCCATAGTCATAAATATCTGGAAAGCATAATTAGCCAAGAAGGAACTTGTGAAAAAGATATTAAGCGTAGGTTCACTAAAGGACGAATAGCTATCCAAAGGCTAAACTCTTTGCTCTGGTCATCAAGAATTAGAATTAATGTTGAAATTGATTTATATAGAACAATTGGGCAGCCAACTACAACATATTGTTACGTAATACAGAACGTTCTACAAGTTTGACATACATATTGTTATTGGTATCCAAGTCACTTCGTTATTTATAAATTAATAAGTTATTTGGATCCATTGTGTGACTTTGTTTTGTATTTATAATAACGCGTTTCGGAACACATGTTGTGTCATCAGATTAATTTACTCAGTTGAGGTCGTTAAAATGTTAAAATCACATCACTTCGTACTTACAGACGTGTTACAAACGTCTGAGAAAATTCAGAATCTGGTCAGCCTTCAAAGGGTGCGCACCCATACTGACGTGTGTGGCTACAAACCCAAACGTAGGCCACAGTGGCACAGTCCACGAAAGATAAACTTACTTTTAACACTCAAAAATAAATTTTAAAATGCCTAAAATTTTCAGGAAAACCCCAAGAAGAAGACAGGTTTAGTCTAGACTGACGCAAGGAGGGACAGACATCGATCAAGAATGAAGGAGATATGGGTGAGGAGGAAGAGAGAGAAGTAGAGAATAACCAGTTGAACAAAATGTAGTCCACACTGGCTCATACAAAAAAAATATACCTCGTATTATTCAGTTGTCTACCTTAAAGGTATGAGCCATTGTCGTAACAATTTGTTAATTGTAGTTGAACATTCAATTATTAACCGAATAGAAAATTTTAATAAAACTTGCCTTTTTTCAAAATATAGTTGGTAAATTAGTGTAGTCAATAGCCAATTGTTTACTTGGTTGAAAAACCTTAATGTGTCTGCACATTTCAAGAAAGTTAGTAAATGAAGTAACTAAGAGTGACCTTGAAACGACTTCAAATAACATTAACACTCCTGTTGCTAATGGAAGTACAAAATGAAATTTTGTCACAGACTTTTCTATTACTGCTTTCATTATGAGTCAGTCACTTTAAATTGGTGAAAAGCGTCGGAAAAGTTAATTGGAAAATTCGATTGTCAGTGACACAAGTACTTTATAGTAAAGTGCATTGATACTTCCAGCGTTTTGTGCGTTACAGCAAAGCAACTTTGTGATCGTACAACCGCGCGCGCTCACATACATGGTGACATACGTAAAGTAGTTACTCACCAGCAATGCTATATGGTGACTGCACTGTGTAACCAGACAGAGACAGATAAATCAAAAGCTGAAAGTTATGTTAGAATTAAAAATTAAAGTTAAAATTGAGGAAAGTTATGTTTTTTGGTCAGTATCACGAGGGGACCGGCTAAGGAATAAAGATATAAATAACATCCTTGGGATAAACAACGTAAACGACAGGGTAAAGCAATACAGATAGGATTGGACAAACCGTGTTGAAGGAATGCGTAAGAACGGGATACCAAAACAAATTTTGGCTTACAATCCCAAAGAACGGCGGAATAATGGAAGGCTAAAGAAAATATTGTCAGACAGACCAAAGAAAAGATGAATGCACAATGGATCGTAAGATCCACAGCCTGAAGTAGTAGAAGAAGAAGAAGAAGAAGAAGAAGAAGAAGAAGAAGAAGAAGAAGACTTTTTTGGTAAAAAATATTTGGGTCATCAGTAGTATACGATAATTATTAGAAGATAATTGCATAATGGGCTTTACATATTTACATATCTGTGTTTTTACCGCTTGCTTTGAACCTACAGTAAAGTCCGAAATTTCAATTTCAGAGGAGCGTAAAATTGAGGTAATTTTTTTCAACGCCCCCAGTAGACTTAGGTTGAGGAAATGGAGAAATAATCCTAGTCTCTGTCATTTGCGAAGTAGCGAGGTTCTTACTTGTTCTTATCCCAATCAGTCGCGCTCCGCAACTTTACTTGGTCGCAACTGACCGAATCCGTGGCAACTAGTAGAAATGTTCCTATTTCAAATTCCGACGAGGCTTCAATTATGTACCTTTTTCATTTTTGTGCGTACTTTTCCTTCCAGTAAATTTTTTAGGTTAGGTTGCGTAAGCTTAGGTTAGTTTAGGAATAAATAGAATTATAATTATAATTAGTGTTTTTTTAGAGGCCGAAAAATGCTTAATGCACCGTCAGTGGAGGCAGTGCTTCCTCACCCACTAAAAAACCCACTTCTAATTCAGGCATTCATATCCATCCTGGAACCACTTAGCACATTACTTCAGGATGCGCCCTTATCGGGCTTCTTTTAGTTGTTCCTCATCTTCTACTGCTCGTTGGGTGCAAGTTGGGCCTATCTTTTTTTTCTAGTAGGACCCACTGAATAAATGTATTGATGCGGTCCCATACCGCCTCCTTACCACGAAGCATAAGCGCTCTCGGGTGTGAATCCCCCGAGCTCCATTTCCAGTACCTGTCCTGTCTTTCGAATCTGCAGCACTTGGAAAACGTGTGCGAGGCATCTTCATGGGGAGAATCTTTGTATTGGCATGTTAATTAACATTCATTATTATTATTATTATTATTATTAAATGTTAATTATAATATTTAATTACACATGTTAATTATAACATTAATTATGTATGTTAATTAATAATAATTAGTGTATTACTACTACTACTACTACTACTATTATTATTATTATTATTAATATTCAAATAAATTATTATGATCAAGTAAATGCACAAACTGTAAATGAAGTAGGCAACCTAGTTTCGCTCAGCAACATCAAAAATTCAAATCGCCAAGTTAATTTTAATCTCTGTTACAAAGCAGTAAGAGAAGAAGTTATAAAAATACTAAATAGTTCTAAATAGCGTGTTTACCTCTCTATAAATGGCGTTTTAAAAGACAAGGGCATGATCGGATTACGTAGGGGAAAGTGACAATGTCGATAAAGAAAAGTTATCTTCGCGAAACCAGTGACAACAAACACACGACAGTCAAGTCACTTTGTTTCATTTTACGTGTTCTGATGCTTTGTTATTTATATAGACAAATCTTCTGTTTTGTCGTTAGGCCGAACGATGACAAATGGAAAATAAATAGAGAGAAATGTGGTTGATCAACAAAGGCCATTAGATGTGTGTGTGAGTATATCACGTCAAATTGACCGTCCGGATATTTGTTGTGGCTGTCTTATCGGTCGTAAACACACAACCCCCCCCCCACACACACTCGCACACACATATGTACTACGTGATTCTATATCATTGTTAAATAATAAACAATCAGATTGCAAGCAATACAATATGAAAATCACCAATACAAAAACTAAGTAATGGTATTTCAAGGCAAGGAACCAATAAGAACAAATAATGATTAATGGTCGAATTTTAGGACAGGTGAGCCATTTTAATTACTTGGGAAATGATACTGGCTATGATAGGAATTATGATATTGATGTTAAATTAGGTAAGTTCCAGACGATCTGTGGCAAAATCAGACGTACTTTTAGAAACTAGATACGTTGAGATACAACAATAGAAGTTCCATAAAGTTATGGCAGTCCCTGTACTGTCTTACAGACGTCTGTGAAGTACGGACAACAACCAAGAAACAAGACAGTAAAATACAGGCGCTACAATGGCGTTTTTAGGAGGAATTAAAAGGTGTTCTATACTTGACCGTATGAAGAATGATGCCATAAGAGAAGAGTTACAAATTTTTAACTTGAATAAAAAATTAAAATATTACAAACAACGGTGAAAATAACACTTTAAAAAATGTGAGATTCCAGACTGGCCAAACAAGTCAGAAATATAAACCTATAGGACAAAGGTGTGTGGATAGACCCAAGAAGAGATGGCTGGAGGATCTTAGAAGTCGGAACAGGCATCGTCTTGGCTCTGCCGTGTTGTAAAGATGATGATGATGATGACGATGAATAAACTTTTCTTCATTACTAATCTAGACGTCTCGGCTTCAATTCCTATGCCATAAAACTGCGTCTTTTTAGTCTCTAGAACTAATCACCATTCAACAATGTTTACCTACGTAACACCAGACTTAATATTACGTAGCTTCTGGCCCTTCTTGTATTCAATTATAGTCACACAGACAGACCACTTTGTTTCCCCATTTTTGGCTATTTTTGTAATAGATGGTACTGTCCTAGAACAATGTTAATAACCGAGTTGAGGCTCATAAACAGGCTAGCGCGCCCACCTGCAAAACATGCTAACGGTAAAGTACGTACAAGGCGCTGTATATGCAATTTAGTTACACTCGTGTACTGAATAAAGCATACACGATATGTAGGTCCTTGAACTTTTTGTAAATTTAAATGAAGCATAAAATATGTGAGATGCTGGCTTAGCCGTGCATTCTGATCATATAATGCCGAGTTCATAAGTGGTGTGAATCACGAGAGTGAGCCACGGTAGCGAACGTTTGTCAATAGCGCTCACGTAAGTATAGAATCGTCAACAATTCACACTTCCACGATTAGTTTATAATGACATGCCAGCCATGAAAGCGCTAGTTACAGGCAGGACGGTGTAAATTGAACACTCGGGTCTCGACGCGCAGTAGACAAACACCTCGTCGCGAGGCTAACAAAATTTTCAGTCATTTCGCACATGCGCACAACAATCTGATACAGTGTTTCATATTCTGAACATCGGCTGCAACAAGTCTGGTGAGAACAATGGAAGCGTGTGTGGGACAGAGACAGAGGTAGTACATGAGTGAGACAGTGTACTGTTGTCGCGTTGTCCCTCCCCTCTAGACAACTTAACTATACTCGTTAGTGGGGGGAATTCATGCATTCGGTCGGCGTAGCTGTTCAGGAAACACTGGCGGGCCTATACTGACTAGTTACAAAAGGTGTGCTGTTGTGAGTTTCATTCTTTGTACTATTCTGGACAAAAGGTTGGTTCGCTTACACGACGACAAAGACGCTGGTGGGTTGTCAGAAGAGTGGATAGTGCTAAGAGAAATTTTGGAAGCAACGAATTTAATTGATGCGTAACTGAAAAATCAGTAGGTCTATGCAGATGATTCCAACTACCTACTGAGGACGACTGAAGACAAGTTTAAATATCTCTTGCAACGTATCACACCTCGAATTTAAATATCTAATAGGAAAGCGATTAGTGGGAAAACAAGATTAGAAATTACGTTACGGAATTTAGCTACAGAAGACTTGTTCAAAAGTTTGGAATTTTTCTTACAGGTTCTAAAAAACACAATAAGCATACTTCTTCCGGATACCTGCAATGTAAAGGGATAATACCTTTTCGTTTACCCTCTCAGTTGCGTTGGATCAGACAAATTTTTTCCAAGTCATATAGTTCGAGGACACGCGCGGTTTCATTATCATTGAATTGAATTGCTTGTTGTGACGTCATCACATTGCTTGTGTGACGACATCACATTGCTTGTGATGACATCACATTGCTTGTTGTGACATCACATTGTTTGTTGTGACGTCATCACATTGCTTGTTTTGACGGCATCACATTGCTTGTTGTGACGCCATCACATTGCATGTTGTGACGTCATCACATTGCTTGTTGTGACGACATCTTGGCTTCACGAAGACCTGCCCACGACTGAAATATCAAAAACGTTTGATCCCTTCACGAGATTATTCACAAATGCAAGTTTAACGACTGCGCGTTCACACAGGAACGTGCCATATGAAAGCGTGGCTCACTCTCGTGATTCACTCCCTTTGTCAACATTCTGATTAAATAATGTGATTTTAAAAACGGTCTTTCATTGACATGTTGGTTTCGTTTATAAAACCATAGCGTTTCCTTTACGTTGCGTCACACAAAATCCGCTTGGCATGGCACTTAGGTGTAACGTTCATAAGGTGATGAAGAGTTTTTCATGTTTTTCGAAAAACCGTTACAACACTTTGAATCCAGTTGGTCACGATTCAAATCACCAGATCTTTGTCGTGATCACCTGTTATCTTTTTGCATAGCCGGACGACCTTCTCTACTCAAATTAATCTACTTCAATTCTAGGAATGATACAATCAGTTTTAAATTGATTCTCGTTATATTTGATTGTTCTCCTTATTGCCTTGTTGTTCCAACTATAATGTTTATATGGTTCTATGCGCAATCCTCACTTGCAATATATTTAGTATTTGGTAAATGTATTTGCAGTGTTAATGTGTTTGCAGAGTAAAGGAATATTCTTAAAGTACAGTATACAGTTGATGTTATTCTAAAGTATAGTACAATACTAAACTGTACTAAAATACCAAAGTATAATATTTTAAACTTAATAGTCGTTACACAAAAATTAAAAATGTATATAACACTTATCAGACCGGTTCTTACTTATGAAGGCGAGACATGGATACTAATAAAAAAGGATATCAGTCAAGTCTAATAGATCAGTTGTTGAATAAAAAACTATATTTACAAACATTAAGATTGGTGTATCCTATTCCAACACATAAGGAAAAGTTCCACACACTTACTTACATAGGTACTGTATCGGATAAAATTGGTAAATACTTTACTCAAAAACATGTAAATATAGCTTTTAGGACGAAATCTTCTCTTGGCAGATATATTAAGAATAATAAGAGTAAAGTAGAGAAACTCCAAAAGTCAGGAGTATATGAGTTATCGTGTGGGTCTTGTGACAAAATTTATATTGGCCAGTCTGGAAGGTCGTTTTCAAAAAGAATATATGATCACAATTACAGTTTGAGATATCAGGATGGTAAGTCTAATTATGCGAATCATTTGTTGAAAAAAGATCATAATTTTAATGATAATTTTAAAATTTTACATGTATTGGAAAAAGATAAAAAACTTGATTTACTTGAAGCCCTCGAAATTAATAAGCTTAAAGATTTAAGTTTGCTTTTGAACAACCAAACTGATTTAAATAGCTCTCCGCTTTTAAATTTTAAATTATATAAGTAAATGTACGTTCCTTTCTAATTTGTATATAGTTGTGTATATGTAATGTGTATTGTTTATTGTTCGAGCTTGAGTCGATTATCGTTCTCATAGCACTGGCTTTATGTGATATTTTATTGTACGTAACTAGTCAGCTCTTACCATCTGAAGAAGGCACTGTGTGCCGAAACAGCTGTCGTGGTGTAATAATTTTTATATTAAAGACGAGCGAAAATCACGAAAACAAGTTTTAGTTATCTTTAATTCTTTAAAATAAAATAAAAATAAAAAAGGAACAAGAAACATTGAGAATTTTTATAAATAAAGATCACAAGACCATAATATACAGGTGTTTACGACCCGGTTAAAAAAGATAACGAATGGAATATAAGAAATAACCAGGAGATAGATGAGCTATTTAATGACAAAGACATTGTAAGATTCACAAAAGGCTGAACGAATACAATGGTTAGGTCACTTACAGCGGATGTACGATCAGCGTATGCCAAAGAAAAGCTTGAGGAAACAAGTCTACAAAAGCAGAAAGAGGGACCGATGTGGGGTAAGGTGGTTGGCTGATGTGCTGGAAGATCATAATAATGGATGTGAGGCGTTACACTGAGATGAACAGGAGGCTTTGGATAAGATTAGTGTTGGAAGCCATGGCTCACTTTGGGCTGTAGTGCTGAAGAAGAAGACGAAGAATATAACTGATTACCTCTTGGTATTACGTATTTGCTCACTGGCATTTTATACAGTGAGGGTGCATCTATCCAGTAACCCCTTGTCTATGTCACTGTATTCCGTTTTTTAATTTTATATTAGCATAACGCCTTGTTATATCACTTTTTACACACATAGGTATATTTAATATAATTTACAATTTATCGTCTGCAATGATTAATTAAAAGTAATCATTTTTTAAATATTTTTACTTGTCATCATCATCTTTAGCAAGGATTGAACCAAATATGATTTAATGATAAGGTGATATATTTATAATATACTCGCACTAATTGCTTACAAAAGATATCTATAATCTCAATCTTCTATTGTAGTGTATTCATTATTCGTAGTCTAAAGATACCCTACCATACCATCTTGTATGGTATCTTTAGGATATGAACAATTAATATACTACAATAGGAGATTGCACATATGATTTGTTCCGGTCCCAAGCAGAAAGACTAGAACTGGCCTCTCCAACGATTCTTCGGACGCCGCACACCTTACCATGTAGATAATTATAGCATTGCTTTATCAGGTTGTTTTTAAGTTGGGTACCATGGGGTAAAACATGACTGTTGTGTAGAAACTTAGCAAACCCGGACAAAATGAAGACTTCTAACATCGTCGAGACAGACATACTTGCAAATATTTTAGCCTTCCTTTTAGAATTCCTCGATTAACGTATGCACCCCCCCCCCAACCATACACAACCACAAGCGCACGCGTGGGTGTACTTACAATATTTATTTATAACTAAACATTATGTAAACATGAAAAAGTTTTACTGAGTTTTATACAAAATATAGTCCAGCATACACAAAAATCTGTTTTATTCTAATGCATTACAATATTTGTCGTGTGTAAATGGTTGCTAGTTTTCCTCTGATCTCGTCACTTGTGATCCCTGGGGAAATACACAATACTCTAACTTTTTCTCTTGTCAAGAAGTATTCATGGGCGTCTAATGTCGCACAGAAATATTCTCCGGAATTCGTTACTACTTTCTTGGTTTTCCCCAAGATAGTACTACTTTCTTGTTCTACTTCTACTAATCTACTACTTCTTATGTTTGTTCCACTTCGACGATGTTAAATTTTGTATTATTAAATACTATTATATTTATTATTATTACTTTTTTATATTTTAAGGGGTCAGCAACTAAAGCCTTTTAGCAGTGGCATCGACTAAGAGTGTTGTTTGACAGTATGTGTTCGGTTACTCAATTAAAGTGAAAAATCGTACACAAAGACGCAAACAATTTTACCAAAGTCCACACAATAATCTTGCTGCTTTTAAGAAGGACAGAGTTCTGTCTATTGCTAAGTGTTTACTTCCGAGGTCTTCTTTCAGGTTTCATTTTACTCTCTATGCTTTTCTGACTTCTGCAAGAGCAATACAGTCTTCAGTAACATACTTCACTGAAGTGCTCCGTCACAAGTGCAGCCTCGTATGGTAATTTCATTGACTTATGGGCAATCTGCAGCTTCTTCGCTACCTTCAATATTGTTACGACGGTCTCATTGATCGCCGTATGGTACAGTGGAAAACAGAATACAAGACAACAATGGAGTCACTAATCACCAGCTTTAATTGTCACAATTAACAGTTTGTAATCAACACGTTATTCAACAATATTATACTCGTACAATAATTCAAATTAAATTTGTCCACACGAGTTAATAATGTCAACTAATAGAGTCCCGCACAATAATCACTTTTCACTAATAGCCGCTTGAAACGCACTGAGTAATCGCCCGAAACAAACTGAAACTAAGCGGCGGGTGTTGGCTATTTATAGTCTGCAGGTTTCCATAAAATGCGTCCTTAACAAGCACTCGAAAATTCTAGAGGATACTTCAGCGCGGCCTTGTCAGAAACGCACACCGGCTGGGCTAGTTGAGAAGCTTGTAGAACGACAATGTCCAACGTACGAGACTGTTCCGTACTACGTAACAATACCTACGTTACCAGGACACCAATCATAACTTAAAGATGAACCAATATTGTCTAGCGCATGACATCGCGCTACTGTGTGTTGCTATAACGGTTCCATGATCAACATTATTATTTAATTCCCTAATCTGATTCATAGGATTACTTTATTAATCTCAATTTATCTGTTAACATAGTATAACCTCTTAACTTGTGTTATAAAGTAGGGAACCCGCGTTAATTGGTTATGCCAATTATACAGGCTGCCTTTCGTTGTGACGAGCTGAAAATTAATCACAACAAATAAAACAATTCTTATATCAGGATATTGGGAAGGGGAGACTGTTGATTTATGCACTCAGTTTACTCGGTACTCAGATGACATCTCTTTATTACATTATGAGATAAAGTTCTCTATTTAAAGTTCTCAACATATATAGTTTACAGTATAATTATATATATTACTCTTTCATAAGGGCCCTCAAAATATGATGTACATCTATTTAATTTATTCCGCGGATCCGGGATTGAATATATATTAAGTTAATAATGGTCACCTTGCCATATACAATATTGAAAATTGAGCCATTTGAAGAATGGACTTTATTAATCTTTCAAAACAAGAAAACTTTTAGTTTATACATTTACTCTTTTGCTATAACCAGTGTTATTAGATTACACACTACATGTTACATATAATGTCTGTCTTTTAAAGTCTTAAAAGTGGTGAGTTAAATTGTCCTTTGTGGGTAATAATTTTAGTAACTCATAACCATGGAAGACAAGCCTCCATGTCACCTGGTTTTCAGTATTTGCTGTAGAATTGGTTCTTCGGTCCTTGGTGTGTTTCCTGAAGGTCTGTCGTTGGCTTAGTATCCGGTGACGGTGAAGTTCCTGAAGTCTGTTATATCATTCGGGGTGAAGTACTCTCATCTTAGGCGACTGTAGTAATTCTTGTAGGATACTCTCATCTTAGACGACTGTTGTAATTCTTGTAGTGATAATAAATAAATAGAAAGTTTGTTTCACAGTAATACACTTCACATGATTATAGATTAGTTGAATATCACCTTCAGGTTTGTAGTAAAGTATGAATTACATAGTTTGTTATTTATTCATTGAGAGAGAAATGTCATCGCCGCACAAATTTAGTTATTTAAATATTCATTGAACCAACAATTCACATAATTATACACGCGTCGCGAAACAACGCTGTACGCAGCTTACGACGTGAGCGCTCCATTGCAAGTGGGCAAAAATAGTTAGGGGGAGAGTAGTAATCTCGCGACAATTACTAGTCAACATAAAAGTAGTTCCATGTTTCTAATTTAATTAAAGGACTAAAGTTTGATTAAATAATTAAATAGAGATATTCTTAGTTACAGACGTTATCAAAGTACATTACAGTGGTCTTATTTAATTATTTAAATAATAACAAAATTTACAATTATATTTAGTTTGTTTAGGGGTCAGAAAACAAGTTAATTCTGGTCAGTGCGTGTATATTGTAACGTACCGCTTTTTTCGTGAGGTGTTGTATAGTTAAATCCTGCCCCACGTTGTACGCGTCAATTCTGTAACGTACCGCTTTTTGATGAGGTCTTAGCGAAACGTACACCTTCAGTCAAGCCCCAAATGTTGGGTTCGCCAATTCTGTAACGTACCGCTTTATTCGTGAGGTGTGCACTTGCGAAAGTGTTATTATATGCCTCACGCAGTATGCGTCACTTTTGAATTATACTAACTGACGTTTTAAACGGTATAAATAAAGGATTTTGTTTATCTTGTTTTACTCAATCTAAAAGAAATCGAGAGTGTGTGATTTGGGGTCAAGGAGATAATTTATTCAGCCTTATGCAGAAGAGAGAGTAAGTATCAAATTTGCCCCTCTGTTGTGACGATTCCTTCTGTATGTTGTGCTGAAATTTTCATTAACTACCCACTACAATAAATTGTAACACGTTATAATTCAATATTAATTTTCAATAATATTGCTTTATTGATTATTGACTTTTGTCTCCAGCCACCAAAGTATAGGTATCACAATTAATCTTTTTAAAAAGAAAACATCCTCTCGCCTTTACCGAGTAAACATAGATCTGTCTAAAGAACAAAACATATATGTTGTTATTTAACCAATATTACGCTATAATAAAATACATCAGTTATTACATAATTCTTATTAATTCCCCAGGGTTCAGGGTGAATTCTTTGTGTTATGAGAGTGTCAGAAATGGCTAATTGCTACGCTTTACAAATATAAAAAAATTAATAAATAATTTTGGTTTATTTTTCAAATGTTACATAGTTTCCGGAATTGCCGTAAGAGAGCAGCATGTATTTGTTTACTTTTGAAAGGAACATATGATAAAATGAATATTTTTTCGTTCTATTTCACTATTAAAAAACGAGTTTTCTTCTGTATTTATTACGAAAAATGTTTATATTACCTCGCTCCGTGTTGTCCTTACTGGATTGAAGTTTTATTCTGTGATGAGGTACGTCTTGCGTTATTATTTCCTTTTCATTTTCGAGTATTTTTCTGATTGTCTATTAGACGTAGGCCGGATTATATTGGATCCTCAGAATGGTTTCATCCACTGGTTTTTAATGTATAACACCTTTTAATTTGGATTCCTCAGGTATAATTGGTTAGTATTCACTTTGTTTATTACTCTTGCGTGAATTTCGCCTCCTCCAACGTCCCAAAAAAGGTTATTTTTTTATAATTTTTGTCGCATCGATTCTTCAACTCTCTGGTTCAGTTCAAAATTTTATATCTTATTAACAATACTTGTTATTTTCCATCACTCTTAGTAACACATAGTATTTTTATTATGTAGGCCGTTCGTGATTATTATAAATTTATATTTTATTTATGTAAAAAATAATTACTTTCCATTCCGGTTTATTTACTAATTTAATTCACATAATATGTTTTGGTTAATTTTTTTATGACCTTATATATAAATATTTTATCATTTTATTATCATTAAATAAATTTATATATTATTTATTTAGTATCGAATAGTGTTCATACCCGGTACTACTTCCTGTTGTCCTTTCCTTCCTAGGATTATTTTAATTTTATATTATCTTTGGTAGTTAAAATTTTTATGTCTTTTAAAATTAAACCCTGGGTTTTCTTACAATCTAACATAATTATTTGAAACAATATAATATTAACTTGGGTATAACAAATTGTGGTTCATACAATATGAATTACAGTAAATAAATAAAATTACAAAAATCAATCAGTATTATTACATACTACTTCCATAGTTTTATCCTATCCAAAACATACAGCACAGTTTAGTAATATATTAGTTTCACTTTGGTTTTTCACCTCAATGGGTACACTAGAACTCACTTCGCACTATATACCACTCGAATTGTTTATTATGTGGAGTGATATAATTAAATTTTGAGCGAGCTTTAGTTCTACCCATTTCTGACTTTCACTCTCATGACTTACTTTATTGGGACCGGGTTATGTACCGTTACATAAAGCCCCCCCACTAGAACAAATTTATTTTAGTTCAACTCGTTGATAGAAATAAATTGTTAATTGGTTCAAGTCTCCTAATGGTCTTGACTTTGTTTTCATAATAATGTTTCATTGCTGACTGATTATAAACTCTGGTAATTCAGACTTGTGGTAATTGTCGTTTTCTTACTTTACTCTCTCTCTCTCTTGGAGGAAAATTCATCAATTATTTCTCGGGGTTAGTGGTACTTCCACATTTTATTTGATAAGGACTGGTCACATTAATTACATTAAACTTGTTTTAACACTCATTTCTATTTACTTTTATATATTCGCTTTATCAATTAATCTTCGGTCTGCTATCTTCCTTCTATTTTCTTTATCTATACTTCTGTAATCTAATATCTCTCTTTTCAGCTATTTTATAATTATTATCCCTTAAATATTCAATTTCCCTAACATTTTTCCCTATCTTGTGCGGTGGTTCCAGTCGGGTGGCCACTCTGGGTCCATACACCGCTGTCCATCCTTACACCTTCTGAGACCAGGGGAACATCATCCCTGCTCATAAAAATTATTGCCGGAACATTTCTACGGTCAATACATAAAAATAAAAAAATTATAAGTAGTAGTCAATTAGCGACTAGTACCAAACACTCTTGGGATTCTTCATACTGTAGCTGTTTGCATTTATTTATATATTTCTTCTTCTTCTTGATTCCTTCTTCTTTTCCATTACTAATAGCATATAACATCATTGATAGGCCTTATGTTAAAATTCTTCTGACTTTACTTCTTGTGACATATTTCTCCGTATCATTTCTTCTTATCTAATCTTCAATTCCGAGAAATTCTAATTATTGTACCAATTATCATCCTCCTTCAGTTTCATTGGAGTCATTAAATTATTCGTTATTCTTCTTATTGTACCTTCTTATCTGAGCACATTACCATTAATTGTTTATTTATTTATTCTTCAGTTTGTGACCATAAAATATTATTTTTCCTATTAGTCCATTTTAAATCAGTTCTTTATAGATATTATTTAATCATCTGTCCTTACATTATTTTGGTGGTTTGTCTTTTTATTTTATATTATATCGTTTCGAAATTACTTGAGTAAGTTGTTCTTACATGCTTTTTATTAATTCTAATGGTTGCAAAATATCTTAAGTAAGTTGTACTTACACACTTTTTGAATTTTGGGTTTTAGTTTCTTCATTTTAATTAGTTTAACCGTTTTCAGTATCATTCACAACACGGATTGATCCACTCGTATATTTTTCCCGTGGATTCTGTTGATTAAACTTGTCAATAAAATTCGCTATTGGATTGCCCCATTGCGGATCACTACCATACATTTCAATATTATCGTATGCATATAGCCTCTCATCTTTATTACTGAGACCAGGATTAGACCCCTGATTTTTCCCATGGTCAACTCGTTTGTCCACTTTTCTTTGTTGCTGTTCATCGGGTCTCCTCGAATCCCTCTCATCAGCCATTAGATAATTTACTTGGACTTGATTAGTTCTCTGATTGTCATTTGGTGGATCTCCTGAGGGTATGTCCCTATTTCTATCTCCACTTCTGGACCTCCTATATTCGTCATGATCATTCCATTGTTGTCTGTTGTAATTGTTTCTCTCATCTCTTCGTTCATAATTTTGTCTCTGGTTAAAATACGGACGTCTTCCTTGGTAACTATTACTGTAATAATTGTTATTAGCATGTACATAATTAACTCTGGGCCGATTCTCTCTTGGTGGTTAATTCTTCCGCTCCTCGGTATTCCCTGACCTCCATCTACTTCTCCTATAATAAGATTCCTGTTCATAATTTTCTAGCAGCGTTTCCATGCCTCCAATAGTTTTGATTTGTCCACTCAAGCGTGCACTGATGATCTTTTCTTCAAAATGATAAGCCATTTTGGTCACTAGACACTCTTCAGGTATCTTAGGGTCTAGATACTTGGCGATACACACCTTCCCTAAAAAGTAAGCAGTAGGTGTTTGTCCCACTGTACGGTCATACCTACCATGACAGATATCGTCCCTAATAATGTTTTGTACTGATTCTGACCAGTACTTAAGTTTGAACATATTTTTGAAACCCTCATAATCACACACCTCGTTCCTAATTGCTGTCCACCAATTATCATTGATATTTTTGAACGATTCGTCTAATAGACCTTTTATCATATTCCATCTATTCTCCTTTGATCTGTTCAAAATTTCATCTACTCTCCCTAAAAATTCAAGTGGGTTTCTGCGATAATCCCGAAAGTTTACACTTTCCTTATTGTCTGGATAAACATGATGACTGCTGCATGCAGATCTAGCGCTTATTCTATCTACATCACATTGAAAATTGGTTTGTATTTGTTGCAAACTATCTAATTTCTCTGCTTGACTATCACATTGATTTTTTACATTCTCTACAGTTTTATGAAACTCTGAAAATTTACAGTTTAGACTGCTTTTAATGCTATCTAACTGGTCATTATTTTCTTGTCGTATGGCCATTACACGAACTTGGTTATCTTGTTCTTCTTTTTCCATTCTTGCCTCAACTCCAATTTTAATTAGTTCCATCTTCTCTTCAGTTGTATCTAATCTTTGGTTAGTTTCTACTAATTTCTTCTCTGCCTCTTCCTTATATGCCTCTACTCTTTGGCTTAACGTATTATTGACCAGTTCAATTTTACCTTCTAGATTTTCTCTTAATTCTTTATTGAAATTCTCCATCTTACCCTCAATTTGTTTTAAATTCTCACTATTCTCTTCAAATTTTGCATTCATCTCTTCTCTTTGTCCTTCAACAGTTTCTTTCAGTTCATTGTATTGTTCATTCATGGTTTGTTTGATATTTCCATGAATGGTTTCTATTTTTTCATTTAGTTGTTTGACTAAACTTTCCTGAATGCTATCTATTTCCTCATTGGTCTGTCTATTTTGTTCCTCCTGTTTCTTAAAATTTTCATCTATTTTGTTATTGGTTTGCTTTGAAGTTTCCTCTTGTTTTCTAAAATTTTCATCTATTTTGTTATTGGTTTGCTTTGAAGTTTCCTCCTGTTTCTTAAAATTCTCGTTATTTTTGTTCCTCCTGTTTCCTAAATTTTTCGTCTATTTTATCATTGGTTTGTTTATTGCTTTCCATAATAATTCTCAACATCTCCTGCATGCTCATGTCTTCTTTTTGGGTGGATTTATCTGGTTGGTCCCCTTGGGCATCCTCTTCCACTATTTCCTTTTCCGTATCCATAACTACTTCGGTTTCTTCTGTATCACCTGTCTGTTGGTCCATTTCACTGTCCGTGACTAATTCTATTTCTTGTTCCTGTCCACCTTCTTCAATCTCCTTTTCTTCTGCCCTCTTCTTCGATTTTCCTCGGGTATTAGGCATTTCTTGTTTTCTCATAACTGCCAACGATAATTAGATTTTTTGATATATCTTTTTTATTAAATATCGAAATTCTTTTCTAATTACCGCCCTTTTACGTTGAGCGCCAATCTGTAACGTACCGCTTTTTTCGTGAGGTGTTGTATAGTTAAATCCTGCCCCACGTTGTACGCGTCAATTCTGTAACGTACCGCTTTTTGATGAGGTCTTAGCGAAACGTACACCTTTAGTCAAGCCCCAAATGTTGGGTTCGCCAATTCTGTAACGTACCGCTTTATTCGTGAGGTGTGCACTTGCGAAAGTGTTATTATATGCCTCACGCAGTATGCGTCACTTTTGAATTATACTAACTGACGTTTTAAACGGTATAAATAAAGGATTTTGTTTATCTTGTTTTACTCAATCTAAAAGAAATCGAGAGTGTGTGATTTGGGGTCAAGGAGATAATTTATTCAGCCTTATGCAGAAGAGAGAGTAAGTATCAAATTTGTCCCTCTGTTGTGACGATTCCTTCTGTATGTTGTGCTGAAATTTTCATTAACTACCCACTACAATAAATTGTAACACGTTATAATTCAATATTAATTTTCAATAATATTGCTTTATTGATTATTGACTTTTGTCTCCAGCCACCAAAGTATAGGTATCACAATTAATCTTTTTAAAAAGAAAACATCCTCTCGCCTTTACCGAGTAAACATAGATCTGTCTAAAGAACAAAACATATATGTTGTTATTTAACCAATATTACGCTATAATAAAATACATCAGTTATTACATAATTCTTATTAATTCCCCAGGGTTCAGGGTGAATTCTTTGTGTTATGAGAGTGTCAGAAATGGCTAATTGCTACGCTTTACAAATATAAAAAAATTAATAAATAATTTTGGTTTATTTTTCAAATGTTACATAGTTTCCGGAATTGCCGTAAGAGAGCAGCATGTATTTGTTTACTTTTGAAAGGAACATATGATAAAATGAATATTTTTTCGTTCTATTTCACTATTAAAAAACGAGTTTTCTTCTGTATTTATTACGAAAAATGTTTATATTACCTCGCTCCGTGTTGTCCTTACTGGATTGAAGTTTTATTCTGTGATGAGGTACGTCTTGCGTTATTATTTCCTTTTCATTTTCGAGTATTTTTCTGATTGTCTATTAGACGTAGGCCGGATTATATTGGATCCTCAGAATGGTTTCATCCACTGGTTTTTAATGTATAACACCTTTTAATTTGGATTCCTCAGGTATAATTGGTTAGTATTCACTTTGTTTATTACTCTTGCGTGAATTTCGCCTCCTCCAACGTCCCAAAAAAGGTTATTTTTTTATAATTTTTGTCGCATCGATTCTTCAACTCTCTGGTTCAGTTCAAAATTTTATATCTTATTAACAATACTTGTTATTTTCCATCACTCTTAGTAACACATAGTATTTTTATTATGTAGGCCGTTCGTGATTATTATAAATTTATATTTTATTTATGTAAAAAATAATTACTTTCCATTCCGGTTTATTTACTAATTTAATTCACATAATATGTTTTGGTTAATTTTTTTATGACCTTATATATAAATATTTTATCATTTTATTATCATTAAATAAATTTATATATTATTTATTTAGTATCGAATAGTGTTCATACCCGGTACTACTTCCTGTTGTCCTTTCCTTCCTAGGATTATTTTAATTTTATATTATCTTTGGTAGTTAAAATTTTTATGTCTTTTAAAATTAAACCCTGGGTTTTCTTACAATCTAACATAATTATTTGAAACAATATAATATTAACTTGGGTATAACAAATTGTGGTTCATACAATATGAATTACAGTAAATAAATAAAATTACAAAAATCAATCAGTATTATTACATACTACTTCCATAGTTTTATCCTATCCAAAACATACAGCACAGTTTAGTAATATATTAGTTTCACTTTGGTTTTTCACCTCAATGGGTACACTAGAACTCACTTCGCACTATATACCACTCGAATTGTTTATTATGTGGAGTGATATAATTAAATTTTGAGCGAGCTTTAGTTCTACCCATTTCTGACTTTCACTCTCATGACTTACTTTATTGGGACCGGGTTATGTACCGTTACAATATGCAGGATTAATTAACAAGCTTTACCCTTTCTGTACAATTGTATTCCCTTTTATTTTATTATTAGACTTTTTATTAAATATTATTATTATTTAATGATAGCAATAAGATTTAGTTTAAAATGTGAGATTTTATTAAAATTTTAAAATTTCTCAGCTTATACATTAACAATTTAATTAATTAACATATTTTTTATTAATGAAATCGTCACAATAGTAGCAAAAACAGATCTAACAGTAGAAGGCCAAAGCAAAGTAACTCTCTCTCTCTCACCCTTTCTCTTCCTCTCTCTATTTATGCACCTAAGCATTCAAAGAATTTCGACGAAACCGAAACATCGAAGCATGATAATGTTTTTAGGCTTTTGAAACGTATAATGTGGATTACGTTTGGTGGATTACGTAAATCATTTCCAAACCGCAGACGATCACAAACAGACCATGTAAAACCAAATTTATTCTCACTAAAACGTTTGCTAAGCTCAATGTCAGCAGCGATTATCTCTGTCTTGATGCGTTTACATATCAAATTTCTAGACTGTGGGGAATCGAAAGTGTGGAAGCGTTACGTTTTTCGATGACGATTTTGTGGAATTACCCCCAGCCTAAAAATATTATCATGTTAAAAATACAAAACAAAACGTGGTTTGTTGAATAATGGAAGGAAAATAGACAACTAACAACACAAATCAATCAGATGAGAACGCTAACCACGAACACGGAGCGGTAGACAATTTTCTGTCACAGATTTTATGTGTACACGTAAATTACAGGCTGGTCTTTATAAAACGGGGAAGTAGGCAGGCCAGACTACATACTCTATGTACAAAGACAAAATGATTTTCTTTACACTCTCTTTGTCATAAAACGCTGGAAACACACCCCAGAGGGTACAATGGAGAAAGCAATAGGTTTTATCGACAATATCACGATGCTGATGCTAAGTAGAGGAACCTATTCGAACCATGCGGCAAATTAACCTAATGTACTTAAAAAGAAGAAGAAATGAAATTTGTTAGGGCTGCTGCTATACGACTGAGCAGAATAACAGAAATCAGGCAAGCTCCCCCCCCCCCCCACGATGGCCAAAAATTTAATGTTAATGAGTAAAATGAGTTACGCGTTGAAATTTCTGCTGTGAAAAGAAGGAAAGTCCTTGTGGGTAAAAACCACAGCCAACGCTGGTTCTTTTATGGTAAACTGCATTTTTCATTTTCTCTCGTAAAATTAAATAGTATGTTCCCTGAGCTGCAGAACTCGTTCCCTACCTTGGACGAAGTCCACTTACTATTACACTGATGTATTACAATTGTTATTAGATATTAGACAATTTTTCAATTATGACAAAAATTACAAAAATTCCGATCACTCTACTATTTCTTTAGTAATAATTTTTTAGTGGATGGTTAGTGAGGATCGGTCAAAAATAACACAAATTTTACCAATTTTGCGTCGACGTTTCGACAATATTTATTGTCATCTTCAGGACCTGTGTATGAAATACAAAAGAAATGTCAAACACAACGGAACAATTAAATATTTGGGTGAACGTGTTCGTGTATGTGAGTGTGTGCGTGCGTATGTATGTATCATTGTATATGTGAAGACTTAATATAGTTTGTTTACACCTGCAAATTATCTTTAAGAAAACGAGCAATTATAGTATGAGAGAACTTAATTTATACAGTATTACAATTTAAATTACTAAATGTAATAATATTTTAGTTAATTAAACAAACAGTAATCAACAATTGGATATTAGATTAGTACATAAATTGTTTATACCTACAGCAGTC
>CM068374.1:29236091-29323591 GCA_034769895.1 Magicicada septendecula
ATTTTAATTTACTATATGTTGACTGCTGTAGGTATTCAACAAACATTATACTTGTACAATAATTGAAATGAAATTTGTCCACACGTAATAATAATGTCAACTAATAGAGTCCGCACAATAATCACTTTTTACTAATAGCCACTTGAAACACACTGAGTAATCGCCCCATGTAAACTGAAAACTAAGCGGCAGGAGTGGAATATTTATAGTCTGCAGAGTTACATAATATGCGTCTTTAACGAGCACTCGAAAACTTTAGAGGATACTTCAGCGCGACCTTGGCAGAAACACACACCCGGCAGGGCCTAGTCGAGAAGCTTGTAGAACGACACCAAGTATTTCTTACAGTATACTGCAAATTTTATATTGTTTCATTTGTAAATTGGTTACTGTAAATTAGCTTGAAAACAAAAGCTTACTGTATATGCTTAATAATTATCCAGTAACGGTATTTTGTTTAATTACAAATTACAAATTACAAGTTACAAATTACAAATTACAAGTTACAAATTACAAATTACAAACTGCAAACTACAAACTACAAATTCTTGAAGTAGTCTAAACTAAGGCTTCTTGATAGTTCCTACTGCCTGGAAAGTGTAAGGAAAAACCTATTTTCTCTGTAACTAAACATTTCACTGACTTTGAATACTTTTTGTACGAGAGAAACGAGTCTCAGCTTTAACTTGACCGTTTGGCATTTGTCTGTCTGTCTATCTGTCTAGTTGTGGTATGACTTTGGATAAATTTAGAACGCATCAACCGATTTCTGTAAACCGTAGCGTGCACGCACAATCTTTTGCTCTACAGAGCCTTATTAATTTAGAGTTTGACCTCCCTAAAAATAGGGGCCATAGGCAGACATTTGAGGGGTTTAAATTTTGAAAATATAGCAAAAGCCCATGTGGAGTATCGAGTTAAAGGAATTTTAATCAAATCTTAAATATAGCATTCATTTCTTTTATTTAAAAATTTTGGACGTCAGCATTCAAAACGTGGATGAAAATTTTGATAAAATCGGAAAACTTTATATATTGGTTATCGAATTTCAATTAACATCTGAATGCAATGTTATGCTTTGGAAATTTTAATCTGTGTTACATTTTGGGATCCTATGGCGTAGAAAAGAGATCAATTTTTGTTTAATTTTGCCACTGTTTTGTAATTTTAATTGTGTTTCTTTTGTCATCTGAAAAGA
Source organism: Magicicada septendecula (assembly GCA_034769895.1). NCBI lineage: Eukaryota > Metazoa > Arthropoda > Insecta > Hemiptera > Cicadidae > Magicicada > Magicicada septendecula. The sequence goes on from CM068374.1 coordinate 29,237,290, forward strand.
AATTGTAGCCCAAATCTATATGTTTCTAATTTTTAGTGTTGATTGCTTTACAATTATTGTGTTACTAAAAAACAGCAGAGTAATAAGAATTTTTGTATTTTTCCCAAAATTAAACAATTAAATATCAAAATTTATTTAATAATAAATATAATTTGTTCAAAATATTGAAAAAGTTCTACAACTCAGTGAATATATTAGTACTATTAACAACTCTTCTAATAAAACAAATGCTATCTATTTAAGCGAAATAAAGGTGAAGATTATTCGCGAAAATCCGCGAATTTACAGGAAAAAACAGACAAAATTTAAAAAGTTAAAGATAATTAAAATTTTTGTTTTGCACGAATATAACTGATACAGAGAAACAAATGATATCTGGTGGCTGGTGAAGCTTAAAAAAAATAGTATTAGATGTTCAAACTTTGTACATTTATGGTTATGACTGTAATAGTCGCATATAATTATAATATTCGGAAACTACTATTTTACTATTTCACGATATCCGCTACAAGTAAATGGCCAAAATAGAAAGCCGTGTTGAAACGTTTGTTCAACATTAATGAAATTGAGCTTAGAGGAGTTATAAAACAAATTATAACATAAAATTAAATCTTAGAAATTAAAATATAACTAATATATTCCTATGTACAAGTATCGCATAGAATAAGTAGGTCGGTTAAACGTATATGGAACGCTATTTGATTTATTGTTGATAATTGCAAATTGCACTATGTTGATTTAATACTGCTTATGAAAAAGGAACAAACTAATTATTCTGCCTGTGTTGACCTTTTTATAACTTTAAAATAATTTTTCTCTCTTATAATCTAATACATGAAATATTTTAATGAGTTCTTTTGTCTTTTAGTTTATGAGTTTATTTAAAGTTTACAACAAAATTATAAAGTCATTTCCTTGTATGATGACTGTGGACGAGATTTTGATGATCCCTTCTGGAATAGGTGTGTGTCGTTCCTTCGGGTTAGGTTCAGATGTAACTCCTCCTGTGTCCACCGTACCGGGTAGTTCTCGGGTTGAGCAATTCTATAAATTGTAGTTAATTTATTTTCATCGTAATTTATTTGGTGTATCGAGCGTACGCGATAGCTCCAATAAACTTCAAGTGTTTTAATACCTATACGGATATCTTGTACTTTCACGAATACCACTATTTAAAAATCAACCGTTTTCTAATTCAGAGAGAGCTGACCAAAATAAAGGAATGAAATGAAATTTAGCCTATTTCTCGTATCCCGATTGGATACTACACAACTCGTCTCTGCGCCTGAGGCTAAGATAAATTTATTCTTATATTATACCGTCCAACAGAAAATTGCAGCTTGCAAAAAACAGTCTAATTTTATTACCCTTCAACAGGGTTGTAAAACTTTATGAAAAAAACGCATACATTCATTTCTTTAAATTATGAACAAATACTGCCACTTGATAGGTCTTTTTTCTCAGTCGTGTTCTGGGTACAAGTCTCATGTCAAAATTATTATTTTAACGAACGTTATTTAATTTAATACACTTCCTATTATTATTATCATCCCGTAATATAGTTACATATTCTCGCATACGCGCACTTGCCACATGCCGACGCATATTTTCGCACCACTTCTCAACACAATTTTTTAGTGTAGAAACCTGAAGCCTTTCTTACACAAATTTTTATTTCAACATGCTATCGTATGCTTAGAGTTGCCTTTACAATTTATATGCATATTCTAGTCATTGCAATATATTTATGTGCGTGTGTGTCTGAGTGCGCGCGCGCGCGCGCCTGACAACAATTTACTGTAACCAACATAAGATGAATACTGCAAGACGGTTTCCATTGGCAGAGGAATTCCAGTCACATATATGTGTATTGTATGTGTCACGTACTATACATCACATTGCGATTTGACGAGCGACGCGTCTCCAATAACAAGACTAACGGAGAGAAGACGACGTCTACTGCAACAGTGCTACAAACACACAGCAGTGGAGTGGAGAGTTTCATTACTTTAAACACGGAGACATTACAGGGCAGCGTATCATTACTTAACACATTATACAAGATATACTTGAAGTTAATAAAACAAAGATTAACAAATATAACATAATATATCACTTTTAACACAGATATATTATAGGGCCGTATCGTTACTTAACACACCACATAAGATACGGTACACTTAAAGTTAATAAAACATATATTAACAAATATAACATAAAACATCTTACCGACAGAACAATTTGGATTAGGTCCTATACAGATAACATATGTATTATCAAACAGTTGATAAAAACCCCACAGTTAATTAAATAATAACCCTTATATCCTGTTTATTGTTTATAGGAAAGATGTTAAAAGCGGTAGAAGAGAAAACTTAAAGAGGATGAGGTATACCACAACATTTAATATACGTTGTTAAAAACATACGTGATGACACGAAGGTATGCACTGGTGATAATAAAAAAAAGATAAAAGGATCAACAAATTTAGGTTTAAAACGAGGATATATTTTAGCCTCAGTAAGTTTTGATTAATTAATGATATAATGCAAGCAATAATAAAACAACTATATAATGTATGTGTGTAAAATGATACAACGGTTTAGGCAACGCTTGCTTTGAAAATAATTATTTTAAGTTTTACAAGAAAAAACAGCTCTAAGAGCTTACAGTGTCGTTTGTGTTTCATAACGCTAGTGATTTAGTGGCACTTAATTCCTTTGGTGTAATCCAATATATTATACACTAACATCATTAATTTTTATGAGATACAGCAATTTTCACAGCATAGCAGTTTATGATGTTGCAATTTATTGTATAACCAACTTTATCCGTACTTAATGCGGGTGACATTTATAACTTAAGAAAATGGTGTCGGTGCCATGGCTCTCTTGCCGGTCGCTAAACAGTACAGAGACAATGCACCTTAATCTTCTTCTTCTTTTTCATATTTTTCTTTATGTTACTATTACCTGTTCCTCTTTTCATTGTTAAGCCGTCTTTCATGCCGTCTTTTGTATTTGTTTTCCTCGTAGTTTATATTTTAGTCTATTCTTTGTAATGGTACCTAGATTTTTATCCAGTTTTAATCTTCATTCTTTGGTCAACATATTAAAAAAAAAAAAATATTGTTACGACGTTCTTCTGATTTGTCAACGCGCAATAATAATGACAACTAATAGAGTCCCGCACAATTGTAACACAATATCATTTCGCCACAATTCTTCGAACCTCTCTTTGAATAAATCGCCACTCAAAATGACTTCTAAGCGGCAACTGTCTTTGTTTAAATAGATAGCACAGGTAGGCCAGAATAATCCATAATACCCGTCACCGCTACTGAAAACACTAGAGCGTAATTGGAAATCTGAAAACACTAGGGTGAGATCTGGAAAAGCCTCGATTGTTGACGCATGTTCGGCTCTGTTGGAATAGCCGAGAAACGTGTAGACCGTTGTGTAATGGTGTAAACAATATCTACATGAAATTTTTTAATAGTTTTATTATCTGTGATGTAGAATTTAATAGTTTTATTATCTGTGATGTAGAATTTAATAGTTTTATTATCTGTGATGTAGAATTTAATAGTTTTATTATCTGTGATGTAGAATTTAATAGTTTTATTATCTGTGATGTAGAATTTAATAGTTTTATTATCTGTGATGTAGAATTTAATAGTTTTATTATCTGTGATGTAGAATTTAATAGTTTTATTATCTGTGATGTAGAATTTAATAGTTTTATTATCTGTGATGTAGAATTTCGCATGTCTCAATAATTATATTTCACCAGCTTGTAGATGATTAAATTAAATTATACAGTATTCCGTATATCAGCAGTGTGTCGGAGAGACACAAAAAGTAGAAATACGGTGTCGCAGTTTCAGCCTTCCGTCCAAGAAACATTTCTTGCTTTTCTGTCTCAAAGTTCTTCTAACGGTTCCATACACTTCTAGAAGTATGTTTACTTTCTCTCGATACACTTGTCGATTTTATGTATAATATTCTTACAGTGCTCTCAAGTGACGTCAACTGTAATCAGTGGAAAACAAATAATTTAACTTTGTTCACAATCTCAGTCTCTCGCGGGATTTACTACCTCATTTCCGCTACACTGAAGAACGTCGTCGTGGGTACGACCGAAACGTCTGTTTTTGTTCTTGTGAAATGTTCAAGTTTTTACATAGTTTATGTGGAGAAGTTTGCTGTCATGAACCAGATGTTTATACGTATAGTTTATGTGGAGGAGTTTGCTGTCATGGACCAGATGTTTATACGTATAGTTTATGTGAAGGAGTTTGCTGTCATGAACCAGATGTTTATGTGGAGGAGTTTGCTGTCATGGACCAGATGTTTATGTGGAGGAGTTTGCTGTCATGAACCACATGTTTATACGTATAGTTTATGTGGAAGAGTTTGCTGTCATGAACCAAATGTTTATGTGGAGGAGTTTTCTGTCATGAACCAGATGTTTATGTGGAGGAGTTTGCTGTCATGAATCAGATGTTTATAAAGTTTATGTGGACGAGTTTGCTGTCATGAACCAGATGTTTTATAGCAACCATAATTTTGTTATATTTGTTAGCCTGGTAGTTGCTTTACAGTTAAACGCCTGCCGTGAAAGCGACTTAATTGGCTGGCGAAGTACACAGTATGCTTTTGAATGCAATTTAATTGAATCACTGCTTTATTGTACAAACGTTTATAATTGCGCCCGTAGAAAACAATGTAAAATAAATAAATTTTCCATTAAGCAATAAGTTTATGTGACAATTTATTTTATTTGCCCCATGCATATAAGGTTTTTCGTATTTAATGAAAGACTACACACTTTGTTGTATTCTAATAATACAAATACTGTACTGTATAACAATGAACTAGACACTGAGTGGAATGGGTTATAGAATGACACAACAAAGCTCAGCAAAGTCGCTCTCAGCTAAGACAATGAAAGCCGTTTAAACTACAAACTATTCTTGCCTTCTTACTACTTTGTTTGCACACACACACACACATATCACACACGCGTACAATTTGCTACGACCATTTTGATTATGTCGCCGTCTTGTTCACTTTAAATTGTTTCCGTCCCAAATTCTAATTCATTGTTGTGTTCACCACCATCATTTCTCTCTCACTCTCTCTCTCTCTATCACTCTCTTTCTTTCTCTCTCTCTCTCTCTCTTCCTGTCTCTGTCAGTCTGTCTGTCTCACTCACTCCCCCCCTCTCTCTCTCACTCTCTCTCTCTCTCTCTCTCTCTCTCTCTCTCTCTCTCTCTCTCTCTCTCTCTCTCTCTCTCTCTCTCTCTCTCTCTCTCTCTCTCTCTCTCTCTCTCTCTCTCTCTACCTACCTATCTATCTATCTATCTATCTATCTGTCTCTCTCCGTTTCCTGTCCATTCGTTTGCTCTCTCACGTATTTTCTCTTACACTCTCTTCCTCTAGTCATTTCTCTTTTTTTACCTTATCTTGCCTTTCTCGTTTTCCTCTCTCTCTTTTTTGTTCTTCTTCTTCTCTTCGAGGATTAGGTTATATAAACCTGTTCCAGCACCCATCTCATCCTCGGACGACCCACGTCTCTTCTATCGATGGCTTTATAGTGCAGTGCCGCTTTCGGCAATCGATCCTCTGTCATTCATTACAGATGATCCCACCATCCTCTTCTGTAAGTGTAAGTTGCAATAATTTCATTTATGTCATTTACTTTAAGTTCTGCTCTCATAGCCTCATTCCTTGTTCTATCTTTTTAATTTATAATTTAAAGTAACTTTGAATCTTGCCGCATTCCTTTTTTGTTGTGTCTTATAAAATTTAATCCTTGTGCGGTGTCTCGTTTTATTCTATGAATCATACCACAAATATTCATAAATTTATATATCTTCTCTTTTATATCATATTCAGATTACTCCACAGCCGAGATATTTAAAACGGTTTACTTGTTCTAAAGTGCAGTTTTTTCTTTAACTTATATTTCATCCTTTATTTGTTGATCTGTTGAAAGCTTAAAATTTATCACCGTACAACCCAGACGAAAAACGAGTCAAATAATTAGACTGCAGGTAACAATTACATATTAAATAATACATCTCCGTTATCTGGTGATATCAGAAAATAACGCCTACTGATAACTCGTCTGTCAGATGTAAATGAGGTGTAAGCACATATCCAGACCTGGATCATGCAGGTACCTAAATGCAGGTATCTAAAAGCGTAATTTTAGAACAAACTTTCCATACAAAGCAATAAATATCTAACAATATTTGGTGATATCAGAAAATAACGCCTATTGATAACTCGTCTGTTAGATTTAAATGAGGTGTAAGCACATATACAGACATGGATCATGCAGGTACCCATTATCAAAAAGCGTAATTTTAGAACAAACTTTCCGTACAAAGCAATAAATATCTAACAATATTTTCTAATATTAGCTAACCACTGCTAAGTATTGTTTCTAAGGTTAGAGTTCGTGGCACTATGAGACTGCAATCGCTAAGAGTAGAAAGAATATTTCTTAATTAAAAAAACAACGTTACAGACTCAACAAACAAAGTCTATAAAATATTTAACAGTGTGTCAGGGCGGTATAAAGAGATTAAACAGAACACCACTTATGGAGATAAAGGTTGACAGACCTGTAACGGTAAATATAAAAAAGCAATATTAAAAATTAAATATTTAAAATTGATATTTATTTTACCTCAAGATGTTATTTTTCCCTTAGTTGGAACATGTTTCATGAATATGTTCTCATCCTCAGCCTTCGTGATCTTGCGTCTGGTGAAGTATTTGTGTGTTGGCTGGAAGTAAGTTTGGTTGTTTGTTGGTCTCTGGTATTTTAAAGTGATATTATTGTGTGTGAATTTGGTGTATGTATTAGTATTTTGTGTATTTTCGATGTTGAGTGCTTTGAATATTGTGTCATGTTTTGTATTGATTTGTATTTGTTCAGTATTACTTTGTTTTGTGTTTTATGTTTGTATATTTGTAAATTTTTCCAAGTGTTCATTATGGTGCCTTTGTGTGGTATATGTTTTATTAATAAATTATATAGACTGGTAATTACCTTTATCTAATTCCTTCCTTGCAACTTTTAATTCTTTGCATAAGGACGCTTTTTATTTTTAGAAACACAGTCCCATCATCAGGTTATAAAAATGAAATCATGAATTAATCACTCGTCGTTGAGTTTAAAATAAAACCACTGCACAACATTCGAATTCACGCGAACACATAGCTATGTGCATTCACACACGTGCGCGTCGTCGTAAAGTTAAAAGTCGACTCACGTGTGTGAATGCACATAGCTATGTGTTCGCGTGAATTCGAATGTTGTGCAGTGGTTTTATTTTAAACTTAACGACGAGTGATTAGTTCATGATTTCATTTTTATAAACTGATGATGGGACTGTGTTCCTGAAACGCGTCGTTACGCAAACAATTAAAAGTTGCAAGGAAGAAATTAGATAAAGGTAATTACCAGTATATATAATTTATTAAAATACGCAACTTGGAGACCAAACCAAAAATGAATGTTTTATTAGTGTTACATTGGTTATGTCTGGGAACTCGTGTCCCGTGTTTATTGCATGTGTGGCCAAATTGGATGATATATTTCTGTTTTTTTTGTATGCATTTAGATGTTCAAAATAACGTTTTTTCAGCTGTTTTTTGTTTGTCCTATGTAACATTTATTGCAATCTTGGCATTCAATTTTGTATATACCATTAGCTGTTGTATTATCTTTGTTGTGTGGGTTATTTAGTTTTTGTAAATTATTTTTATTAGTTTTGAATGCTATTTTTATATCTGTGTTTTTAAATAGTTTTGTTAGCTTTGTCATTTTATTATTTATGTATGTGAATGTGGCCCATTTTTGTAGTTATTATTTAGGTGTTGTTCATTTTGATTAATTCTTAATTGTTCAGTTTTTATTTTGTATTTGATTTTATTTTCTATTTTGTTTACAGTATTTTTATTGTATCCATTTTCATAACCAATTTGGTATATTATATTTCTTTCTTTGTCAGTTTCATGTTTGTTTAGGGGGATTTTGTACATTCTGTTAAATAGCAAATAGAATGCTGCCATTTTATGTTGTGGTGGGTGGTCAGAATGGTGGGTGTCAATACAAAACAGGACACAATATTCAAAGCACTCAACATCGAAAAAACACAAAATACTAATACATACACCACAATCACACACAATAATACCACTTTAAAATACCAGAGACCAACAAGAAACCAAAATTACTTCCAGCCAACACACAAAAGAACAAACTTCACCAGACGCAAGATCACGAAGGCTGAGGATGAGAACACAGAAGTTCTCGAAACATGTTCCAAATAAGGGAAAAATAACATCTTGAGGTAAAATAAATATAAATTTTAAATATTTATATATATATCAAGAAACAAACTGTAGCAGAAAGTGATTGAATTAATTAAAATTAAATAAATAAACTTTTTTACTAAAGTTATTGTTTTGTCTTTTTATAGAGCTTGTTCCCTTTTTCGAATTCTTTAACACTCAGATGCCTTTTACTCATCTCATTTCCCCCACACACACACAGAGCCTTTGAAGTTTTGCAAATCTTACTGAATCGTCTGTCTTTATTAGTTGTCCACCTGTTGATTATAGCGACTACATAAAACTTAAGTCTCAAAAGAGTGCTCTGAATGTATTTTGTAAAATTTTTCTTCTTAACATTCTTAACAAAATTTTGGTAATTTCTTATCATTATCTAAGTTTCACACCTATAAGGAGACGCACACCGTAGTAGGGTTCTATAAACGTGTAGCTTCAAAAACATAGTTAATATTACTACTAAATTATGTAGCGCTCTCGAAAAATTGGCAGATGCAGTTACACAAAATTGGCAGATGCAGTTACATAAAATTGGCAGATCCAGTTACATAAAATTGGCAGATGCAGTTACATAAAATTGGCAGACGCAGTTACATAAAATTGGCAGACGCAGTTACATAAAATTGGCAGATGCAGTTACATAAAATTGGCAGATGCAGTTACATAAAATTGGCAGATGCAGTTACATAAAATTGGCAGATGCAGTTACATAAAAATCCTACGCGTTTGGCGGCTTGCCGAGCAGGAGGAGTGCCTGCGTCAAGGCCGCGCAGTGAAGTACCCTCGAGACCAGTGGTTCCCAAAGTAGGGTCCTCGGACCCCTGGGGGTCTGCGACAATGTTTCAGGGGGTCCGCAGACATTTTAAACAAAATTATAATATTAATGAAGAAAGTTGTGTTAGTGGTTAAAATCACAAGCAGAATTATCACTGTTGCACACCACTATATAAAAATTATTCCGATTAGCGCTTTCAAGCTTCACAGTTTATCGTCAGATCGGCGTCAGATCGGATATGGTCGGATAATATCCGATCTGACGATGAGCTGTGAAGCTTGAAAACGCTAATCGGAATAATTTTTATATAGTGGTGTTCAACAGTGATAATTCTGCTTGAAAACTAGAATATACCGTAATTTTCTCCGGTTTGTATATGCTTTAAAATCTAAATTTTAGAATCTTAAAACAATTAGTAGAAGATTACAGTATTTTTTTGAGAGGGGGTTTATACTAATTTTAATTCTAAAAGTAATTTCAAACTGATGGCTTTAATAATGTCTTTAAATCATGACGTGTAGTAGATCTGTTTGTCAGCCGAACTGACTAAACCTCTCTCTTACACTACTAAAAGAAGATTCATTGGAGAACTTTCAACTGACAGTTCATTAAAATTACAGTTTTCGTAATTACATGTAGCTGACTTCTGGTTAAATGTAATGACTGACTACCCTGAACTCGCAAAAAAAAGCTTTGAAGCGTTTAACTGTGTTTCCCTTAACTTTTTTGTGTGAAATCGCATTCTCCCTGTTCATGTACCTGAAGTCAGAGTTAAGAAATAAAATTGATGTCGAGAGTGACTTAATACTGAAATTGTCAGACATTAAACGCAATATTGCAGAGCTAATTGTTCAAAAGCAGCTTTATTGTTCACATTAAACTATGTTTGATATCATTAATATTATAATTTAAGAGAATTTTGATTTTATTACTTTTTATTAAATTATAAGAGTTTCTATCATATTTACTGTTTGTTTTATTTCAGAACTCAGACGGAGTCCGTAGATTTTTAAATAATTTGGGAGGGGGTCCGCGGACTAAAACGTTTGGCAAGCACTGCTCTAGACTGTTCGAATGTTTGTGTACTACGAAAATTATGCTGGCACGCCGCCAACAGAATGTGAAATTATTCTGGAACGCCTGCGCTACCTACTGTATATAAGTAACGGCGGCCAAGTCGGAAGTTAGTTACTCCTGCCGCGATTTATCCAAGTTCGGATCAAAGTACTGTGGCGAAATGATTATTGTGTTACAATTAGTGTGGAATTCTAATCGTTGACATCAGGTACTGATAGGTACCTGAAAAATAAAACACGGAAAGATACCGGAATGAAATTTTATAAAACCGTAGCTGTCCCCACATTCCTGTATGCTAGTGAGACAGGGACTCTTGGTTGAAAGAGACGTGCAGAGGATTCAGGCAGCCGAAATGAAATTTCTAAGAGAGGGGACGCAAGGTTGTTCTCTCTTGGATCGGACATTAGACGCGATTTAAGCAGCAGAGGATTGAAAACTACAGAGTCAGGTGGTGTGGACACTTGGATCGCACGCCTGATATCCGTCTACCTGCGGCTGCCTTGGGTTATCACCCCACTGGAAAGAGAGATGTCGGTAGACTGAGGAGGAGATGGGTTTCCTAACAGGTCTAAGGCCTAATCCTTGGAGTAGTGATGATGATGATTATGATTAATTCTACAGAATAGTAGCTGAAGGAATCAAACTATAAGCTACTAGCTACTAACGTGGGCAGTCAACCGAGAGAGAGAGAGAGAGAGAGAGAGAGAGAGAGAGAGAGAGAGAGAGAGAGAGAGAGAGAGAGACATATGTATATGTATTCTATCCCTCTCCACCTAATTTCTTTCCATAAAAAGTAATTCTAATGAAACGTAGCTAAAGAAATGTAAATGTTAGCTTTTGATGTGGGCAGTTTTAGCCGAGACAGATTTATTTTTAGGTATTTTACGCCTCTCCGCGTAATCTGTTAAATTAACATGTGCGTGCGTCGTGCTCACATATACAGACAGCAAAACGTCTGAGACTAGACTTCGTATTTTAAAAATATATTTTTCTACGAATCCCAGATTGAATTAATGTACGAGTTTGCACCCACGCTGTTACAGTATAACTGTAAATAGACAATTTTTTATTTTTTATTTTTTTTATTGTATTCTTTTTTATACAGCCTAAAGCCACCATACGATGTTATTATAAAGCGATCGATTTCGGTCAATACACCGTCTTCAGGTTATCACAATATTGTAAAACATTATAGCTCATTTGTGTTTACAATATTATAAAACATTAATATTTATGAAAACGAATTTGTAGAAATTGAATGATAGGTACCATTAATAAAACAATAAGTGTAAGTATATAAAAATACATCACATTATCATTGTAAATAGACATTAAAATAAGTTTATTATTATTTTACTGTGAGACACCGTCAAGGGTATTCAACAAATCTGTTCTGTTCATGTGAAAGGGGATATTTTGTAACTTATGCTTTCTATTTCTTTTATGAATTTGCTAACTGCTATAATTTTTATTGTTCGACTAAGCTTTTCGTCATCACTGACATCTTCAGGTCTTATGCTTTCGTTGCGCGCCAATATTGCCTGGGGAAATACACATTATCTCAACTTTTTCTCTTTCCAATAAATATTCCAATGCTGTCCGTTGCGTTTTTGAGCCACGTTGGTTCAACTGGTTCCTCCTTTCTTCTTCTTTCACTTTCTCCTCTCATACATCTCCTTCATTCTTGATCGATCTCTCTCCCTCCTTTCGTCAGCCCAGATGGCACCTGTCCTCTTCTTGGCCAAGGTTTTTCCTAAAAACCTTGACCATTTTTTTAATTTATTTTCAAGCGGCAAGCATTCTTCAATGTCTTTTTTTGAGTAATCCAAAGATTTATGATTTATTTTCTTATTAATATTATGTTTTCATATTTACCGTTACAGACCTGTCAACCTTTATATAAATCAACTTACATAAGTGGTGCTGTATTCAATCAGATTGTACCGCTCTGACATACTGTTCAATATTTTCTAGACTTTGTCTTATCAGTGTTTGCAATAAAAAAGTTGTAAATGAAATTTAATGAAAGCTCATATATACAGTGAGTTTCCTCTCAAAAGACTCCTCGTCTAGACATAGATGCTGCCTCTACAGTTACAGAGCCAGAAGTCTAGACATAGATGCTGCCTCTACAGTTACAGAGCCAGAACTTTGTTTTTATTACGGAAAATCCTTCCTGCTCTTAGCGATTTCAGTCTCATAGTGCCACGAACTCTATAGTCTAATACGTGAGGCATGACGAAGGTCCTATCTGCCGATTTTGAGTTAGTGTCCATGTAATTTTTTCATTCCTTTTGTTATCGGTTTCTAAAAGGTTCTAGAACAAAGTTAAGGAAAAATGTTGGACCGCTGTCACCCTTAAAGGGTTGAATACTACCCCTAAAGAGTTGAAAATATGAAACGACGCGAGGATGCATTCTGAAGCCCTTAAATTAGGTAATTGAAGGTTTCTGGGGGGTGCTGATTACTATTCTGACGTCCAAAATTATATTCGACGCAAAGTGTAGTTTTTAAAGGGTTAAAGCGGACTATAATCAGAGGGTGTAAATATTAAACGTCGCGAGAATGCCGGTCAAAGCCTCGAAAGTGAGTACCTATAGGTTTTTGGGGATGCTGATTACAATTTTGACATCAAGGAATACATCCGACGCAAGGATTCGACTTTAAGAGGTTGAAAACCACCCCTAAAGGGTTGAAAACGTGAAACAACGCGAGGATGTACTTTTAAGTCCTGAAATTTGGTACATTCAAAATTCAAAAGTTCAAAATTCCGTCGAAAAAATATATATTTCATCCATACTTATAAAATTTAATCAAAAAAATATGGACCATAAACATCATATTATTTTATTAAATTTAATATTCGGTTGATATAACGAACCAGCAGTACAGAGAGTGACAAATTTCAACAGATATTGTTTTGTTTACAATAGACGTTAACAAAATAAAAATAATACTTAATTCTATTGTCAATTTGAAAAAAGTTTAGTTTAGTATAAATTAATAGGCTCTCAGGACCTCACCCGAACATATAACTTACGAAAACAAAATCTAACTGTTGGAGTGCGTTTACATTTTTTATCATAACACGATCAATATTTAAGAAACAAACTTCTGTCAAAATGCATTTTGTAGGAACTTTAAAGAGCTACAACTATTGTCCTATGCACTATAGTAAAAAAACCTACTGAACACTAGATATTCGCCTAGACATCAAAAATGTTTTACACGATGTCGGCAAAATACATATTTAAACTATTTTAACTCATCGAGTTTCAGTCATAAAGGAATGAAATAAAATTTAAAAGTTTTGTTCTCTTATAAGCTTCATTTATGATTCATAACAATTTTTCGATAAAACGCATCGTTACTGATATATTTAATAAAAAAGCCCAATTTTGGCGAAAATCCAAAAACTTAAAATTTCTGAAAACGTTACGTGTTACTGTACAGCAATACATATATAGTTCCAAAAAATTGAGGACATTGCTAATATAATAGACAACCGAAAACTACAGTATCTCGGCTTAATATGCATATTTGACAAAATGGCGGACGTCCCTTTATTAATTTCTTGGAAAATATTTGCAGAAATTATGATATTTTCTAAATATCACTATAATATTGACGACTCGGAACACTAAGTTTTTTATAAGTAAAAACGTAAAGTTTTACCTTACAGCCTAAACCGGCTTTCACCTATAGAAGGCTTCATCAGAGGCTGTCGTTAGTAGCGCTGCTCGTCTTGTTGTTGGCGACGAGATAGTGTTTCGAAAGATTGAAGCTGTGTGTGTGTGGTGAGATGTGTTCGAATAATGCGTGCGATTTGAATTGTGTCTGTTCGTTTAGGATGTCGTTTTTATTTGTTTATGTGTGTTTTTATATCTCTAATTGTTCTAGAGTGTCTAGTTTTCGGCCTTTTGTGTGTACGTGTAGTATGTTCATGTTATTGTCGATGTTTTTATATGTGCGGTTTGCTTCAATGAGGTGGTTTGCGAAGGTAGATTCTGTAGTGGTGTGGAGTGCTTTTGTGTGTTCAATGTATCTCTGTTTGAAGCTACGTCCTGTCTGGCCTATGTAGAATTTACTGCAATTTGAACAATTTAGTTTATATACTAATAATATATATTATGGTGAATAATATAGTTTATATGGCCGAAAACTAGACACTCTAGAACAATTAGAGATATACAAACACACAAAAACAAATAAAAACGACATCCTAAACGAACAGACACAATTCAAATTGCACGCATTATTCGAACACATCTCACCACACACACACAGCTTCAATCTTTCGAAACACTTTCTTGTCGCCAACAACAAGACGAGCAGCGCTACTAACGACAGCCTCTGATGAAGCCTTCTATAGGTGAAAGCCGGTTTAGGCTGTAAGGTAAAACTTTACGTTTTTACTTATAAAAAACTTAGTGTTCCGAGTCGTCAATATTATAGTGATATTCAGTTAAGTAACGGACACGTCATGGACAACGAAATCCAAGAATGATATTTTCCTACGTAACTTCGTAATATTTTAAGCTACACAAGTAGTTAATCCGGAGTTTTTAGGACATTAACAGAGCTTTCATTTGATACTAATTTGGTTACGACCGAACAATTTTTCACCGAGATATATCAGTTTTAAGCACGTAATTTGATCAAAAACCGGTGGATCGCCATTTTGTTTTAGCTGTGTCTCGAGAACCATTTGACATAAGGAAACCAAACAATGTAGAAAATGTTTGCCTGGTAATAAGCTTTAAGTTTGACTATACAAATGTTTCGAAAAATGGCGTCGTTTTTTAGTTATTTGCATATTAATTTAAAAAACGCGTTTTTTTGCAAACTTTTGAACCCTTGTAACTCGCAAACAACGGATTTTTTTTCGAAAAAGTGTATACCACCTTTTTGCTTATAATTTAATTCTCTATCGGATCCCGGGGTTAATTAAATTTTGTTTTTTTCACCCCTGAAAAAAGGGTAAAAACAACCCCTAAATTTAAGAGCGGGACGAACAATTTCCTTAACATTATTTTATAACCCTTTATGAAGATTTTGCAAAAAAAATCAGAAGGATCCCCGGACACTAACTCAAAATGGGCAGAAAATTCCTCACGTAATAGACTACTAACTTATAAGCAATATTAAAAGCAACGCAAATAAACATTAAAATAAGTTTATTATTATTTTCTGAGAAACGCCGTCAAGGGTATTAAATAAATCTGTTGTGGTTTCTCGTTGTCACGACAACAATCACTGGGGAAGTACACGCTA
This sequence comes from Magicicada septendecula, assembly GCA_034769895.1. Taxonomy (NCBI): domain Eukaryota; kingdom Metazoa; phylum Arthropoda; class Insecta; order Hemiptera; family Cicadidae; genus Magicicada; species Magicicada septendecula. Next base: position 29,252,785 of record CM068374.1, read on the forward strand.
TCTCAACTTTTTCTTTTTCCAATAAATATTCCGAGTCTGTCCGTTGTTTCTTTGAGCCATCCATATTTTCCAGTGGCTAGCATTGTCCACCAACCCTCCTCCTTTATCCGGGCTTGAGACCGGCAGTGGTATCCAATGTGCTACTCAATCAACACATTTTCATTTACCACAAGCGGATTAAGGGATCAGGCAGGGGGATTCCCTAAGTCCCATACTCTTCAATGAAGTTATTAAGGGGTGTCTGTAAGGCATTTTGGTCAAGAAATTCTATATTTATTTTTTGTTCCAAAATATTATATGGAATATTTGCTTTCATTTGATATTAATCGGACAACTAGAAAATTGTTTACCATTTTTTTAGGTGATGATGTCAAGGATATAAACTCAGTCTAATATGTCACCAATTCGAGCTTATCCATATTTCGGTTTGTAATAGTACACAGAACTATTGCTTTTTGTTCGTATTTCTTTTTGTATTTATATTACACATATTGATACGCTTAAACCTACATTTAGAGACCTGGCTAACCCAGAACTATTTAAAAAATGTCTCCATGGTAAAAGTCAAAACCCCAATGAGTCGATAAACAACGTAATTTGGTCGCACATTCCTAAAACTGTTTTTGTTTCCCAACAAACAATAAATTTTGGGGTTTATGTTAGAGTTTCATACTTTTATAGAGGTTACTTAACCAGGTCCTTAGTGTTGAAGCAACTAGCCATGTCAGTAGGAAATAACTGTGCTGAAATTATGTTGGTATTGATATAAAATAGCAGTATTGAATGTGAAGTAAAGCGTATGAGAGGATATAGGATGGTAGAAGTATGATTAATATTGTGTGTTATGCAGACGACGTTATTCTAATAGCGAAAAATGAAAATCATTTACTTATATTACTTGTGTATAATTTTAACAAAGCAAGCTAGAAATATAACATGAAGATAGAGGAAGAGAAAACAAACTTAATTACAATTCCACGTGTCTCATTAAGATGTAAGCTTGTGATAAATGATAGAATAATAGAACAAGTAATGCAGATAGACTGCTTAGGAACAAGGCTTGCAATTAACAATAGGGCAGATGAAGAAATATAATATCAATTGGTGAAAGAAAGAAGAATTTCTGGATGCATGAATAACCTTATATGGAATAATAAATACCTGACACAAGAAGCGAAAACTGAGGTTTACAAAAGCGAAATACGCCCAGTAATATCCTATGCATCAGAGACCAAGTCAGATACAGCAACAACTCAAAGAACACGACAAACTATACAAATGACTATATTACGGAGGCCGTTAGGAAAGACAAGGTGCGATACGTTGCCAAACGATAGTATAAGAAAAACGTGTATTAATTCTTGGATTGCAGAAATAAGAAAGATATGGAATTAATACTTATCAAGAACGGATGATACAAGGCAAGTGATAGCCAACCAAACACTAAGGGGAGCATTGGTCGGCCAAGGAAGAGGTGGAGTGACAGCATGTAGGATTATTGTTGTAGAACAGGACAGAGTCCTAACAAGGAAGCTAAAGAAGAAGAAGAATAAATATTCATATGTTACGACGGTCTCACAGATCGTCGTATTGTACGGTGGAAACAAAAGCAAACACCAATGAAGTCACAGCCTTCATTAGTCACAAATAACAAAGTGAAATCAACAAAATACTCTCTTACAATAATTCAAGTTAAAATTGTCCACACGCAACATTAATTGTTAACTATCAAGAGTTCCTCATAAATTATAACAAGTTAAATTATTCAAGTTAAAATTGTCCACACGCAAACAATAATTGTTTATTATTAAGAGTTCCTCATAAATTATAACACAACAATCCACTAATCTGCAACAATCACTTGATCTGACAGCATACACAAAGGAGCATCAGCAATCATAAATGTTTCGAATTGCGTCATCTAAACCAACAAGCAGGTTCTGACAAGCTGGCTGGCATCGGCTCTGCCATGTTGTGTGCAACAACCAACAAAATTTCTATACATTAAGCGTGATTTTTGATAAATGTTCTTAATAAAACTTACCTTATTCTCACCAGTTTTGGGGTAAATTTATTACAATCATTACTACTACCCAGGTAACAGTATGATGTTGCAAACATTTAATAACAACACAAAAACAACACGTTTTAAACCATTACGCAAACCTTGTTTACGTACTTTAACAGGATAACTTACAGTCCCGTCTTTATTAAACAAAAGTTTTAACAACAATAATAATATCACTACACATATTTCAAGCACGCGTTTTGAATAACTCTGACAGTTTTATAACTTGTTGGCCATTTTATTAAGATAAATAGGTAATATTATTGTATAACAGCTATAAATATCAATTTTACCGACTTATCCTGTGTAGTGTACTTTGTAGACTGACTGCGCTACACACACCAGCAAGGAGAATATAAATTTCCTACGTAGACTTTGTGGTAAGTGCAAATTGGATTGCGTGGGATGATTTTCATGTTTGTATCATTATTTATTCTTTGTGTTTCCCGAACCGGTAAAACCAAAACATCGGTTGCTACACGGGTGCAAACATCGGTTGTCCCTATTACAAACACGTACTTTTACAACAAAGTCTTCTTCTTCTTCTTCTTCTTCTTCTTCTTCTTCTTCTTCTTCTTCTTCTTCTTCTTCTTCTTCTTCTTCTTCTTCTTCTTCTTCTTCTTCTTCTTCTTCTTCTTCTTCTTTTCCTTCTAGTTATAATTAATATTCTAACTCTCTGTATTATATTTTTCTTCCTCCTCCACCTTTTTTCCCTCTCTTCAATTTAATTGTCTCTTCCTTGTTCTCTGTTTATTTCATCATCATCTTCACAACACGGCATAGGCAAGGTGTTCCCTGTTCCTCCAGCCATCTCCTCCTCCCAGTCATCTCCTGGTTCTACCCACACACCTGTGTATTACAGGTGCTTGTATTTCCAGACTTTTTTTGGCCAGTCTGGAATCTGATACTCTTTCTAAGTGTTGTCTTCCACCGTTGTTGTCTTTCCTCCGTTTATTTCTTCTACAAAACCATCTTCCTTATCTTCTTGCATCATCACACCAGAGACTGGTGTGTGTTCATAATCTCTGCTCGCGTTGTTCACCGATGTTAGTTGCGACTGCTCACTATTAAGACTCCGTTTATTTTTTAAAACGTTTGTTATTCGATCCCAGCCACACAAAAAGGTTTTTAACGAAAGGTGATTATTGGAAAGTCGTGACGTATAGTGTTATAAGTGGCGTGGCCAACTACTATCGCTAGAGGAGTTTCCTTCTGCGAAATCTTTCACCTCGGGTTACAATCGCGTTACAATCGTTTAAGGATAGACTCTACATCATTACTGCGCCGATGTAAGCGAGTTACTGGCTCATGTGAAATGCGAGATAAGTGTTAGAAATCAGTTACCTCTGATCCCTTGTCAGTTACTGTTTGCTCTACAAAACGTTGTGCATTGGTTTGAGAACACTACGCGGATCTGATTCTCCTCACTGCAGAATGACCTTGCTGGGCAACGCTCTGTGTGTCATCAAATCTGCGTACTTAAAAGATTTACGAACACTTAGTTATATATACTTCGTAAGCTTACACGACCCGAGTCAATGTTGTTAAAATTCCTTCCCGGGCTGTTTGGCCGTGGTCCAGTGTTTTCAACTGAAACACACGTTTCGACAATACCATCTACTGCCATCATCAGTGTAAAATTCGAGCTTTGCTAACGTAGGGTGGTAGACGTTACAGACCACAGTAGTGTGGTTAAGGCTACTATTTTAAGGTTACTATTTGGTTAAGGCGGCCTTAACCACAGTATTTGGTCTGTAACGTCTACCACCCTACGTTAGCTGTACGTTAACGTCTATTTTAATACTGATGATGGCAGTCGATGGTACTGTCGAAACGTCTGTTTTAGTTGAAAACAATGGACCACGGCCGAATAGCTCGGAAATGAATTTTAACAACAAGTCGTTATACAGATCTCTACGATTTAGTCAATAATCACTGGCATATTATTGGTCAAGACAAGTGATTTACGTTAAGAATTACCTGAACCGATTACTTAGACATGTGACAGAGTCCCTAGGGAAAAAAGAATTAATAAGTAACATAGTTTTATTATTAACTATAGTAGTTGATAGTTGTCAGTTGATGTGCACAATCGACAATCAACAGTTTTATTAATTCTTAATTATACGTTTTAACGTGTTTTTTTTTTGCCAAGGATATAAATCTACAAGTTACCATCATTTTACCAGAGCCCCTACGCAATGAAAAACGTCGTGCGTGGTGAAGACCCACACCCATCTCGAGGCGGTCCTATAACAGAACACGACGAATCTCGATAAAGAAGTCGGAAGTCGATAAAGAACACCAAAAAAGTCGATAAAAATCTATCCGGCATAGGGTTAGTTCCCCTATACGGTGGTCTTAATCAACAACTCACAATTTTAACAGTAGCCTCGGAAACCACGACGGATGGCGAAAGATTACAACCCTAGAGGCAGAAGAATAGTTGGTAGACCTAAGAAAAGGTAGACTGTGGAATAGGAACAGCCCGCTTAAGCATAAAACCGTTATGAAGGAGATGACGATAATGGTGACCATGATTTTACAACTGTAATTTTCAATGACACACATTGCGACTAAATTCAGTAGACACCTGTTATTCACTGCAAATACAGTGTAAGCAAGTAGTTTTACAAGAGAGTACCTTACGGGTAGTCTCAGTCTGAAATAGGCGCACAACTGTGGCTCAGACTAAACAGCCCAATGTCGGTGTTTTGTGAATAACATATGGGTATTGGACGATAATAATAAGATAAAGTATTTTAAATTAAGACGTTGAAAGCTGGAAATTCCCCCTTAAGTTCCTTACAGCTTTTTACTAACATTGACGTATAGTTAGTAATATATTGTTAGTAACTGACATAATATAAAATTAAATTTAATGAAATTTATGATATCCATGGAAAATCTCCCTGACCTCTCTTCCTCCACCTTTTCCCTCAAAGCACAGTAGAGAAAAGAATATTACTTTTGAAAATTAAACATTTTTTTTTAAATATGTTTACTTATAGTATTCACAATTGCTCTAATTTAAAATTTATATAAACTAAAGTCATCTCTCTGAAGGAATTATATGTGTCAACAGCGGACGCATAAGAACACTTCAACAAATTAAAGAAATTTTAAATTCGTATCTCGAACTAACAAAGCCCATGAAAAGCAGACTGATGGTTTCTGTAAGTCGATGAACGTGAAGCTTGGAAAATTTAAGGTTTTTATATTTACGATTACATCCTCAATAGTTTTATGTCGTTGCGGTTTTGGAAAAACGCCAGAACACAATAGATTTGGGCTACTTAGTAAATTGCTAAAAACATTTCGATAAGAGAAATTTAAAAGCCACAGGTAGACGAATATCAGGCGTGCGATTCAAGTGTTCACACCATCTTCTTCTGTGGTCTTCAATCTTCTGGTGCAATGATACAATGTTTAAATCGCGTCTAATATCCTCGTTCCTTCTCCGATCCAAGAGAGAACAACCTTGCGTATCTCTTAGAAATTTCATTTTGGCTGACTGAATCCTCCGCACGCCCCTTTTACAGAGAGTCCACGTCTCACTACAGGACAGCCACAGTTTTAAAAAATTTCATTCGGGTATCTTTTCGTGTTTCAATTTTTAGGTATCTATGAAATAGATGCGTGTAAAGGACTGGAACTTAGATAGATATTACAAACTGTAACAAATACGGACTTGTACGTGTATGTGTGTTTCTGTGGGTGCGCAAGCGCGCCCGTGTGTCTGACGTCATATCTACAATTATTACCAACAGTGATGAACGTACAGTGAATACTGAATCTCTCTTTCTTCTCCACTTTGACAGCAGCAAAATGCCAGTCACATAATATCATATCTAAGTCACGTAGGCTCCATCACATGGTGATTTGTCGAGCGATGTGGCGTCTCCAATGTACGTAACAGAGAGACACATGACATGAGGGGGAGACACATGACATTACCTTTACTGTAACATGACAGTAACCTAATACCACTGTTGTATTTGAATTTGAATACAACTCTTCTTAACGTTCGTTACTGCTCTCCCTACTATCAATGATATAAAATTTCTGTTCCCTTTGATAAAATTAGATTTATGGATTTTAGTATAATCAGTTAGCTAGTGTAGGGGTTCCCCCTAAAATTTCAAACTAAAAACAGGTTCTCTCTTTAGTCAAACAGGCCAGCCGTGGACCACGCGAATATCATTTCTTTTTCTTCTCCTGCCAGAAGGCGCTCATTAGCACACTATGCGCCGCCTTCCTTTCCACTGTCCACACCTTCCTTGTCTTCTTCTCACCGCAGAGAACCTCAAGATTTAAAATTTTGTTTCTCTACGTATTTCGTTCAAAGAGATACCCAGTTTCATCATTCCTTCCTTAAGTTTTTTGGTGTATCCGTTCAGACTGGAAAGTTGCCAAATATATTTGAAAATTTGTTTATTTAATCTGGACCGATCCATCTGAACCATGTGTTTAAGCAATCTTAGTCTTTTCCTTCGGAAAGCCGTTTTCAGATCTTCCAGATCTGGCCGTACAGCTCTGTTTTGGGACTATGCCTGTACCCGTCTTTGGTTTTCTTGGGGCCATAAATTTTCCGAAGAATTCTTTGTTTTTAAAAGAGGTTCCAAATTTTGAAAGCACATAGTTTCCACTCCATTCATGATCACCGGCCTGACCACAGTGCTATAATGGCGGACTTTCGCACTTCTGGAAAGGTTGTACTTTCCGTACAGTTCCCGGGTTAGAGTAAAGGCCTTTGCTAATTTGATTTTACTTATCTTAAAGGATTCTTTGTCTGAGGCGTTTCGGGATAGATTTTAGTGCTCTCCTCTTGTTAAAGCACACACATACTGCTTGTTAAAGCACTATCATTCTACATTCGCCACTAACTAACTGAAAAATATTGTTACCTAATGCGGAACGTTCTCATACGTTCGATGGTGTCTTTCTACAACGTGTGCTTCTCGACTAGTCCTGCCGGTGTGTGTTTCTGTCAAGGTCGCGCTGAAGTATCCTATAGAATGTTCAAGTGCTTATTAAAGACGCATATTATGGAACCCTGCAAACTATAAATAAACCATACCTGCCGCTTAGTTTTCAGTTTACTTCGGGCGATTACTCAGTGCGTTTCAAGTGGCTATTAGTAAAAAGTGGTTATTGTGCGGGACTCTGTTAGTTGACATTATTATTCCGTCGTCTGGTCAAATTTAATTTAAATTTTTGTACGAGTATAATCTTGTTGCTTACAAACTGTTAATTGTGATAATTAATGTGTCTTTTATTTTGTTTTCCACTGTACCATTCGACGCCCAGTTAGACCGTCGCGTAACAATATTAAACAAAATCATTAGATGTTGATAATGTATATAAAGTAAAATCACAGTTTTCCTTGAATATGTTGAAGCGATAATGTAAGAAGTCAATTTGATTGAGCAGGAGAACCTAATCCTTATGATTGATTAGGTGAGAGTCTGTCACCAAACGATACGGTAATGTTGGCAATATTAAGCCTTGAAACTGACACTCCGGACTTGTAACTTCAGTGATTAATATTAGTATAACCTTTCAGAATTCTAAAAGTTGTAATGATTACAGAAACTACTGTACGGTTCGGATTTATTGACCCCCTTATACTAACAAAACAAATCGTCTATAATTTTTAGATGCTTCCTATTATATAAGTATCCCAATAGGCCAGTCATTTTCCTTCAGTCATGGTTGTCCACTTACCTCTATCTTCAGAATCTTCCAAGTAAAGGGCATACTTGCCCATACCCTTCTGTACACAGTCAATCAATTTTTTCCTTTGCTTCCCACTCCTTCTTCTTCGCTCTGGCTTCCATTCTGCCATAGGTTTGCGGATTCTGCCTACCTTCTTCCATTCTTCTGAGATGCCCGTCCCACACCAATCATTTTTGTTCTATCACTTGTTTCCACAACCGTGTTTTTTTTTTTGTTTTTATTCAGGGTAAAAACGTCCTACGACGTTGTCCAATGCCTAATCTCCATTGTTAACTGTCATTGCAGTTTTCGTCCTTAAGTCCTCTATCGCTTATTGATCTTCTCATGCCCTCTATTCATATTTTCTTGGGTTTTCCTTTTTTTCTGTGCTCTCCAAGTATCCACTCATTTCTTTCTTTGGTAGTCAGTCTTGTCCCATTCTTTATTCTTTGTACGTGTCCGTACCAGATTAGTTGTTTTTCTTCAATGCAGTCGATGATTGTCTTTTGTACGCCAATTTCTTCTTTGATCGTTTCATTTCGTGTTACCTCTAGCCTTGAATTTCTAGCAGCTCGTCTCAAAGCATCCATTTCTGTAACTTCTAACTTTCTTTTATTTGTTCTTTTATTCTCCATATTTCGGATTTGTACATCAACGTGATTTAAATCATACTTTACTAAAATCTTATCTCCCTTTCTCTTCCAATTTCTGTGCTCTATAGAATCCCATTCAATGATCTAATTATTTGTTTTGCTTTGTTTATTCTCGCTTTTATTTCAACATCATCTGCTCCTTCTTCATTAAAGTTTATTCCTAAGTATTTGTAGCTGTTGCATTTTTTATACGTTTGTTGTTTTCTAAGAATAAATCTGTTGTTTCTTCTCCGACACAGTGTTTTCTACTTCCATTATTTGTCAGATTGTTTTATTCCTCACTCTTTACATCCCGGATCTCGTAGCCGCTCGTTGCCAGCAATCCATTCCTGCCAACGATGGCTTCTGATATTTATAGTCCACGTTTCCGTGCCGACGTATATATATACACATATATACATACATACACATGTATGTATGTATATACACACACATATACAAACACAATAGTATACAGTATATACATACACACACACACACACACACACACACACACACACATATATATATATATATATATTCCCATCCTCAACCATAGGATTCCCGTTCCCGAAACATGTACTAAATAAAGGAAAAAACATCTTGAGGTAAAGTAATTACAAATATTAAATAAATTGTATATGCAACAAGTAATAGACTGTAGCAAAAACTTTCAACAACTGTCGTGTAGACGATTGCTTTGCTACTATTTATTATATCCCTACTCCATGAAATCCAATTATAATGATCATTTAATCATTTTATAATGATGATATAAAATGTATTTTTATTAGCCTACTGCACAAGGTAAATTGCTCTTGTAATGCAATGTGTGCCTCAGTTAGTTGTCTTGCTTCCCTGTTCAACACGTGTCCCTGATTACTTTCATTTGCCTGCCCCTTCACTACTCTGCTGTATAGACTTCTTCAACATTACATTATTAAATTCTCCTCTAACAAACCCTTGCTTCTCAGTTGCTACGCAATACTTTTAACAAGCTGGGAATACTGTCTTATTGACTTAATTACCTTAAGAGAAATTCCACTACAGTATCTTGGAATACACTGTAACTGTGTGTCTGCCTCTTTTTACAAAACATCTTAACCCCGCCTGTAGAATAAATATGTACGTAAGACGTCTTCCAACTTACTTCCTTTATGTTTACGCATATATAGAATTTTCCTATGTAAGCTATAATGCAAATATTGAACGCTTTGTAGTATTCTAAAAATACTGTAGAATATATGTGCTGAAGAACTTGCACAAACATTCATAGACAACTTTAGTATCCGGTCGGCCTTCAAAGGTTGCGCACCCATACGGACGTGTGTAAGTACAAAGTAATGTGATACGTTTACATTTAACGACCTCAACTGAGTGAATTAATCTGAAGATGGAACATATGTTCCGAAACGTGTCATTTTAAATAAAAAACAAAATCACACGACGGACCTAAGCTAGGTTATTAATTAGAAACAGTGGTAATTCCAGAGTTATTTGTTAAGCTGTAAGAATTGTGGTAACATTATAAAGAGAAAAACAAGTATCTCTACAAACGAGATATATTCCAATCGTAAACAACGATATTTGAATATAATTTTAAAATCCACTTTCTCTGTGTGTGTGTGTTCTTTTTGTTTGTCATTCACACGGCGATGGTGAATGAAGATTCTATTTTTATCTTTTATTTTTCTGGCTGCTCTAAATGCAACGCTTACTTAAAGTATCGACTTTCCATCAAATGTATTGAAAGTTACATCATTTTATCATTCATTTATCAATCATTTTATCCAGGGAAGGTGTGACTTCGTTAATGTATTCTGTCAAAGTGGTTCGTACGATGAGCTCCTTAGGGAGGAGAAAATGAAGCGTCAAAGTGTTTGGCGCGGTCTGCGCTTATCTCTGTTTGATTGAATTTTATGTAAGTTAAGGCACAGCCGGCGTGCCTATTGGGAGAATCATATGTAAACATTTTAATAGTAAAATACTTTTGGTTTTTTAATTAAATTGTTTAAAATTTCTATTTATTTAATTTTTAACATTGTTAATTTAATATTTTAATTTAGATGAATAAATGCAACGTCTAGAAGTAAGTTAAATTTATTTTTTTATCAGAAAAGACAATACCACAATGTACAAGCTAAAAGATAACTCACTTTTAGAAGCATTTTTTAATACGCGTTTCAATGTGGTTGACCTTGTCATCAGAATCATATTGGTGAGAATTAAATTTTGTTAAGTAATGTGTAAATAAATACTTCACAATTATTTATGATAAGCAATTAATAATATTTTACATTGTTTAAAAACAAGAATATAATTTATATTTTTTACAATGTTTTCACAGTTTTAAATGTAACATTTTCTTAAAACTGCCGAAACACTGAACAAGCTTACAAAATATATTACATCCTGGAGTCGGTGTCTCAGGAGAATGTTGGCTTCGTTGTGCTGTCCTATGTCCATGGGGTGACTGATCGAGTTGGCAGGCTGCTGAGCCGGCACGGCATGATACCAATCTTCAAGCCAACCAAGACCATCCAGCAGTTTCTGAGACCGTGAAGGACGTCAGTGGCCCACTCTCGTTGTGCGGAGTATGCGGAGTTCCTTGCTTGTGCGACCAGTTGTACATACAAATTACGAAACGCAGTGTCCATTTCCGCGTTCATGAACACAGACGCTGCTGTCGATTGAGGCAGCCGGAGGAGTCTGCCGTGGCGGAGCACGCACTCGCCAATGCCGACCATCGCACACTTTTTGAAGAGACGATGCTTCTGTCGTCGGTGAGTGCGTACTTCCCTCGCCTACATATGGAGTCTGTCCAGATTCTGAAACATGCATCGATTTCAATTAATCGGTGGGGTAAGTCCCTCGCATTGAGTGCTCTTTCGACGCGAGTTGTGGCGAACCAATAAGAATTTGCCTTTCTTCTGATAAGCTACATGAACTCCCTCATAACACTTGAAGTAGCGCAGATATTGGATAGTTTGATGCAGTGACGTAACTACGATTCTAGTGACGTACGTAACTATGATAAAATTTTGTGTTTTGATACAGTTTTTTTTTATGGCATGAGATTAGTCTCCTCAAGACAAATAATAAATTTAAGATTTTTACGATACAATTATTTCTAACTTATAAGTCTTATTGTAACACTTGCAAGTAGCTTAGAAATAGGCCTACTTTAAGTTTTCATAAAATTCATTGAAATGTTTAACAACTTCCATGGGAGGGGGTTGATTCCCATGACCCCAAGCTACGCCACTGGTCTGCTGTTTTAAATTCCGTACTAATAGAAAAGAAAACGCGCTTCTTAATATTTGAATTAAACCTAATATACATCGGTGTCAAGGCATGCATTGTAAAGCTGTCAATGAAAGTTCACAGAAAACGTATTATCTTCAATTTATTAATATTTTAAAATCTTAATTACAGTAATAAATATGTATGTAATATATTAAATATATACATACCGGTATATATAATTTAAAATTTTATAATGGTTTTAATATTTGTATATTTTAATTAAACTCAAAAATATTAAATTGAAATTCACCAAGAGAGCCGGTGGAAAGTCGAATGATTCACGTATCGATTTTCTATACAACGTATTTTTAAAGAATGTCAAGGAATGAGGCCGATATTAAGCCACATGCGCGCGCACGCGCAAATGAATGTTGTTAGTGGTAATTTTTATTACAAAAAGTTCCTGTCAGTTAGTCTCGGTGTAAATCACACTCACAATGAAGTTTAGATTTAAATTAATTTTCACTGAATTTCCATTGACAGCTTTACAATGCATACCTTGACACATTCCAACCGTCCGACCGACGTTCAATTAATTTTTGGATCCACAAATGTCTGTGAACTGTGTTCATCGCCACCGGCTTGTTATTTTGGAAGCACCACTGGATCGAGACAATATATAAAAATAGAGCAAGGGATTGTTGTTGTTGTTGTTGTTGTTGTTGTTGTTGTTGTTCTTGTTGTTGTTCTTGTTCTTGTTCTTGTTCTTGTTTTTGTTCTTGTTCTTGTTCTTGTTCTTGTTCTTGTTCTTCTTCTTCTTCTTCTTCTTCTTTTCTTCTTCTTCTTCTTCTTCTTCTTCTTCTTCTTCTTCTTCTTCTTCTTCTTCTTCTTCTTCTCTTCTACTTTTTCTTCTTCTTCTTATTTCCCTACTTCTCATTTCCCTTCGCCTTCTGCCCCTTCTTCTTCTTCTTCTTCTTCTTCTTCTTCTTCTTCTTCTTCTTCTTCTTATTATTATTATTATTATTATTATTATTATTATTATTATTATTTCCCTTCTATTTCTACTTCTTCTTCTTCTTCTTCTTCTTCTTCTTCTTCTTCTTCTTCTCCTTCTTCTTCTTCTTCTGCTTCTTCTTCTTCTTCTTCTTCTTCTTCTTCTTCTCCTTCTTCTTCTTCTTCTTCTTCTTCTTCTTCTTCTCCTTCTTCATCTTCTTCTTCTCCTTCTCACCAAACAATAAATTTTTTATGCTAATTGTGATTTGTCTAATTAGACGAGTGTCTGTCTGTTTTGGAAACAAGCCTCTTTCAGGCAGTAAGGATGAACGTTTGGGAGAAAACGATGGCCAGTGAGATACTGATGGAGAACGTGGAATAATATTATCTAGTGTTGCGGCGCTGTCAGACGAACTCTAACGTCAACGAATAAAGACACACGCCTAAAATTATAAAAGGTGATGCCCCTCTCCGCGCATCTGAGAATTGGACTTAACTAAATCTCAGGCCAATCGTATTGAAGCGGCCGATATAAGGGTTTCAGGCACGTGGCAGACTATATTCTGCATGATCGTAAAAGATTTGTATATGTACAATACTCACTTGAAGGTGAGAAGGTGCAGGCACCAAGAAGACGAAGAAGAAGAGAAAAGAGTGTGGACGTGTTTATATATGTATGTATGATTTGTGTAACTGGACTGTCTATGATGCAAAAGGCTGTTAATGGTGTTAGTGTGTGTCAAGCAGTAGTGGAGTAGCGGCACAGTCGGGTAGATTGGGAATAATGAGATGGAAAACAGAGTGAAATGTGACGGGCGGGCGGCAAGGTCACGGCAAAGGACTTTTCACAAATCAATTTCCAATCTTGATCGGTTTTTAGGTCCTGGGGTCTCAAAATTTTGAGATTTCAAAAAACGAACATTATTTTTAGATTGTAGTTAAAACCTGAGATATGCCTACTTTTTTCTGACGAATGAGTCACAGGTTCGAAGAATCGAACTCAGCTCTGCCAACAAATCCTAATCTCACGTCCTCGAAAACATGTGTCGCGTAGCCCCTGGGTATATGGCGTGCAATGGGTGTACGTCATGTAGCAGAACAGAGAGGGTAAAAAGGCGAGTTTCCTGCGGCTATAATTAACTGGAACGTATCGCCAATTAACTGGCGTAAGGGAAAACCCGCCAACAGAAAATCTGAGTCCTCCTGCAGGGGGTTGTGACAATGGGCTTGCTCCTCATTTCACATAAAGAATTTAAAATGTAAAAAACCTAATACTAGCCTTGGACAAAAGGAGGTCTAAATGGAAAATGGGCTCAAGAATACATGGAAGGAGGGCATAAGAAGATCAACGATCGATAGAGGAATAAACGATGAAAACTGCAACGGCAGACAACAATGGAGGTCGGGCAACGTCGTAGGTCGTTTTGACCCCGAAAAAAAAAAAAAAAAGTTAAAACTTCCTTTAATCTAATACCCCACAAGGGCTTTTTCAATGTTTTCACAATTTTGACTTTCTCACATTTTACATAAAAATTTACATCTAAAAAGTGTGTGTAAACACTGCTAAAAACGCTACCGGTATTACGTACATCTGTGCTCAATTGTTTGCTGTCTCTGGTAAAAACATTAGAGTCTATTCTTATACAGACTCGCGAGTTTTATACAGTTAATAATATGTTGAAGCATGCGACGCGCGTGGGAGGAAAATATTTTGTCGGAGGCCAAAGTAGTCGTAGGCGTCAGATCTCTCTTTCACAATTAGATCAACGATGAATTGAATCAAATAATCTTCTTCGTTCGCGGCCGATCAGTAATTCAATAAACTCCTTTACGTAATCTATTGTAGTACCCCTCTTGAATACTGTTAAATAGTTTACAAGAAGTGGTTCATTCAAGCAGGTAATTCTAAAAAAATTTATTAATAAATTTTATGTTTTTTACGTCTTATATAATGTCAATCGTAATACTGACTTTACAGTTTCCCTCATGTTGCGTCTGTTGACTACTCCAAATATGTCCAAGTAAATACATGTGTTGCGAATACCGTGAACTGGTGAGGGAATTTTTAGCATCAGGACGGGAGATTTGTTGGTCTATCGTGGCCAATACTGGACGAACACAGTTTCTCGGCTCCAGATTCAATTCCATTAACACCATCATCATCACCACTCCCAGGATTATGCCTTAGACCTGGGCCGGAACCCATCTCCTCCTCGGTCAACAGACATACCATTTCCAAGGCACGTATGAGTTCTGTAAGTACATATATTTTTACTTAAGCAGGTTACTGGCCTGCTGTGAAACCCCCAATCTGGAGGACCTGGAACTTTGATTTCGGGCTGCCCTTTCCCTAGAGAGTTGCTTTCATCTCAGCTAACGAGGTCTCTCTGCCCGATCGCAGTAGCCCATGTGTGCAACCGTTGGCCTACTGTAGGCTCCTCCGTCTCCACACTGCTGCCGATGTGCACCATCCTGCCAGGCCGGGACCCAGGACACCCCCAGGCTGCCCTGATAGAATCCCCATCTCTCGTTTGCTTACCGATCCACTCCGGCGAAGGGATTGGTTACCACAACCTTGGAGTGGATTGCTCGTCGTAATAGGGCCCACCAACGTGTAGGTGGGAGTGGAGTTGGGGTTGGAGAGGCTAGTGCATTCCTCTTCAATGAAAACATATGTTCGCGTCACACCCCCTTTCGGTCCCCTCACATTAACATTAACATTAACAATGAATTATCACAATTTACCGGGCTGTTTTCATGTTTATCACCAGACGTTTCGTCTGTACCGATAACGGACATCTTCAGTAGCGCGGGAACACAGATCACAACACCCGCGAACGAACACAAACAGTCACGCGCGGAACACACAGGTTACAGCCACAATCGAACGAATACAAACAAATACTGTTTGGGTACTTACGTTTATACACTTTTTAAGGTACTGGTTGATCATTTTTAATGATTTACAAAACAGCCCGGTAAACTGTGATAATTCAATGAATCGACAAAATATTGTTGATTATATGGTACAGTGGAAAACAAAATACAAGACACCAATTTCGTCACTAATCACCAACTTTAATTATCAGAATTAAACAGTTTGTAATTAACAAGATAGTCTCTTACAACAAATCAAATAAAAATTGTTCACACGCAATAAAAAATGTCAACTAATATAAAACACAATTGTATTACAATTGTCCCGCGCAATTATAAAAACACTTAACGCTTCGCCACAATATTACGAACCGCACTAATAACGACTTGAACGCACACAGTAATATCGCTCGATAATAACTGAACTAAGGCCGCTGACGCCTGGTATTTATACCCCGCTCACAGACCAGACATTCCACAACTACGCATTATCTCTACACTATGACGTAATTAATTGCGGCCTTGACACAGTCAGAGAGGTTGGCGGCGTCCAGAAAAGTCTCGCAAGCGCATGTTGAAATCACGTACGCCACAACATTCAGCCGGATTCCAATGGATCGTTCGAGAAACACGTAGATTGTTCTGTGATGTCGTAACACTATATAAAAATATAGCAAGGGGTTTTTCTTCTTCATCATCATTGTCGTCATCATCATCATCAACTTCTTCTTCTTCTTCTTCTTCTTCTTCTTCTTCTTCTTCTTCTTCTTCTTCTTCTTCTTCTTCTTCTTCTTCTTCTTCTTCTTCTTCTTCTTCCTCTTACCAAACAATAGACTATTTTTAATGCTATTAGTGACTTGTCTAATCGGACAAGTGTCTGGCTATTTCGGCTCAAGATAATAAACACCGACCGTGAAAGGTCAAGTTCATTTACTAACTTTGAATGTTGCAGCAGATTATGAGTCGTGTGTCGATCTTTCAACAGACTGGTCTCTCATTATTTACACTTTGGCTGTTGCGAACCTCTCATATGCTGCCTTCTTACTGATTGGCTGTCGGCGTTAAAGCTGCTTCCTGATTGGCTAGTCGTGTAAAAACTACATCATCGTGGTACTCAGAAGAATTTTTAAGTATAAGTGACTTTTACGGGGTTGCTAGCCATTACCACAGTACTGTGGTCACTAAAGTGTGTCACCTTACGTTGTTAGCGCAAGCTCATAATTTGCACTGATGATGGCCGTCGATGGTACGAACGAAACGTTTGCTAGAGATTTTTGGCACTGAACCACAGCTCGATATCACGATTTAACGGCTGAATACATAGTTCGACTCGCTATAGTAATCGCCAGGGATCCGTTAATGTTAAACATAAAGAAAAAGCAAAAAATTGACAAATCGTTCCTGTAATGTAATCTTTATCAAGCTGTCTCATACAAATAGTCTAGTCTGTGAGTCGTTTTATTGAAAACAACATTGTTTATTGTTCATGGTATAAATTATAATCACAGGCTGCTATAATCTGATTGAAAACTATAATGAAACAAATATTGTAAGATACATTATTATAAAAACATAACGCAAATATTACAAAGAGAAAATATCAGAATTCCCGGTAAAGATATTTAAAGCCGTTGGAATCCTCAGCTTTGATGAGCTGTGATTCACTGACAGAAGTACACAAAAGTAACAACAGACACAAAGCGGCAGAGTTCTCCGACTCATGGTTTTCCTCAGACCGTAAATAAGATGAACTGAGTTCACTTCTCTCGCAGAAACATTACGAGCTTTGCAAACTACAAAGAAGCTTCAGGATTCTCGTTCACTTTCATCTCGGCCAACTTGTGTTATTTATTTGAAAGTTTAATAAATAAACAAATGCTTTTATCTCTTCAATCGCTTTCCAATCGTTCCAAGCTCCCGTTCTTTGCTTCAAGTAATTAAACGCTTATATTTATATTGTGTAAAAGGCAATATATTGTTTGTTTTTTGGAAACGGGGATATTTATTTTTTTAAATAAATAATTAGCCAGAATTATAATGTATTAGTTTATGTCTTTTGAAGAACATATTGGCAAACGGTTTACATAATTATTTCGAATTTAGTTACACACACAATTTCTCTTTCTCTCTTATTTTTGAAATCTTAATTAAAATAATAAGATAATAATTATAATAAAAATATAATTTTAATAATAATAATTATTATAATAAAAATTATAATTAAAATAATAAGATAAATTAAAATAATATTAAAATAATTATTATAATAATATATTATATATATATATATACATAATTTCAAATTCCATAATGTTTTTAATATTTGTATATTTTTAATTAAACTCAAAAATATAAAATTTTAATTCACCAAGAGAGCTGGTGTAGAACCGAGTGATTCACGTGTCGACTATATAGGGTGATTCAAAATTGCACGGCAATCTCTCGGAACCTGATTCTATAGCTAAAAATAAGAAGAAAAGTTCATATAAACATAGGTCCGAAAACGGTTCGTTAGCGAGTTACGGCTCGCAGACCAGTTCGCCCTGATTTCTGCTCCCACGGTAAAATGACGCCGTACTGAAACTCGTGGGGTAAAAATTGAAGCGTATATGTAGTGGTTTCTTCTAGTTTTTGATCTGAAAATTAAAAAAAAAAAATGTCCCAGACCTCTATCTTTATTAGGTCTTACGAAAAACTGGGTAAAAAACAAAAATTGGAGTCGAAAAACATACATTTTTAGATTTGGGATAAAATAACTTCGTTAATTTGCTAATAAACAAATAAAACTTTCTAACTAATTTTGTAGAGAATTTAATTATGAGAAAACTGATGTGTATAATGTCTATTAAAAGTAAGTATAAATTTGATAAATTTGACTTAAATTACGAACAAAACAGACCAAAATGCGCCAGAAAAGTTACAATTTAAAAGAAATGGCATTATAAACTTTCGAAACACCTACACTTGGACAGACGAAAACCCACGAGACTGCCCCCAAGACATTACCAACATACTTTCTCATTTACTGTGTTGTGCGGTCTTCTTGGTGATAATCTCTTAGGTCCTTTTCTCTTACCACCAAGGTTTAATGGAAGACAATACTTACACTTTTTGCAAACGCATCTGATGGAACTCTTGTAAGATATTCCACTTCCAGATAGAGTGCACATGTGGTTTTTAAATGACGGCGCATCTGCTCACTACTGTCATGATTTGACGAACCATTTAAATAATACATTCGGTAAGCGGTGGATTGGTCGAGACATACCAGTAAAATGGCCACCTCGAATTCCCCAGAAAAGTCTTACAATTTTAAACAGAAGAAAGGTTTTCGTAAACGTTTTCACAGGAAATAAAAAATATGAACAGAAGATACAAACAGCAGAAATTAAATTTTAAAAGGTGTTATATTTTAACATCAGTTGAAAGGCTTAATAGACGAGATCATATAAGAAATGAAGAGATAAGAAGTGATTTAGATATTTTTGCAGTTAATAAAAGGATTAAATAACACAGATGAAAATGGATTCAACACATTAATAGAATGTAAGAAAATAGAATGCCGATGATGACAAAAGTTTACAATCCTAGAAGCAAAAGAAAAGTTAGTAGACCTAAGAAAAGGTGGACTGTGAAATAGGACCAAGCCGTTAAAGCCTAAAACCGTCAAGAAGATGATGATCAGAAAGTATAAAGTGGTAGGAAGGAGGAGCAAGGATGTTGGCTCCACAAGATGGACATACTCCGTCTGACTCGTCGCTTGACACCTGTGCCCTACCAGTATCTACTCTGCCGCCGACATAGCCCTCTACTCCATCAGAGCGCTAAATCCCCCTCGGGCGGGAAGACAGTGTTACTATAAGGCTATAGAATACTTACACACCATCAAACGGGTATAGAGAATCAAATTTTAATTCACAGTAGACAATTTAATTACCTGTAATGTGAAGTCTCAGACATAAGTGACATTGATTGGGAAGATATTTTGTGTGTGTGTGTGTGTGTGTGTGTGTGTGTGTGTGTGTGTGTGTGTGTGTGTGTGTGTGTGTGTGTGTGTGTGTGTGTGTGTGTGTGTGTGTGTGTGTGTGTGTGTGTGTGTGTGTGTGTGTGTGTGTGTGTGTGTGTGTGTGTGTGTGTGTGTGTGTGTGTGTGTGTGTGAACTGTCTAGTATACATTCTGGGACGAATTCATGTATTCATCGCCACACGTTTTCGCTACAGCTGAAAATGGTCCGCTGTAAATGGCCCCTTAACGTTGGCAAGCTTCACGTGTCATTACAAATTATAAGGTTTCCGACATTAGCCATTGTGAGTTAAGATTAAGAAACACGACGATTCGACCTCTATAGAATCAGAGTTCGTCTTCAGGCGAACAAAAAATTAATACAATGATAAATCTATCACTAACAAATAGATATCGTCAAAACTCATATTCCATATTTAAACAAATACTAGGTTTCCCGGGAGATGAGGAAAATAATTTGAGAAATGGTTCTATAGTGTAAAAGAAGAAAAATAGTTCATATAAACATATGTCCTGAAACGCTTTGTAAGCGAGTTACGGCTAGCGAAAGATTTCGCCCGGGTTTCGGTTCCTCCGGGTAAATGAAGACTTTCTGAAATTCTGGGAAGGGGCGAATTCTGTTGTTTCTTATGATTTTTGACCTGAAAAATCGAATAAAACAGGTCGCAGAACTGTCTCTCCCATAAGTTTCATGGTATCCGACGTAGAACAGAAAAATCTTTGCCTAAAACCAAATTTTGGAAAATTGGAAACAATTGGAATTTTTTGTTGATTTTTATTGACTTTATTTACACTATCTTCCTCAGAATTAAATTCTTTACAAGTTTTGTTTCTAACTGTTATGCATTTATTAGTCATTTAACAAAGTTATTGTATTTCTAACCTAAAAGCACGTACCCTCCTGGGACACCCTGTATACCGCTAAAAAAATACAATTAATAATAATAAAGCAGTGCTCACCATTCCTGCAAGGAAGGATTCCTCCTGTGGTCGCAACGTAAACAACCTCCTGCGGTTCCTTTGATAGAACATGATTTACTTTCTCGTCTACGTATTGCTGGTAGTTTAATTCTGAAAGAAACGCGAGTGTAAAATTGATACTAACAGACTAAGAACTTACGATAAACGTTAAAAAACACGTATAAAATAAAAACGTATAAAATAATGTTTAAAATAATGTTTAAGTTAAAAAACAGTTTCAAAAAGGCACTGAGAAAACGTTAGAAGTGAACAATGGAAGATGAAAAACATATCAAATAAATTACGGTGATTTTCTTTAGAGAAAATAATAAGTGAAATTAATTGTTTATGATTGGACCCTATAATTGTTTAGGTTTGATAGCGTTTTATCTTCTATTAAACCCTGTTTGTATTTCTGAAATGATTTATTCTTTCATACCAGTTATTAATTTTAAACAAGACGGTTGCCTCGAATACAGGCACAGGAAATATATATGTTACATACTCACCTTCATGAACAGCTGATGCGGGTTGCTGTATTACTTCGCCCTAGCGCGGCACTGCCTCACTGAATTACGTCGCCGTAGCGCGGCAACCTTGATCAAGTCGGCTTTGTCTCCCCACGGCCACACAGTGGCGGCATTACAAGTTAAATCATGCCGGGAGAATTCAAATCCCGGCACAACTAGCTTTGTTGACATAAGATCAAACAAAAGCTAAGAAAATTCGAATATCGTCCGTCATATAAGATTTTTAACTCTACAAAAATATAGAAATATTGTTGACTGTGTGCAGAAATATAGAAAGTCGCCAAATACGATATACAGGTAATCATGGATGTATTTGTGACAAGCAAGAAAGTGTATTTTAGTCTGGTGTTAGGTAGCCGATAGAGACCTTGGTTAATGAGTTTTTCTTTTCATTGTAAAAATGTCAAGGAGATGAAATTTCATAGCCCACGGAATCTGTAGTATCCTTTGCTCTGTAGCGTGGAGTTTTCGCGACGTAATTGATGACACAAGAGACAACTGAGTGGACTTGAAGTAAAACAATTTCCACTGTACCATTTGTTTTACTTTAATTAAATACTGTCGGTTTATGTATAAATGAGTAATTTGTGATTTTATTCAATTTGTTTCTTCTGCAAGTAGTATAATTTCGTATATATATTCTTTTTAACACCTGACGCACGTTTCACTGAAAAATATCAGTATCATCAGAGGTTTGTAAGCAAAATAATTATAAACAATCCGGCTATAGAACAGGTATCTAATTTAGGTTTTCTAGGGTGCGATGTAACTTATGAGTATGAGAGCGACATAGGTATAAATAAATTCTGTTTAACTTCGTAAATAGAGTAGTCGGGATGTATCGTAATTGCAAAATTTTCTAATCTCTCTCTCTCTCTCTCTCTCTCTCTCTCTCTCTCTCTCTCTCTCTCTCTCTCTCTCTCTCTCTCTCTCTTTCTCCCTACACGCGCGCGCGCGCGTGCGCATAAAGAATTTTGACGAAACCGAAACACCGAAGCATGATAATGTTTTGTAAACAAAAGATTTCTAGACTGTAGGGAATCGAAAGTGTGGAAGCGTCACATTTCTCGATGACGCATCACGCATTTTGTGGAATAACCCCCAGCCTAAAAACACTATCATGTTAAAATAAATAGGTTTAAAATGATATGTGGTACGATACACAGAACACTTGGAAATAAGAGAAGGAAATACACCAAGATAACATTCTGTAAAGTAACGGCAACAGTATTTTAACTTATGGAAGTGAAACTTTAACAATAACGAAAAATTATGAACAAAGATATGTGGTACGATACACATAACACTTGGAAATAAGAGAAGGAAATACACCAAGATAAAATTCTGTAAATTAACGGCAACACTATTTTAACTTATGGAAGAGAAACTTTAACAATAACGAGAAATGATGAACAAAGATATGTGGTACGATACACATAAGACTTGGAAATAAGAGAAAGAAATATACCAAGATAAAATTCTGTAAAGTAACGGCAACAGTATTTTAACTTATGGAAGTGAAACTTTAACAATAACGAGAAATGATGAACAAAGAATACAAACAAGTGAAATTGAGTTCTTGAGAAAACCAAAGGTTCCACCCTTAGAAATCAAAAACAATATTATTCTGTAGGTCACTTACAAACCTCTGATGATACTGATATTTTTCAGTGAGACGTGCGTCAGGTGTTAAAAAGAATATACGAAATTATACTACTTGCAGAAGGAAAAAATTGAATAACATCACAAATTACTGCAAGAAACGTCGAGTTACTTATATATAAAATGATGGATAAATGAGTAAATCGTCGAAAAAGTGATTTACCGTGATTACCTTTTCTGTACAAAATGTGTTTTGTTTTTTTAAATTATCAAGCATTAGTATTTTTGTTTGAGACTTTCACGGCCGGCTTCAATGTTATGAGAACTCCGGCTTGCCGTGGTCCAAAGCTGTTTTGTACAAACGTTTCCGGCCGTCTAACTACGAAAATTACATTGGCATGCCGCCAGCAATATAGAAAATTGTTCTGGAACCTCTGCGGGATCTATTCAAACAACAACGGCTCTCAGAGGTTAGTTACACCTGGCGATATTGTACAGTGCGGATCAAGTGATTGTTGCGAAACTTATTAGTGCGTAACTCTAATATTATTAGTGCAAAGCATTATTATTGCGTGCGGTCAAATTTAGCTTGAATTATGTATGAGAGTGCGTTGCTGATTTCAAATTGTTATTTGTTACTAACTAAAACTGGCAATTAGTGACTTCATTGTTGTCTGTATTTTGTTTCCAATATACAATGCGACGATTCGTGAGACCGTCGTAACAATATGAAGAATAAGTATCACTCGGAGTGCAACCGCCGAGCTCACTGGACTCACTCCGACATTGCACATCACCAGATTAAAGTCAGTAAGGACACTTGTATTTCCAGTAGTCACTTACGCCTCTGAAATCTGGATCATGAACACACATCGCGAAAAAGAATTGTTTTTGAGTCTGGCGTATTGAAAGTTGTTATGTAATATACGTACATTGATGACGTATTGAACTAATTAATTAATTTTAGATAAGCGGAAAGTGTCTACACGTTTATTACGGAAAATAGAGCATTTTAGCTTATATGGTTTTGGCGTATGGCTTGAAGAAACTGCAGTTTAGGATAATTAATTACGGAAAGGAAGATCGGTGGTAAACGTCTACGAGGGAGATGTCTCAATAGCGGGGTGAATCAGGTCGAACAACATATTGTTCCATGTACATATATTCCAGACAGTGTATCACACACACACTCACGCTTATTTGTTATTTGTTACTAATTAAAACTGGCAATTAGTGACTTCATTAGTGTCTGTATTTTGTTTCCAATATACAATATTGTATATTAATTTGTTTCAAGGTTAACTGCAAACTGCAACCAGTTGACCTTAAAGTGTGCGTATTCATGTGAGTTTTGTGCGTGTATTCAGCGCGCGCGCGTGTGTGATTTATAGATTCCATACTTAGTAAGTTTCATTTATTTTTTGTTTGTTTGTTTATTATGTATATCCTTTAGTATCATTTGACCCTCTATCGGTTTTGAGACAGGGTGTTTTTTTTTATTTCTGATGTTTCAGTGTTTGTCTTGGCCTGAAGACGGCTACGAATTCGTTGCACAGCCGAAACGTAGCTTTATACAAAAAAAAAGCAGTGACGGAAGAAGTCCGTCTCTCTTGTAGGCTTAAATTAAAGAATTATCTTAAATCAAAGTTTATGCAATAATAAGTATAAATTGTTAAAATAGTGCGTGAGTGCTGCGACTCAGGAACTTACGAGTCTTCTTCTTCTTCTTCTTCTTCTTCTTCTTCTTCTTCTTCTTCTTCTTCTTCTTCTTCTTCTTCTTCTTCTTCTTCTTCTTCTTCTTCTTTTTCTTCTTCTTCTTCTTCTCCACGTCAAGGTATTTTACAGCCTGTTCCGACTTTATTGAAGACATCTCTTCCTTGGTCAACCTATTGTCTTCCTTGATGTCTGTATCTTATTATTTGTTTAGGTAGTCTCATATCATCCATTATCTCGATATGCTGTCTCCATTTTATTTGACCTTCCCTTATTCTGCTGGCCATAGAATATACATTTAGCTCAGTTCCCGTACCTTCATTTTGTATTTGATTTCTATGTGTGGAACCTTCGGTTTTTCTCAAGAACTCAATTTCACTTGTTTGTATTCTTTGTTCATCATTTCTCGTTATTGTTCAAGTTTCACTTCCATAAATTAAAACAGTGTTGCCATTATTTTACAGAATGTTATCTTGGTGTATTTCCTTCTCTTATTTCCAAGTGTTCTGTGTATCGTACCACATATCGTTTTAAACCTATTTATTTTTATACCTATATCGCTCTCATACTCATAAGTTGTATCGCACCCTAGAAAATCGAAATTAGATACCTGTTCTATAGCCGGATTGTTTATAATTATGTTGGAACGTATCACATTCTTTCCTCCATAGGCCATAACTTTTGTTTTCTGGGCTGGTATTCTAAGATTTTATTCTTTTCATATTTGCCTCAAGTGGAAAACTGGTAACTGGAGATATTTTTCTGTTTTTTGCATAATAACCTGATCATCCGTCAATAACAATATATTGATACACTAACTGGATGGTGTCAATTTAATTCAGGGGTTTATTTTTTCGTTCCATTGTCGCATTAGCACAGTAGTATTATCTCTGAGTTCATGACGTAGCCAACACGTCATCGTAAGTGTTACTCTAGTTAACGTGTACAACACACGTACGCGCACACACACTCAGGGCAATAAACAAACTCAACAACACGTGAGACTGTTCGGACACAACACTTTACACGGGTCGTAAGTGTCGGTTATTGTCAGACTCCATTATCGCTGACACACACAAAGGCAGTATCCGCTGCTGCATTGTATATAGCTGTAGTTAACAGCGACAGTTACTAACCATAACGTGGTTAGTACATTGTTGCTCCCTTGGTTAATTATCGACTCGACGTCACTTAACTACCAGCCAACTTGTTAAATACGTTGAGCCAAGTTCTCGCCCTCTGGGGAGAGATCCCTCTGCATTATTTGCTACACGTACGCTTTGTTACCGAAATATCTATGCTTTCCATAACACATTGTTACAGCGGTCTCCTTGATCGTCGTATGGTACAGTGGAAACAAAATACAAGACACCAATGAAATCACTAATAACCAGTATTAATTACCACAATTAACAGTTTGTAATCAACAAGTTGTTCAACAAGATTATACTCGTACAATACTTCAAGTTAATCTGTCCACGCAAATAATAATCTCAACTATAAAGCATTCCGCACTATACTCACTTTTCGCTAATACACCATTTTAGACGCACTGTGTAAATCGCCCGACATAATTCAACTGAGTAATCGCCGACGTAAGACGTAAGACTGACTCTAAGCGGCAACTGTCGTTGTTTAAATATATAGCACAAGTGTTCCAGAACAATCCACAGTACGCGTCAACACTACTCGAAAACACTAGAACGTGATTGATTGCGACCTTGAACACAGTGCGCCGCCCGGTTATGGTTTGGTAGACGCACGTTGAGTGTCACGTACGCACACACAACATTACAGCTGGTTCTGCTGGGGAACAGCCGAGAAGCATGTAGAAAGTACTGTGATGACGTAACAGTATGAATCTACACGAGGAACAGTAGCAAAAGTCACAACGTTTATTCAAGAATTTTCTACAAATCGCACTGAATTCTACATTCCTTCTTCACGAAGAAAATAATACCTTTACTAACAAGTTAGTAACTTGTCTGCTCTATAAGCTGCAAACCATTTCAGCTATTTCAAAAAAATTATATTTATTATTAGATAAATTTAAAAAAATCATCAGAAAAGTTATGAAAATCATGATCACCATAATTTTAGTAAAGTAACAATTGTAGAGGAATTACACAAAAAAGATTAAATATCCTAAACAATCGAATTAGCTTTAACATCCTTTTGTCTGACACCCGGCTGGATTTTCACAATTTTTTTGAAATTCCGGATACCATTTTTGGATCCTGAGGTCACAAAATTTTGAAATTTTAGAAACAGTACATTTAGATTTTGTTTACAAATCTCTTTAACTTAATATCCCACATGGAATTGATCAATCTTGGCTTAATTTTTGGACCCTGGAGTCCAAACGTTTTGAAATTTTAAAAACATAAAAACACACTCAGTTTTCAGTTACAGTTCCATTTAATTTGATACCCCACCTGAAGTTTTGCTGTTTTATCAAAAGTGTCACTCATTTTTCTTAGCTTTCAGCATCCCAATTTAAAGATTTCAAAAATTAATACTAAATGTATATTGGT
Organism: Magicicada septendecula; assembly: GCA_034769895.1. Lineage (NCBI taxonomy): Eukaryota > Metazoa > Arthropoda > Insecta > Hemiptera > Cicadidae > Magicicada > Magicicada septendecula. The sequence continues at coordinate 29,279,681 of CM068374.1, forward strand.
TAAAACTTCGTTATTTTGATACCCCACGTAGACTTTTTCGATTTTTTAAAAATTTTGTTCCCTCACATGTTTTTTCTGTACTATTTCTACTTTTTGCCAGGTCAAAAACAACAGAATTCTGTAGTACGGACATACATGCCAAGTTTTACAAAAACAAGTTGAAGGGTTTACAAGAAAGTTATTGTGAGACATACCCCAAAGAGAACAAAATATTCTTCTCCTTTTTCTTTTCTCACTTCTTTTCTTCTTCTTCTTCTTCTTCTTCTTCTTCTTCTTCTTCTTCTTCTTCTTCTTCTTCTTCTTCTTCTTCTTCTTCTTCTTCTTCTTCTTTATATTGTTACTTTTATTATCATTATTATATTAGTAGTAGTAGTAGCAGTAGTAGTAGTAGTAGTAGTAGTAGTAGTAGTAGTAGTAGTAGTAGTAGTAGTAGTAGTAGTAGTAGTAGCAGTAGTAGTAGTTGATATATAATAATTATATTAAGTGTTATTTTGTCAATAAATATAATGTTAGTGACAAGAAGAGATTTTTTAGTGTATTTCTAGTTTAAAACAGTTCTTTTAATTTTACATGCCTTTCTTTTGTAGATTCTTTGAAATTTTATTGTCTCTTCTTTGTGTTTGGCCGTCGTTGTTCAGGCGAAAATAATTGTACTCTAAAGTGAATATTTGTAAACAAATAAAACAAAACGACCAATCATATAGTATGTTTGCTATTAGAAATGTAACATTCTTTCCCATATAAGCGACGGGAAAACTTTCTATACTGCATTGGATATCTGCCAAAAAGGTAATATTTATGCGTCTCGGATTCAACACACTCTCACAACAAGTTGTAGACAACGAGGAGCCGAGTTTTAAAATGACAGGCTGTAAAAACATATCGTTTTGTGCTTTATTTAGTACTCCTTTGCATATTGTATATTCAGCCTTATTGATAAACATTTTAACCATTATACTCAATATTATTATTCCGGCTGTACAATGTTTACACATTTCCGGAACCAAAGATTACAGAAGTGATTGAATTCTTATCTTCCACTGCTGCTTGTCCATCCAAAGATCTTTTTCAATTTCTCGTTCCCTCAATATAATTTGAATTTCTTGGATCCAGGTGGTCTTTGTCTTTTCCTTCTTCCTGGTGGGGTACATTCCATTACTCTCCTTGGCAATCTTTCCTGTGCCATTCTTTTCATGTGTCCATACCATTGTAATTTTTTTGTTTGGATAAAATCCTATGGGCTAAACGAATTACAGAAGAAATTAAAACCAGAATATTTAAAACTATTGTTAGAAGTATCGTGTCTTACGGCTCAGAAGTTTGGACTACTAATAAATTATACTCAATATAATAATTGAAAACTAATTTTTATTTGTCATGTACTCGCAAATCACGTTTTTGTCAGAATTAACTTCATTGAGCTGAAATGGTTGACGTAGTACAATTATGAGATACTTCCTACTACATCAGACAAGTTATTGAACTGTAACTGCATCTAAAACTATACATTTCGTGCTCTGAACTGTATCGTTGTGTCGAGACTTCACTATACTCAATCACAAATTATGTAATGGGGGGGGGAGTGTGCAGTGTGTTTGTAATGTGTTCAAGCATTATTCTCAATGAATTTTTCCAGTGAAGGGTTTGTGAGGATCGGTCAAAAAATATAACACAAATTTTAACTTATTTGTGTCGACGTTTCGACAATGTTTATTGTCATCATCAGGACCTGTCTATGAATTCAAAAGAAATGTCAAACACAAACAGAACAGTTACTTGAGTCAACGTGTTTGTGTATTTGAGTGTGTGTGCCCGTGTGTGTGCGTACGTATGTGTGTATCCTTGTATATGTGAAGGAGCTGAGACAGTTTGTGTTACATAATCAAATGTTTTCTTTAAAGACAACGAGGCAATTATAATATCACAGAATTTAATTTATACAATATTACAATTTAAGTTACTCATGATGTAATGGAATTTGTTATTAATTATAAAAGCAGTAATCAACAATTAAATATTAGAATTGGTACAGAAAACATTTAAACATATACCTGTCAACATATAGGTATATATCAACAAACATATCAACATATAGGTCTGTTCAATTACGTAATTATTAAAAGTTTTTTAATCAAGTTTCACTCTCTACTAGTATTAAAAACACAGTCATTAATTTAGAGAATTATAAATTACACAATAACTGTAGAACTTTACGAACTTACATAAGAGAATTTACAAAATATTACAAACACAAATTTATGGTAAACCGTCAAGTTAAAATGGATAATACTTATAATCATATTGTTGAAAATTATTATTTATCAAGAACTACGTATATACAGAGTACAATAGTATTCATACACAGGTCCTCATGATGACAATAAACACTGTCGAAACGTCGACATAAATAAATTAAAATTTGTTATATTTTTTGACCGATCCTCACAAACCCTTCACCGGCAAAATTTATTGATTGACGGTCACTACGAATTTAAGGATTATACTCAATATAATAATTAAAAACTTATTTTTGTGCGTCATGTACTCTCAAATCAAGTTTTGTCAAAATTAACTTTTATGAAAATGAAGTATCTGACGTGGTACAATTATGAGATATTTCCCACCACTACGTCTGACAAATGCTTGCACTGTAGCAATAACTTTGACTGGTACTACACTTTTCCTGCCCTGAGCGGTATCGTTGTGTCGAGCCTTTAGTGTATTCGATCACAAAGTATGTAATTGGGAGGGGAAAGGAGCGTGCAATGGGTTTGTTGAACACTTGCGCCCCTGCAGGTATCAGACACGATGTCATTTGTATATACAATTACGTTGTTGCGTCACCAAACGCCATTTTCAATCAAACTTAGAGTAGGCCTATATACAATATATTGAGATAGTAGTGTTTCAGCCCCTGAGGAGATACCAGAACTCCAAATCAATGTTAGCTTTCTCACAAACAGACCACGTGCATAAATGTCACGAAATTAGATAAGTTAGACTGTCTCTAACTTTCCAACTTATCTATGCTCTCAGTGTCACGGTATCAAATTTAGCTCCAGAACTCATTGACTGTTTTAAACGAAGTACATTAAAACAACTTTTCGTACTACTTAGTACTTAGTACTACTTTTCGTACTTAGAAGTACTATTTAGTACTACTTTTCGTACTTAGAAGTAGTGCATTCGATAACTTTTGATATTAGATAATTTTTCGATTATAGGAAAAATTGCAAAACTCCCTGTTATTCTACTACTTCTTTACAATTTGTCTAGTAATATAACAGTTGTAGAGCGCACAGAGGCAGTATTAAACACTACACAGCAGTTAGAAGTGCAATAAACACTAAAAATTCCAAACATTCGGATTTTCTAATTTTGATTACAATTTTTTTTAAGCGGGGATTCTACAGTGTATGCCGCATCCCGCATTTCGATCGCCATCTCTATCCTTTCAGTCGTCATCTTCAATAGCTCGATCTCTGAAGCTTTTCTTAATTCCTGTTCTACATTGTGTTGTCAGTCTTCCTCTTCTTCTCCTGTTTTTTGGTGTGTAAGTCAATGCTATCTTTGACCATCCCTTCTCCTCCATCCTCATTACGTGACCATACCATAGTAACTGTCTCCATTCTATTCTTTCTGCTGTTGTAAATACGCGCCCTGTTCTCCTTCTTATATCTTCATTTCTAACATGTTACAATAAAATGTTTCTTCGGTTACAATTACAGTTCATTTCAGTTTGACACCCATTAGATGTTTACAATTTTGTATCCCTTTTTGTAGGCTTCAGGGTCCCACAATTTTGAAATTTCCAAAACTTAGCACTGTATTCAGCTGTTAGTTAAATTTCTCTTCAATTTAAGTAACACCTACTCTGAGGGCTCAACTGAAGCTATACGTTTCCTGTATTTCTCCGTCTTTAGTGCATCGGCCCAGATTAGGATACAGAAGGATGGATTCTGTGACCGCCATCAACAATCGCTTCTTGCTTGCAGTGGACATCCTTCGTTGGCCATAAGCCTGCTGACCATTGTCGTATGCTGAGAATACTTAATTTGCTCCCAATAAAAGACATTTGAATCTATCCTTACCCCTAGGTATTTAACTACCTTCTTAGTAAGTATAGCCTCAGCCCCAACTGTGAGTAATAATAACAACTACAACACCCTGCTATCCAGTTGTAGTTTTAAGATTCGTATATCAACTAAAATTCCAAGATTTCTAACCTTTGTCTACTTTCCTTACTCCTTATCTTACGGAGTTTCTTAACCGCTTCAACCTTCCCCTAACTTGGCTGCACCAGCTTTTACACACACTAAAATAGTATATGCAAACAGTCGGGATCATTGCGAAATTGTGTAGTCATGATTAGACAAAATGGAGGGCTGAAATAGTTTAATCTCAAAATTTAACTCAAAACAAAAAACAAATCAGACAAAAATAATTTTGAATAAGGCAGAATTCAGACAGCTGGCTCTCGGACAAAATGCTCTAGTGCTATTATTTTCTTTACAAAATCTACAGCAAAACATTATAGCACAATGTCTAGAGGAGCTGTAATACCCCATTGTTTAAATTGGTTTGTCTGTGTGTACACCTGCATTGTTTTGTGTTTTAACAAGAGCAAAGTACTTAATTTTAATAAATAAGTGCCCCGAAAATAAAGCTATATTAATATATTGTAAAATGGTAAATGAGATAATTATAAATGAAGAGAGTAGTTGAAGGGGGAGGATGATTTTTGAAAATCGCTGTGCTCAAATCAAGTAAAGTACGAATATTTAATTATCAATATTAAATTTAATATTCAATAAAATTAAATTTAATTTAAGTATTAAAATTAAGTACAAATATTAATTTATATATTTAATATTAATATAATATTTAAGTACAAATATTAAATTAAGTATTTTGTGTACTTAAAAATTATGTATGATAAAACTATTCTTAAATTAAAATAAAGCTATCATATCAAATTAAATATGATAAAGACTCTATGAAAGTGTAAATATCATTAATTGTGGGAATCGGTTGTGGAGGAGGGATGATTATCTGCGTAATTCAGTTTCGTTATAAGAATGAAGTACCTAATTTTTATAGATAAAGATACTCGAAAATAACATTATATTAAACAACTACCCCATAATAACAAAAATATATATAAACAGTGAAAATAGTTTGAGGTTGGGCGATATTTTATTAGAAATTATCAAACCGAATTCAAATAAATGATTTTAAATATAAATCTTAAAACATGGAAGTCATGTATGGTTCTGCATACCGATATTTTACATAAAGCAAAGTTTCGGCTGCCCAAAATGTCTGTATCCGTCTCTAGGCCAAAGCAAACACTAAGCCATCACAAATAAAACATAAACAATACTCTGTCTCAAAACTGTCAGAGAGTAAAAACAAACTGAAATATATACATAACAAACAAATATATAAATAAATAAATAAACAAACTTACCAACTATGGAATCCATAACACACACACACACACACACACACACACACACACACACACACACACACACACACACACACACAAAACTCACAAGAACACGCACGCTCAAGCTCAGCCTCAAACTGCGACAGGCGACACAAAATCGCACCTCTTTATATAGACAACCGGAAAACATTCCTCCCCGCTCCACTAACTACCGTACAAAAGACAGTAACACACGCTAACCTGCCCCAAAGCCTATCCTACCTAAAGCCTAAACTATTTTGACATGATAATGTCTTTTAGCTGGACATTGCTTGAAACTTTCTGTATCATTTTATTTTTTATTTACCGTCACGCTGTATGACGTCATTGGGATTGTTGTAAATAAAGATTTGTTTTTCCACACTTTCGATTCCCCACAGTCTAGAAATCTTATTTTTAAAGCCCAAAAACCTTATAATGCTTCGATGTTTTGGTTTCGTCGAAATTCTTTCTTTTTTCTGATGGAACGAAGCCAGATATTCAGAATTTCACTGCTTACTTGACTAATACAGTTACTAATTCAAGCTACCGAAGTGAAATTTCTCAGACACGCAGCAGGATATCTTGAAGGTCGCAGAAAAAATGTAGATGCACAACAGAAACTGAATATTATGAGTATACTCCATAGGATCCATAGAATAATGGCTAAAATGGTCGTAACATCTTAACCGAATTGATAACTGCAGCAACTGCAGTCTCTAAGAAACTCTTCAATTGTAAGCTGAAAGTGTAAAGCGTTGGAGTGAACAGTTCTAGTCTTTCCACTTGGAACCAAACTTTTTTTTGAATTAATCTTTGCTAAAGACGATGATAATGATGATTATTCTTAATGTTATTTATCTTTTTCTTTTTATTCTTATTCTTCTTCTGTTTCCTTCTTTATGTCTCCTACTACTTCTTCTACTTTTTATTGTTATTATTATTATTACGACGTCACAGATAAATCTACGTGTTTATCGAACGTTCCAGAGAGATCCAGAATGTAAGCGTGTGGCGTACGTGCTTGTAGACGTATTTGCGAGTCTTCTCGATGCCGCCAGCCGTGCGGATTGTGTCAAGGCCGCTATTAATTACGTAGTTCATACGGACGCTAAGACGCAATTAGGAATCGTCTAGATTTTCGGTGACTATAAATACATGGCGGAAGCGGCCTTAGAGTCAGTATTAGTGCGATATATTTACAGAGCGGTTCAAGTTATTACTGTGTACGTTCAAGTAGTTATTAGTGAAGTGTTGCGTTTTATGATCGGACGGTATAATTGTAGTACAATTGTGTTTAATTTTAGTGGACATTTTGTGCGTGTGAACAATTTTCATTTGATTTGTTGTAGAGACTGTGCTGTTAATTACGAACTGTTTAACTGTAAAAATTAAAGATGTGATTAGTGACTTAACTGGTGTCTTGTATTTTTGTTTCCACTGTACCTACGACGATCGAGTAGACCGTCGTTACAATATTAATATTATTAATCTATACCTCAGGTTTTCACGGCCGCCATCAAGTGTGTTGGAATGTAATTGACCTGTCTCCGGGCAATAAGCCGTGGTCTACTTTTGCTGCTATCAACAGACGTTTCGGCCTCTCCGCTGAAGGGCATCTTCAGTGTAAAAACGATCCGGGAACTAGGACGGGTCATCACCAGTTAACCACAGTACTGTGGCAAAAGATTGACACCAACATTCTTGTGCCACAGTATACTGTGGTTAACTGCGGAATACGCGTGCCAGTTCCCTAAACGTTTCACAGTGAGTGTGACCTCTACGGAGACGTCACCGAAACGTCTGTTGATAGCAGCAAAAGTAGACCACGACTTATTGGCAGGAGACAGGTCAATTACATTCCAACATAATTAATATGATTAAATTATTTATTAAAATTCTTAACACGACTATAAAGTGTTCATAGAACAACTTTAATTTTTATTTTAAACGATATAAAAAAAAAACAATAACTCTTGACGTGCCGTGCAGTTATCATTACTTTGAGATAACGTTTACAGTATCCGACGACAATAGTGCTTCACACAGTGTTTCTGTTGGTCCACAGCAGGACAGAAGTTTTGCCACTGCCTCAGTGACACGTTCCATTGTTTACACTCGTTGCCAACAAACAGCCAGACAACAACATTAATACGCTCTAATTGTTGCCAACACAATGAACTACGTGACCCACAACTGTCTGTCGGAGAGCAAACAATTTGTAACTTTGGACTACTGTTCGCGTCCTGTATAAGATTAATTAGTTTATATTACATACTAAGATACGTGTCCTGTTACTTCAATCGCAACATGTAATTACACAGTTTGTCTAGTATGTGTATACTCAGATTACTGATTGTGGCGCAAGTTCGAACCACTGTTAATTATCGTGTAACTTTATAAAGAGTAAGTTTATGTAAACGGATATAAGGTAAACATAACTGTATCGAAGCCCCAAGGCTGAAGCTTAAATTCTAGTTGAACGTACAAAGAGAGTTCTCAGCTTTAACTCTCGACTGTAAAATCGAGTTAAGCTAACGTAAGACGGTAGCCGTTAGTGATCACAATACTGTGGTAGGCGGTAGCCTTAACCACAGTATTGTGATCACTAACTGTCTACCACCTTACGTTAGCGTAACTCGATTTTACACTGATGATGACAGTCGATGGCACTGCCGAAACGTCTGCTTTTGTAGAAAACAATGGATCCAACACGGCCAAACGGCCCGGGAAAGAATTTTAACAACATCGACTCCAGCCGTGTAAGCGTACGAAGCACATAACTACTAACTACTGTATCCTCTGACACGTGTAGCAAAATAGTTTAACGTTAACGCCATAAAAAATTTACAAAGTAAAAGTATATATATATATATATATATATATATATATATATATTCCCATATTCCATTAGGTTCCTACCTGTCACAAACAACGTTACAAGGACAGTGAAAGTAAAGTTTTCACAAGTTTTGTAATAAGATCTGCTGGCGTTGGGCAGTGAACAGAAAACAGTTTGAAACTTTCCGTTTGCGCTTCAAACAAAGCGTACTGTTTACACAAGGAGGGTCGTGTCCTGCGTGTTGTGACCCGTTTGTGACGATTTAAATTGTACCAATAATCAAGAAAATAAAAATTTTTAAAAATTAAGGTTGCGAGCTCTTAAGCCATTTAAATCTCACTGTATTAATATAAAATACCTGTATGTACTCAGTATGAGAGGAAGCAGTAATTAATTAGTTATAAGATACTCTAATAAAAAGATAAATTGTAAAGAGTTATTAATATCGTATTTAACCCTTTGCTTGTAAGCAGGCGCTGTCCTGTTGATTCCAGACTCGACATGCTTTCCGAGTCTTGTGTGAGTTAGAATAAGATAAAAAAAAACTAATGTTAATAATAAAAAAATCTGAAGACATAAATAGTCGCTAAAACAACTGATTTAAATTATGTATATTTGTTTAGGGATAGTTTGTATAAATAAAAATGTTAACTTAAATATAGTTAGGAACTATATTCTCGCGCGGAAATTGCCCCACTAACTTTTGCCCAGTACCAGGCGGAAGGAGCGGAATTTCTCTCTCTTGCAATGGTGACTTCGTACAGTATAGACGTAGGAGCTGTGCGCTTAAAATATGTTAACTACATTTTGTCTCACCTTAAGATGGTGTACCAGATGTAGCTGTTTAAAGCATCTGGATGTGTTAATTAATATAGTCATGTAAATAGACAAGAAATTTAAAGTAAAGTAAAAAAAAAGGACTGTAACACAAGATGACTTCGTGCTTGAACAAATAACAACGATTCCAAAGTCATACCCGGAGATGTAAACTATCAGAAGCCACAAACTCTACTGCACGTGACAGAATATGCAGATCAGGACATCCGAGAATCTACAAGATCATCGTAGATATCTACACTACATATTGTTCAACCTGCGAACTTTTGGAGCCCTTTACAGAGGAAGGCCAGACCGAGATGACGACGTAGCTGTTCCTGTTTCCCAAGACGGATACACCAGGACGAGTCTTCTGCATACCAATTAAAAGGTGACTCGATAGCCTGTCTATCGAGGGTTACTAATATTTGTTACACAACACATCTTGAAAGAGACTTTTCAAAAACTATTAACTTTGTAAAGACTAATAAATTAAATCTAAGAATTTCATGTAACTATTCTAACTTCATACGTTGTAACAGTTTATATGCTAATGTAGAGTAATATAATCCAAGCAATGATACCATTCTTCCAATGGTAGAATAAAGAAAGTCTTGCAAGCTAATATCATGAAATGAGTATAATTAAAAGTCTTAATTACAGAAATACAGAAAGTTGACCCGGATCCGAGGTATAGCTATATAAAATCAAGTTTGATCTCAAAGTTTAAAGAAACCTTTCAAATAACTTAATAATTGAATTAGTAATGTCATGGGATCTGTCAGTATATGTTTTTAAATGTTAAATAAAAGAGAAGTCTTCTTGTTACACACATATGAGGAGTGCTTAAATCAATTGTATACCTTCCCATTGTTTCCTTACACAGTTAGTAAGTAATTTGTTATATCAATTATTGGTGATCAATTCTGTTACAACGTAGGCAGCCCATCTAATTAACGGAGTTTAATTACGAGGGGTTCCCTGGATTTGTAACGCGGAAAAAAGCAGTTACAGAAATGCGCCACTCTGCTGATTTATGTAAAGGGTTGTTAAGCATCGTGACGCAAACAGAAATGCGCCACTCTGCTTTATTGTAAAAAAAAAAATAAAGGAAACAAAGGAAAGAGTTTTAATTGTGTATATAGTGTCAAAAACAAAATTGCATTCACTATGCGTGGATAAATTGTAAGATCAATAACTAAATATATAATATTGATATATGCACTCAGAAAGTTACTTTAATAAATGTAATGTTCAAAACATATTTAATACACTATTAAATAAAGTAATATGTATTAAGTTACGTAGATGGTAGTATGTATAAGTAAAATGTCATTAGCGTCATACAATGCAAAATGCTATATGCAGGTTCCTACCGGCACAACCTGCATAATTCGATATAAGTACTTGCATACATGAATTGTGACCAAGCATAACAATTTTGGTCAACCGAACAATCTGTAACAGGTTTGTTTACGACAATCTATGACCTGTTGTCTCCTGAATCATTCTGCACAGTGTATGTCCAACTATCTAGCTTACATACACTAGAAAGAGTTATAAAAAAAATTGATTAAAAATAACTTTGTTAATAATAATAAAGTAATTAAGTAGAAGTCGTGATTTAAAACTTGTGAACAAAATAAGTAATTATTTAATTGAGAAAAGTTTATGAATGAACGGAGCCAAAGTGTTGCCAAGCGTAGTAATAATAAATGTGTTGCATAAGATTGCGCTCCCCTTCTCTCGTGTTTATACCGGTTTAGAGTACGTATACAATAGTTGTGTTATTCTCTCACTGACACGCTCACCCTCCTTTGTTAACTAAATATGTAGGCCACCCTCTGACCTACATTCCAGAAAACAGCTGATCGGCTATTTAACCTTGAAAAATATGTGTGTGTGATTTCTGTCTCTCCCTTAGAAGAGAAGTTGTTCTTTTCTAATTTGTGTAAATTGATTACTGATGAATTTATTATATGTATATGTAATATATGTGTAATATGCTAGTATTAATTTTAAGTACGTGCTAATGTGTTAGAACAAAATGGCCCAATTTAACCCGGCTTTGTTATTAAAAGACAAGCTGTCTTACGAAGCCCTTTTGCGTGGACTACCCCATGCTGATGTAACAGTCGCGGAATTACGAAGTTCAATTCGCGAATGTGGATTTGATGCGCCCGTGCAATTAAACAATCTAAGCCAACTCGATTATGAAAGCGAGAAAGAAATTTGTAATGCCAAGTATAGTGAACTATACTTATTGTCTCAAACACTCCAAGACGAGAAATCTCCGGCAAAAATTTTGCGGACTACCCAGAGAATAGAGCATTTAACCAGGCGAATAAAAAATTTGTCGATCTGGCCGAATCTCACAGAAATACCTGTTGATGTACAAAAGCTAGCAGACGAAGCTCTACGCCGCTTACCTTCAATTATCAACGATTTAAGACGAAAATCCGACTCATTCAGGATGGACGAAATAGAGAAATCATTAATGAAATTACACATCTCCCCAGTACAATCCCCCACCATTGGTTTACCTCCGCCTAACTCGGATCGGAACTAACCTATCGTATCGCAAGTGCAAGCGAACCCAGAACAATATACTGATACAGATGTAAATGTCCCTCCTCCCGAGCATTTTCAGTTTCGTCCCGGAAATAATGAATTGACCAACACCCCCAATGAATCTAATCACCCTCATCGAGGAATTACACCTATGAACTATAACGCAGATCTATACGGAAAAATGACTCACCCTGTGGAGAAGATTTTAACCGAAATCCCCTATACAGATGGTTTAAATGTTTCCAAGTTACTAACATTTATTAGTTATCTTCTTCAGATAAAGGATCTACAGCAGCTGAATGACTGGCAAATTTTACAAGTTCTGTTACCAAAGTGTAAACCCCCGTTAAAAAATCGTGTGCTAGAAGCCCTAACCTCTACTTTCCCAGTAGAAGAGCTACATAGCTCTTTAATAAAATACTTTATTCCCACCGGCATCTATGAGGAAATAAAAAGGAAGACAGTACTCCGAGTACAAGGACATCAGGAGAGATTAGCTCACTACATCTCCGATATTAGGGAGTCCTCTCGACTACTACGTGTAAGCTGGAATGAAACACAACTGGTGGACACCATTTTAGTAGGCGTGTCACCCGAAGAAAGATCTCGACTATCATTGATGAATATACCCAATACAATTGCTGATCTAGAACAGTGCAGTATCCATTCTTCAAATGTATGATACTCAGATCAAAATAGAGAAGCAACGAAAACCTCTGGAACTAATAGACATCAATTGCGAGCACTACTGCCTGATGTAACAACCTAGTATGAAAGACAAGTTTCTAGTAGACCTCACCATGTGCGCAAAGCTGGTAAGTTTACTGTAAACCCCGATAAAGCGGAAACCAAGTACCCACCTCGCAGAAAACCCACCTGTAATAATTGTGGCAAATATGGGCACATAAGAAGAGAGTGCAAAAGTAAGCCATTGGAACGGAATAACCCCAATTCAAAAAACATGTAAGGCAGGGAGACCAGAAAACCTGTGTCTTCCGCAGCTACTCGAAACTAGGTAAACTAAAAGAAACCAGTAATAATAATAAGAATGAATTATTCTGTAACCAAGTGAAAAACAAAAAAAGGTGCGAAAGAAATCGACCCCTATGTGCGAGAATTTCGTGAAAAGTGTAATGCGATTAATAGATGTAAATGGAAAAAAATCTACTACCATTAATACGAGTCGACTTAGGCGTTACATCCCCCATCGCCTTAATTGATTCGGGATCTAGTAGAATTAGCGGACATGTTACCTAAACATCATCTAGTAAAACGGAACCAACCTGTGAATATAAAGTGTGCTAAATAAATATGGTGATTAAATAGACGATAGTTCTAGGAGCGTTTCTTAAATCCCCAAAGTAGTTTAATAAATAATAAATAATAAAGTGAATAATAATAATTGATTTAAAGACTAGAGCTAAATAAATCCTAAGTTATACTAAAATTGTGTGAAGTGTAGAAGTAAGTAGGAAAAAAGAAAATAATTATAAAAGTACAGTTACACATTGTAAACACTTCGCAGTGGTGGCCAGTAAGAGAAAATTAAAGCGTGTTCAGTAAGGTAGTAAGCAGCCGCCCACCCTCTCTATTGTGATAAACCGGTGCTAGCCTGAACAATTGAAAACCACCCCTAGTGAGTATGACAATGCATTGTGAAGTGTCTCCCCTCCCGCATAGTTTGTTTAAGTATTGTAAAAAGAGATAAAAGAGAATCATATTCGTGAGATTCCGCTTCTCTCAAACCAGTGATCTAAAGTGGAGTATGGGATCCTCTTTAGATCACATTCGAAATAAGTTTATGAGATATAATCAAGTAGTGATTATAAATGTAACGTAACAGGTCACAACGGCGCCGACTGGAAAGGGAAATGATAGGGCAGAAATGTGCCAAAGATTATTAATAAATGCTGAAAGCTAACTTGATCAGTTAGAGTAAGCTGGTGTCAGTCGGGCCGGGATGTTGTGAGTTACGGATAAGTAGGGATCATTCCAATCTAAGGTTTGGAAATTAGTATTAAGATTAAAATGTAAGTTAGTACTTAAGAAGTGAGAAAAAGGGAATTTCACGAAGGCGATCATTTAAATGAATAAGGTCATTTAAAGGAAATTAGAAAAAAACAAACTGTGCACTAATAATAAATAACTTCACACACTGACACTAATCGTACTCCCAGTCCCCAATAGTGAGTTAGACTCAAAAAAAAAAAGCTTAACCGTAGCGTGCAATTTAAGCGGTGGAGTCTGTGACGATTTAAATTGTACCAATAATCAAGAAAATAAAAATTTTTAAAAATTAAGGTTGCGAGCTCTTAAGCCATTTAAATCTCACTGTATTAATATAAAATACCTGTATGTACTCAGTATGAGAGGAAGCAGTAATTAATTAGTTATAAGATACTCTAATAAAAAGATAAATTGTAAAGAGTTATTAATATCGTATTTAACCCTTTGCTTGTAAGCAGGCGCTGTCCTGTTGATTCCAGACTCGACATGCTTTCCGAGTCTTGTGTGAGTTAGAATAAGATAAAAAAAAAACTAATGTTAAGAATAAAAAAATCTGAAGACATAAATAGTCGCTAAAACAACTGATTTAAATTATGTATATTTGTTTAGGGATAGTTTGTATAAATAAAAATGTTAACTTAAATATAGTTAGGAACTATATTCTCGCGCGGAAATTGCCCCACTAACTTTTGCCCAGTACCAGGCGAAAGGAGCGGAATTTCTCTCTCTTGCAATGGTGACTTCGTACAGTATAGACGTAGGAGCTGTGCGCTTAAAATATATTAACTACATTTTGTCTCACCTTAAGATGGTGTACCAGATGTAGCTGTTTAAAGCATCTGGATGTGTTAATTAATATAGTCATGTAAATAGACAAGAAATTTAAAGTAAAGTAAAAAAAAGGAGTGTAACACAAGATGACTTCGTGCTTGAACAAATAACAACGATTCCAAAGTCATACCCGGAGATGTAAACTATCAGAAGCCACAAACTCTACTGCACGTGACAGAATATGCAGATCAGGACATCCGAGAATCTACAAGATCATCGTAGATATCTACACTACATATTGTTCAACCTGCGAACTTTTGGAGCCCTTTACAGAGGAAGGCCAGACCGAGATGACGACGTAGCTGTTCCTGTTTCCCAAGACGGATACACCAGGACGAGTCTTCTGCATACCAATTAAAAGGTGACTCGATAGCCTGTCTATCGAGGGTTACTAATATTTGTTACACAACACATCTTGAAAGAGACTTTTCAAAAACTATTAACTTTGTAAAGACTAATAAATTAAATCTAAGAATTTCATGTAACTATTCTAACTTCATACGTTGTAACAGTTTATATGCTAATGTAGAGTAATATAATCCAAGCAATGATACCATTCTTCCAATGGTAGAATAAAGAAAGTCTTGCAAGCTAATATCATGAAATGAGTATAATTAAAAGTCTTAATTACAGAAATACAGAAAGTTGACCCGGATCCGAGGTATAGCTATATAAAATCAAGTTTGATCTCAAAGTTTAAAGAAACCTTTCAAATAACTTAATAATTGAATTAGTAATGTCATGGGATCTGTCAGTATATGTTTTTAAATGTTAAATAAAAGAGAAGTCTTCTTGTTACACACATATGAGGAGTGCTTAAATCAATTGTATACCTTCCCATTGTTTCCTTACACAGTTAGTAAGTAATTTGTTATATCAATTATTGGTGATCAATTCTGTTACAACGTAGGCAGCCCATCTAATTAACGGAGTTTAATTACGAGGGGTTCCCTGGATTTGTAACGCGGAAAAAGCAGTTACACGTTACTCACTTGGCTATTTGTTGGCTTGAAAATATTGTAAAATGACTTTTAAATTTAATGACACAAAAACTTTACAAATTGCTTAAACATTCGCACTAAAGATATTTATTTGTATTTTCGGCTGTACAATGTTTACACTTTTTCCGGAACCAAAGATTACAGAAATGATTGAATTCTCATCTTCCACTGCTGCTTGTCCATCCAAAGATCTTCTTCAATTTCTCGTTCCCCCAATATAGTCTGAATTGCTTCTATCCAGGTGATAGTTGGTCTTCCTCTTTTACTTCTTGCTGGTGGGGTCCATTCCATAACTCTCCTTGGCAAACTCTCCTGTGCCATTCTTTTCGTGTGTCCATACGATTGTATTTTTTTTTTTTTTTATAAAATCAACAGTTTTTAACATTTATTTTGTCCTTAATGACTTCATTTATAATTTTCTCACGTCTGGTATTCTTGCCGAACGTCTCCAAAAGTCCATTTCTGCAGTCATTAATTTTGTTCTTGTGTATTTATTAGTAGTCCAAACTTCCGAGCCGTAAGTTATGATACTTCTTACAATGGTTTTAAATATTTTGGTTTTAGTTTCTGCTGTAATCTGCTTATCCCACAGGATTCCATTTTATGTAGATATAGCCATCTTTCCCAAATTAATTCTTGATTGTATTTCTTTGACTTGCTTTCCACTGGCCATAATTTTCACCCCTAAATACTTGTATTCCTCTGCATATGAAATCTTCCTCATGTCTTCCTCCAGTATCAAGCCTTCCTGAAGGTCACCTATTGTCAAGTATTTTGTTTTATTCATATTTACCTTTAGTCTCCATTTTGATAGTCCTGTGTCAATTTTCTAGTCATGTACTGTATATCTTTAAATTTAATAAAGATATTATTTACTCTTAAAATTATTAAACATATAATTCGATTACGTAGTCTTGCATAGCCGGTGTGGACATTATTAAACATATGATTTGATTACGTAGTCTGGGATGGCCGGTGTGGACGTTATTAAACATATGATTCGATTACGTGGTCTTGCAATGCCGGTGTGGACATTATTAAACATATGATCCGATTACGTGGTCTTGCATGGCCGGTGTGGACATTATTAAATATATGATTCGATTACGTGGTCTTGCATGGCCGGTGTGGACATTATTAAACATATGATTCGATTACGTGGTCTTGCATGGCCGGTGTGGACATTATTGAACATATGATTCGATTACGTAGTCTTGCGTGGCCGGTGTGGACATTATTAAACATATGATTCGATTACGTGGTCTTGCACGACCGGTGTGGACATTATTAAACATATGATTCGATTACGTGGTCTGGGAAGGGCCGGTGTGGACATTATTAAACATATGATTCGATTACGTAGTCTTGCATGGCCGGTGTGGACGTTATTAAACATATGATTCGATTACGTGATCTTGCATAACCGGTGTGGACGTTATTAAACATATGATTCGATTACGTGGTCTTGCATGGCCGGTGTGGACATTATTAAACATATGATTTGATTACGTGGTCTTGCATGGCCGGTGCGGACATTATTAAACATATGATTCGATTACGTGGTCTTGCATGGCCGGTGTGAACATTATTAAATATATGATTCGATTACGTGGTCTTGCATGGCCGGTGTGGACATTATTAAACATATGATTCGATTACGTGGTCTTGCATGGCCGGTGTGGACATTATTGAACATATGATTCGATTACGTAGTCTTGCTTGGCCGGTGTGGACATTATTAAACATATGATTCGATTACGTGGTCTTGCGTGGCCGGTGTGGACATTATTAAACATATGATTCGATTACGTGGTCTTTCACGACCGGTGTGGACATTATTAAACTTATGATTCGATTACGTGGTCTTGCATGGCCGGTGTGGACATTATTAAACAAATGATTCGATTGCGTGGTCTTGCATGGCCGGTGTGGACATTATTAAACATATGATTCGATTACGTGGTCTTGCATGGCCGGTGTGGACATTATTAAACATATGATTCGATTACGTGGTCTTGCATAGCCGGTGTGGACATTATTATACATATGATTCGATTACGTAGCCTTGCATGGCTGGCGTGCACATTATTAAACATATGATTCGATCACGTAGTCTTGCATGGCCGGTGTGGACATTATTAAACATATGATTCGATCACGTAGTCTTGCATGGCCGGTGTGGACATTATTAAACATATGATTCGATCACGTAGCATTGCATGGCCGGTGTGGACATTATTAAACATATGATTCGATCACGTAGTCTTGCATGGCCGGTGTGGACATTATTAAACATATGATTCGATCACGTAACCTTGCATGGCCGGTGTGCACATTATTAAACATATGATTCGATGACGTATTCTTGCATGGCCGGTGTGGACATTATTAAACATATGATTCGATTACGTAGTCCTGCATGGCCGGTGTGGACATTAATAAACACATGATTCGATTACGTAGTCCTCCATGGCCGGTGTGGACATTATTAAACACATGATTCGATTACGTGGTCCTGCATGGCCGGTGTGGACATTATTAAACACATGATTCGATTACGTGGTCCTGCATGGCCGCTGTGGACATTATTAAACACATGATTCGATTACGTGGTCCTGCATGGCCGCTGTGGACATTATTAAACACATGATTCGATTACGTGGTCCTGCATGGCCGCTGTGGACATTATTAAACACATGATTCGATTACGTGGTCTTACGTGGCCGGTGTGGACATTATTAAATATATGATTCGATTACGTGGTCTTGCGTGGCCGGTGTGGACATTATTAAACATATGATTCGATTACGTAGTCTTGCATGGCCGGTGTGGACATTATTAAACATATGATTCGATTACGTGGTCTGGGATGGGCCGGTGTGGACTATATTAAACATATGATTCGATTACGTGGTCTGTGATGGGCCGGTGTGGACATCATTAAACCTAGATTCGATTACGTGGTCTTGCATGGCCAGTGTGGACGTTATTAAACATATGATTCGATTACGTAGTCTTGCATGGCCGGTGTGGACGTTATTAAACATATGATTCGATTACGTGATCTTGCATAACCGGTGTGGACGTTATTAAACATATGATTCGATTACGTGGTCTTGCATGGCCGGTGAGGACATTATTAAACAAATGATTCGATTGCGTGGTCTTGCATGGCCGGTGTGGACATTATTAAACATATGATTCGATTACGTGGTCTTGCATAGCCGGTGTGGACATTATTATACATATGATTCGATTACGTAGCCTTGCATGGCCGGCGTGCACATTATTAAACATATGATTCGATCACGTAGTCTTGCATGGCCGGTGTGGACATTATTAAACATATGATTCGATCACGTAGTCTTGCATGGCCGGTGTGGACATTATTAAACATATCATTCGATCACGTAGCCTTGAATGGCCGGTGTGGACATTATTAAACATATGATTCGATCACGTAGCCTTGAATGGCCGGTGTGGACATTATTAAACATATGATTCGATCATGTAGCCTTTTATGGCCGGTGTGCACATTATTAAACATATGATTCGATGACGTAGTCTTGCATGGCCGGTGTGGACATTATTAAACATATGATTCGATTACGTAGTCCTGAATGGCCGGTGTGGACATTATTAAATAGATGATTCGATTACGATGTCCTCCATGGCCGGTGTGGACATTATTAAACACATGATTCGATTACGTGGTCCTCCATGGCCGGTGTGGACATTATTAAACACATGATACGATACGTGGTCCTGCATGGCCGGTGTGGACATTATTAAACACATGATTCGATTACGTGGTCTTGCGTGGCCGGTGTGGACATTATTAAACACATGATTCGATTACGTGGTCTTGCATGGCCGGTGTGGACATTATTAAACACATGATTCGATTACGTGGTCTTGCATGGCAGGTGTGGACATTATTAAACACATGATTCGATTACGTGGTCCTGCATGGCCGCTTTGGACATTATTAAACACATGATTCGATTACGTGGTCTTGCATGGCCGGTGTGGACATTATTAAACCCATGATTCGATTACGTGGTCTTGCGTGGCCGGTGTGGACATTATTAAACACATGATTCGATTACGTGGTCTTGCATGGCCGGTGTGGACATTATTAAACACATGATTCGATTACGTGGTCTTGCATGGCAGGTGTGGACATTATTAAATATATGATTCGATTACGTAGTCTTGCATGGCCGGTGTGGACATTATTAAACATATGATTCGATTACGTAGTCTTGCATGGCTGATGTCAAATAACAATAATTCACTGCCTGTGTTGAGACATAATCACTCTCACACACACATAACACATAAACATATATGCATGAAAATGTTCATTTTTATCGTACAAAAACCTTTTACATGTTTTTTTGGTTTCAAACATTATAAACAGGTATATTTTGTACATATTTTTCCATTGCAGCCCACGAACTTAACATTAAACGCCGCCATTATACCTGGCAATACGGGCAACGCGATGTGCTAGCGACCTACACTGCAGGTTGACTGAGTTCCTCTGATCACGTACATCGACTAGATCGCCTACGGATTACTTTCACATTGCTCCGTTGGTGGGTCCCCAGTTCTTTACATAGGAAGTGACGCGAAGGGGATCTCGAATTGCCATTGAATCGCTTAGATGTTGCCCCGTGTGCGGAGGGCCTTAGTCATAAACCAATATGTCTCAATGTAAACAGTAGTTAATCTATTACTGGAAATAATTATTCACATGAGAGAATAATTATTCAAAGTAGATTTCTATTTTCTGTGTACACGCGCGCGCTCGCGCTCGCACATGCTCACACATGTATATTGCAACGTTACATATTTGCATATACGACCAGGGTAATATTTTTTCATGCGTACAAATAATTCAGACATTAAAACTGATAGGGCTATAAATGGAAGTTATAATTAGTGTAAACGTGAACAAACAGACGATATCTGGACCTGTTTTGTAACACCTGTTGTGTTATATGTCAACCGAGCTGTGTTTGTGTACAATGTATTAGGTGTGTCTGTGTGTTCAGCCAGCCCACAATTGATTTATAGTGCAGGGGATCATATCTCTGTGTAGCTACACAGTTTCTTTGTGTGAGTGAACTCCGGTTAAACAGCATGCAGCCGAATAATTAAATATTGTTACGACGGTCTCACTGATCGTCGTATGGTACAGTGGAAACAAAATACAAGACAACAATGAAATCACTAATCACCAGCTTTAATTATAATAATTTGTAATCAACAAGACAGTCTCTTACAACAATTCAAGTAAAAATTGTCCACACGCAATGTATTAATGTATTAATGTCAACTATACAGGATTCCGTACTAATTATAACACAACTAAACTTCGCTACAAACACTCGATCCGCGCTAAAGAAATCGTGACTGTCAACTGATTGACAAGCCAGCTGCTATGGGGTTTTATAGGTAGCGCACACCCAGAATTCTTCAATCCTCAATGCGGACGGCACTTAATGCTGATGCTAATGCGTATTTCAAGTGGCCTCTTGAAGGATCTAGAACAAACTTAAACGCGGCCTTGACCGAGCCAACAGCTGGGTACTAGTCGGTGTGGGGGGGAGCGAGTGGAGGAAATTCTCGGCTGTTCTACGCGGTCCGATACGATTCTCGTCACACTATGTTTCGTTTAATGAATTTTGCACGCTTAGAAATAACGTAGCCGGTAGTAATTTTGCTCGTGACGCGCCCGGTGAATATATGTCTCTAGCAGGTTTAAAAAGCCTTGGATCGAACTGGTTTTAATGGATCATTTAACCAAAGCGTTGTGATAAGACTAGCGTTAAATGATGATAATAATGACAATGTTTAACTACAACAAGCAATTTATTAACTGTTCCTTACTTTAGTATTTAACATCGTTTAAATAATTTACTTTAGAATTAATAGTAAATTGACCGTATTGATATTGTTACGACGGTGTGCTGATCGTCGTATGG
Organism: Magicicada septendecula; assembly: GCA_034769895.1. NCBI lineage: Eukaryota > Metazoa > Arthropoda > Insecta > Hemiptera > Cicadidae > Magicicada > Magicicada septendecula. The sequence continues at coordinate 29,301,212 of CM068374.1, forward strand.
TACAGTGGAAAACAAAATACAAAACACCAATGAAATCACTAATCACCAGCTTTATTTAATCTCAATTAACAGTTTGTAATCAACAAATTATTTAACAAGGTTATAGTTAATTCAAGTTAATCTGTCCACATGCAATAATAATGTCAACTATAAATAATTCCGCACTATAATCACTAACACACCACTTGAGACGCACAGTGTAAATCGCCCGACAATAACTGAACGGCAGGTGTGGGCTATTTATAGTCTACAGGGTTCCATAATATGCGTTCTTAACAAGCAATCGAAAATTCTAGAGCATACTTTAGCGCGGCCTTGGCAGAAACACGCACCGTTGGGCTAGTTGAGAAACTGTCGAATGTACGACCATGTTCCGTGTTATGTAACACTGCCTCGCATGTTAAGTGTCACGTACGCACGCAAACATTACAGCTGGGATAACCGAGAAACATTTAGAACGTTCTGCGATGGCGTAACAATGTATTTTAACTACAGTCGACTATTATTTTCTAATGATGATGGCAGTGGTCATCGCGTGTAACTAAAATAATTACTGGCGCTAGTAACACCGTATTAAGTTAACTACGATAACTTAGTTTATTACTATAGTAATTGATATGCAAGTATTACATTACATTACTATTTTGTAATGATGATAATGATGACTACGATGAGGCGTTAACTACAACAGTCATTAATAACTTTTCATCACTTCAGTATTCAACCCTATACTGAGCTGTAAAGTTTGATAACTTAGTTTGGTATTAATAGTCTTCAACTCGCTCAAGCTGTGCAAGGGTTGTAATTGAATCTTAAATCAGCTGCGGATTTGATCGCAGTCTGTAGTGAGGTAGATTATTATACTTACTAGATATGATCGCCCCAATGGTGACTGAATTATATATAAGCAGAGGGAAGTCTGGCTAGTCTGGTCGCCTTTTATCGGTTTAAATCCTAACGTTCCGTTGTGGAGTGGTAAACTTTAGCCGAGAGGGTAGATATTACGACAACAAAATCCGTTTATACCAGTCTAGGTCTTCCGGTACTCAATCCCCCACCGTTCTCTGGCATTAAACGTATAATTTTCAATTCCTCCTCAGTCTTATTTTTTCATTTCTAAACGAGTGAAAAAACTCAGTTTCACTGTAAAACTCGTTGATCTCAGTTTCAAGTTGACCGTCTGGCATTTATCTGTCTGTTTACTTGTTTCGAGGATGTCTCACAATAGCGTTTGAAGGTATCAACATATTGTCTTAAAACTTAACACGCCTGTCCTGTGGCACAACTAGGAGCTGCTTCTTCAACTATGAGTTGCTAGGGGGGTGAGACTAGTTTCTTCGGGACGTATTAGACTATATTGGAGGTTGAAGTCTTCGTTTACCTAGGGACAAATGAGGAATTCAGGATTATTCCCACATAATGTTTTTAAATACATTTTTAAGGTTTGCCTTCATTTTCTGGCGTGTGCGTAATTGTTTTTCACCACTTCAAGGACTAAGCCTTAGACCTGTTCCGGAGCCCACTTTCACCTCAGTCTACCGACATATCTCTTCCCAGTAGGGTGATAACCCAAGGCAAGACGGATAACAGGCATGCGATTCAAGTGTTCGCATCATCTCCTTCTGTGCTATTCAATCTTCTGGTTCAATGACACAATGTTTAACTCGCGACTAATATTCTCGTTCCTTCTCTGGTCCAAGACAGAAACGTTGCGTTGCCCTTAGAAATTTGATTTCGACTGCCTGAATCCTCTGCACGTCCTTTTTACTAGCATACAGGAATGTGGAGACAGCCACAGTTTTATAAAATGTCATTCGTGTATCCTTCCGTGTTTTACTTTACAGGTACCTATGAATCGTTCCACAGATGTAATTGTTTTTAATATTGCAAATGACTTTTGTTATTTACCAAATTGTGAGTGATTGTCATTACTAATAAAACTCTAAATATATTTTATCAATTTACAAATAATGTAATTCCTTTTATTCCTACAATTACGTGGAAACCTTATTGTAACACACGCAACAAGCTTAGGAATAAGCCTATGTTACCTGATTATGAAATTATTTATAGTTCTGGGGGAACTGACTTATAAATATACGCTTTATGGCCTCTTTTTCTTCGCGCGTTCAGGGCATTCGCTAGAGGTCGATTGCAAGTCACCCGTCCATCCTTTCTCTGCTCGCCCATCAATCCGTTTTCCCAACGGAGTAGAATACATAGCACTACTTTTATTAGTAGCTTGTCTCCTCAACATGGTTATTCCAGTCTCTTTCTCGCCTTGTGGCAAATTTGACTGAATCCTCTAATTGAAGTGTAATGAAGAAAGTTGTGTTAGTGGTTAAAATCACAAATAGAATTATCACTGTTGCACACCACTATAGAAAAATTATTCCGATTAGCGGTTTCAAGCTTCTCAGTATTACAGAGAAGCGGAATTTATAAATTAAAATCTAAAGACTGCAACAAAGTGTACCTAGGTGAGACAGGACGGAAATTCGTATGCAGGTTGTCTGACCACAAACGTGGAGAAGTAATAGAACAACGAATTCGTTATATGCAAGATATTTCATAGAATAGAACCATAAGTTTGTTAATCCTTTGGAAGACTATGAAACTGTAAAAGTAGTAAATAACACAGTTGAAAGGAAGCTTAGGGAGGAGTTAGAAACATTGAAAGAAAGAGAAAAAAGGTTAGACAATTTAATGAATACTAAAACTAAATTTGATAATGAAGAAATATTTTATACTATAATTAAAAAGTAAAAGATAGAGGACGGATAGATAAGATTAAGAATTAAATTTCATGGGACTAATCGGATGTTTTAAAATAAGGGAGAGTGTCCGCGCCCACAAGTGTGAATGAGCAAGGCGGTACGACGTTAGGTTAAAACGAATGCACACACATACATATACACACACACACACAACACATAAACACAAAGAACGTGCTAGAAAAATATGTAACTATCCAGACGGGGGTGACAGGGCTCGGAGGTCGGGAAGGGACACTTGAATTATAGCTTGTTGTTTGTAGTCAGTGTAGGGTGGGGGTGTGAAGGGTTTGGTTCACCTCTGCTTATTAATTCCGATCTGACGATGAGCTGAGAAGCTTGAAAGCGCTAATCGGAATAATTTTTCTATAGTGGTGTGCAACAGTGATAATTCTGTTTGAAAGTCTCTATTTGACACTGCCGTCTTGCGTCACTATTCCGTATTCTATGACGTCTTGTTTTCTTAAACAATTGTCCGAGTGTTCTTATTTCTACTATTCTTAAGAGTCGTTTTGTTCTGCTAGTGTCAACCCGTGTTTCTGCTTCGTAAGTCATCACTGGTCGTACCTTCGACTTGTCTCATCTAAAGATACAACATTGAGAGTTTTATGCAAGACCATCCCTACACCGGCGACAATACTTACTTGTCGTTTTTCTTTTCTTCATTACACTTTAAACAAGCACATAGGCGACCCTCTGTCTTTCTGTTTCTCTGCGATCTCTCATAATTACTTCTTGACCTTCTTCTTCTTCTTCTTCCTTCTTCTTCTTCTTCTTCTTCTTCTTCTTCTTCTTCTTCTTCTTCTTCTTCTTCTTCTTCTTCTTTAACTTTCTAGTTAGGTCTCTGTCCTGTTCTACAACAACTGTCCTACATGCTGTAACTCCACCTCTTCCTTGGCCGATCGATGCTCCTCTTCGTGTTTTGTTGGCTATCTCTTGCCTTTCTCACTAGTCTTGTGTCATCCATTCTTGATATGTGTTCATTCCATATCCTTCTTCTTTCCGCATTTCCAAGAATTAATATCTGTTACATTACACGTTTTCTTATACTATTTTTTTGGCAACCTATCGTATCTTTTCTTTCCTAGTTCCCTCCGTAATATAGTAATTTCTATAGTTCGTCGTTTTCTTTGAATTGTTGCTGTACCTGGCTTGGTCGCTTATGCATAGGATATTACTTAAAGTATTGTGCTTCTGTAAAGCCTAGTTTTTGCTTCTTGTGTGAAGTATTTATTATTCCATATAAGGTTATTCAAGCATCCAGCAATTCTTCTTGCTTTCATCAATTGATGTTCTATTTATTCATCTGCTCTATTGTTATTTCTACGCCTTGTTTCTATGTAGTCTATCTGCATTACTTGTTCTATTAGATCTTTTCTATTCCACTGTTTAATGTTCCGTGTTGCAACTCTTAGTGTTCCATACTTCTCTACTTCCTTTTTCGTTCCCGAGTAGCGTACATACCGGTAGGGCCTCACTTGCCTGACAGGTGTCAGCCGAGGCAACCTTTGCACAGGGTGAGTCGGAGCTCATACGAGACTCGAGGAAATATGGCCGGAAATAGCAATGTTCAGAGGTATTTAAGGGACGATCGATAGATGATTAATATATAAAACGGAAAAAGATAATCGTATAAATTTTCACAAAGAATAGCAAATCCAACGTTCTTCTATGCCACTGAAACATGGACTCTTTTTATAAAAAGGAAGAAAAAATAAGCGCCTGAAATTTTATTGTTAAGAAGCGCACAGAGATATTCTCTTCTGGATAAGAAGATGAATGAATATATTAGACAAGAATTAAATACCAAACCTTTGCACGAGAGCATTGAGGCCAATAAGAGGAGTTGGTCCCAACACTTGGACCGCATGCCAAATAAACGATTACCAGTGGTAGCCTTGAAATACAAACCTGATGGGAAAAGGGATAGAAGAAGAAGATGAGTACCCAAACTTACCTATTAGAGCCTAATCCGAGACGCGTACAAGAATAAAACATATTACGCTGACAGAGCCAAGTAGTTCAATTAGTTTTCTCGAAAAATGTCAGGATTTTCCTAAGGTGTCGCACTGGTTTACCCCGATTTGAAACTATACTAAAAAATATTGTTAAAAGTTATTAACGCGTTAAGGTTTGCATTTATTATTTACATTGATTAACTATTTTTTTTCAAAGTATGTAATTTTTGCAGTAACCAGATTGTATTTTCCTGCAGTTTTTTAGGTCATTAAGTCTGAACTATTTTACGGTCTTCAAAAACTTTGGCTACAAACTGCCAACAAAAAGTAGCAAGTTACAGTCTTGTGCGAAGGTATTGAACGCGTGGCGGCACAGAAATGTTTCAAGCTTCCTTCCCTTCACAGCTCAAAGCGAACATCCTTTATTACAAAACTTTGAGAAACTTTATTTTTATTCACTTGTTCTTGACAGGTGGAAACGTTTTAGAAAATAAAAATACTTCCTCCTGTGTAGTGTACTGTTTTGTAATATAGTTTAATGCGTCACTGTTACGTATCCCAATTATGGATACGTCATTGCTATAATGTAAATGTCAAATAGACACCAGAGTCTGTAAAGCAATCCCAGTACTGCTAAACGATAACACACATGTTGTAGTGGACGGCAGCTTAAAATAAACTTCTCTATTACTTATTTTCTACGCTATTTATGTACTAGCCCAGTCTCAAATTAGTGTTCAGTGTTGGTGTACGTGTTTCTCAGTGTTGTACGCTTGTGTGTACGTATTCTACAGCTGTCTCCATCCCTCCTGGCGCCACTAAATCATTGCAATATGTTTATTTCTTTTTATTAGAGAGAGACAGAGAAAAAGAGAGAGAGGGAGAGAGGAGAGAGAGAGAGAGAGAGAGAGAGAGAGAGAGAGAGAGAGAGAGAGAGAGAGAGAGAAATTTTCTAAAAGATCCAAAAAGGTTTTCTCATTCTAGCTTCCAAACTTTACAATCTTTCCAATCATCCTCATTCACTATGTCATTTCATTCATTATAACATCATCATCATCTTCATCTTAACGGCTTTAGCGGCCAATTCCTATTCCACAGTCCACCTTTTCTTAGGTCTACCAACTTTTCTTCTATCTCTAGGGTTGTAATCTTTCGCCATCTTCGGTATTCTACATTCTTCCATTCTATTGATGTGTTGAATCCAATTTCTTCTATATTCTTTAATCATTTTATTAACTGCAAAAATATCTAAATCACTTCGTATCTCCTCATTTCGTATACAATCTTCCCTATTACACCTTGCAACTTATCTCAGAAATTTAATTTTTGCTGTTTGTATGTTTTGTTCATCTTTTTCCTTTACGACCCAAATTTCAGAACCATTCAGTAGATCAGTAGAGTAGGTATTGTCAATGTTTTAAAAACGTTTTGGCTTTTTTTTTACATTTATTTTCCAACGTTCTAAAAACTCGTTCCACGCATTCTTGTGAAATTTGTCATTTTATTTTCTATATCTCTATTTTGATTATAAGTAATGTCACGTCTAAGATAATTAAAATATCTTACTTGTTCTATGCATGTGCTGTGTATGGATATTTTGGTTCGAACCGGTTCAAATCTCCTATAAAGGCTTTGATTGAGATATGTTACAGTTATATTTTCTTCATATTTTATCTAAGATATATTACTTACACCTTCTATCTATACATTTCGTGGCCTCTCACATTATCTTCTTTGAGAATAGGTGAATTTCAATAATTCTACCTATCATTGCTTATATACGGAACATATTAGAGAGGTGCATCTACCATTGCACATAGGGAACACATACCTGTGCCACCTTAACATTTTTGCATTAATTGTGTCATTTATACTAATAAATACTGTATATTCTTGCCTTCTCGTACTTTTTTTCTAATGTGTAACTCTATCCTGCAACGTAAGTTTCTGCACCTTCTCCAGTATTTCGATCTCACGGCTTCTAATGTTCTCTCATGTGTTCTGTTTTTTCCATACTTTAACGCATTTTACAATGGTTCCTCCCTTTGCCTTATATATTTGACTTATAAACATATAATTATAATTCTGGAACCATTTAATTAATATATAATAATAACTGTAGAATATATAGAATCTAGAACTGTTTAGTATTGTTACGTCGGTCCACTGATCGTCGTATGGTACAGTGGAAAACAAAATACAAGACACCAATTAAGTCACTAATCACCAACTTTAATTATCACAGTTAAACAGTTCGTAATTAACAAGACAATCTCTTACAACAAATGAAATAAAAATTATTCACACGCAATAAAATGTCAACTAATATAAAACAATTGTATCACAATTGTCCCGCACGATTATTAAACACAACACTTCACTAATAACCAATTGAACGCACCAGTAATCGCCGACAAAATACTGAACTAAGGCCGCTTCCGCCTAGTATTTATACCCCGTTCACAGACCAGAACATTCCACAACTACGCGTTGTTTCTATACCACGACGTAATTAATTGCGGCCTTCACACAGTCAGCGAGGCTGGCGGCGTCTAGAAAAGTCTCACAAGGGCATGTTGAAATCACGTACGCCACAACATTGAGCCGGCTTCCAATAGATCGTTCGAGAAACACGTAGATCGTTCTGTGATGTCGTAGCAATATAATTATGTAGAACGTCTGGAAAACCAAAAGTTGCGAAATGTTCCAGAACCGGAGAACGGTCATCTGTCATGTTTTTGGACGATCGGAAGCTGGTGTAAGTCGATTCCTTTATGTATCTTGTGAGCTGAACTACATCAGACGCGAGGTTCACCAGTGATGTAAACAGTAGAACTGCACAAGCAAGGAGAGCGTTTTTTTAATAAAAGATCTTTTCCGACGTCCAGGAACATGACCCTGGAAACAAGGAAAATATGTATGAGAGTTTCATTTGGCCCGTGTGTGCGTATGGTATGGCAACCTGGAATTTTAGGAAAATGAATACGATTTAATGTTGTTAAAATTATTCTCTTCCTGGCGGTAAGGCCGTGGTCTAGCTATGTTGATTGCAGCTGACGTTTGACGTCCACCTTCAGTGCTAAATTCGAGCTACAACTGACACAGACGTCTCGGTCAGTGACCACAGTACTGTGGTTAAGCCTCAGTTCCATAGTATGCATCATCATCACCATCATTATCATCACCACTCCAAGGACTAGGCCTTAGACTTGTGCCGGAAGCAATCTTCTCCTCGGTCTCTTCCCAGGAGTGTGATAACCCAAGGTAGCTACAAGTAGACGGATAACAAGCATGCGATTTAAGTGTTCACACCTTCTCATTCTGTGGTCTTCAATCTTCTGGTGCAATGATACAATGTTTAAATCGCGTCTAATATCCTCGTTCCTTCTCCGATCCAAGTGAGAATAACCTTGCGTCCCCTCTCTTAGAAATTTCATGTCGGCTGCTTGAATCCTCTGCACCTCCCTTTTACCAAGAGTCCATGTCTCACTAGCATACAGGAATATGGGGACAGCCACAGTTTTAAAAGATTTCATTCGGGTATCCTTCCGTGTTTTATTTTTCAGGTACCTATGAATCGTTCCACATACGGTTCTATAGATCTTAATTTTTAACTTTCTATTAATTTTTGTTAACCCCAGTACACTACCAAGACTAAATGACATTTATTTTTAGCTGATCGGGCACGGATTAGATGAGGCATTCTGTTACCATATGTGATAGGCTTGAAATTATCCCATCTTTCATAAATATCGTCTTCCCCTCCCTAGGGCCTGCCAACTACTTTCAGTGTAACCAGTAGATATTTTGTCTTTTAACGATAATCTTTTAGCGAATATAAAAAAAGTTTACAGAACAGTACAGACGTGATACAGTACAATGCAAAGTTACAAATTGTTTCCCGTCCGACAGACAGTTGTGGGTCACGTAGTTTGAACAAGTTCATTAGTTACTCCGTGTGCACACGAGACTTGGTAGCGTATTAAAGGACAGATCCTGTTGTCTGTTTGTTGATCACAAGTAAACAATGAGACGCATCACTGTGGCAGTCACAAGACGTCTGTACGGGTATTGTTTCCGTGGACAGAAAATGTACCAAGAATTTCTGTCGTCATATTATACGCTTGTAAATATTGTTTCTCAATACAAGCATCTGTTTGCAGGAACAGTAATTTTTGTGTCATTCAAAGCAAGCGTAATCAATAATTTTAACATAATAATGTTTTTAGGCTGGGGTCATTCCACAAAAATGTAACGTCATCGAAAGATGTAACGCTTCCACACTTTCGATTCACCAGTCTAGAAATCTTCGGTCTCTGTCGTTTCAACATGATAATGTTTGTTATATAGTAAATATATTTGTTATATAGTAAATATTTTTATTATGTAGTAAATATTAAAAACATTATCATCCTTAGATGTTTCGGTTTCGTCGAAATTCTTTCTTTTATTTTTTTATCAATGGGTCTTCTCAGTAGGGTTTACGCAACGAGCCTGATCCCCTTTTATTAATAAACTAAACCATTAATGATACATATTATTACGACGGTCTACTTGATGTCGTATGGTACAGTGGAAAACAAAATACAAGACACCAATTAAGTCACTATTCACCAGCTTTAATTATCACAGTGAAACAGTTCGTAATTAACAAGACAGTCTCTCACAACAAATGAAATAAAAATTATTCACACGCAAGAAAATCTCAACTAATGTAAAACACAATTGGCCCACCCGATTATAAAACACAACACTTCACTAATAACCACTTGAACGCACACAGTATCGCCTGAAAAATCACTGAACTAAGTGTGCTGCCGCCTAGTATTTATACCCCGTTCACAGACCAGAACATTCCATAACTACGCGTTATTTCTATACTACGACGTAATTAATTGCGGCCTTGACACAGTCAGCGAGGGTGGCGTCTAGAAAAGTCTCGCAAGCACATGTTGAAATCACGTACGCCACAACATTCAGCCGGAACCGCTGGTAAGGTAATACTTACTTAACTAAGCGATCTAGGTGGACGACCTTGAACTTTCACTGTCCTTCCTGTTGAATCCGATAAACAACATCGTTGATTCTTTTTTTCACAGTATAGGGTCCTTCTCAGTTAGTTTGCAACTTAGGTGAGCGACCACGACGGCGCTTTGTTTGAACAACCAGACCTGATCTCCTTCTTGGAAACCTACACTATTGCTGCGAATCTCATACCGAGTTTTCATTTTATCACTGGCAATCTTCAACAGTCCTCTTATCAAGCGGTTCATTCCTCGCAGTTGGTTTTCTAATTGCAAGGAATTTTTCTGTGCCTCTTGGGGCTGGGTCTCAGGTGATCCGAACATCAAGTCCCCAGGAAGACGAATCTCCCGCTCAAACACCAATTTTGCTGGAGTAATGCCGGTTATGTCGTGTACTGATGATCTATACGCCATGAGGAATAGTGGTATACGTTGGTCCCAGTCTGTTTGGTTCTCGTCAACAACCTTTGAAAGATGCTGCTTAAGTGTCCTATTGAATCTCTCAACCATCCCGTCCGACTGAGGATCCAGAGGCGTTGTCCTGATCTTTTGAATTCCCAGTAGACAGCATAATTCTTTAAACACTCCTGATTCGAAATTTCTTCCTTGATCCGCATGGATTTCCATAGGGGCTCCATAACAGCAACAGAAGTTGTGAACTAACTGCTTTGCCACAGTGGTAACCTCCTGATTTAGAATTGCGTAGGCTTCCACCCACTTAGTAAAGTAGTCACCTACAACAATGATGTACCGGTTTCCATCGTCAGTAACTGGGAATGGTCCAGCCATGTCAATGGCAATTCTCTCGAAAGGCAGGCCAACGTTATACTGTCTCATTTTCCCCTGCTTCTGGTTTGTGAGCCCTTGCTTGCAGCACATATTTCACACGTCCAAACCCATTCCTCTACGTCGTGGCAAAGATGAAGCCAATAGAATCGCTTCCGTATTTTTCAAGGGTTTTGTTAACGCCAAGATGGCCTCCAGATGTTCCATCATGCATCTCCTTCAAAACAGACTGCACTTTACTTCGGGGAACTATCAACTGCATGACCACGTCTCGTCCATCTGCAATTTCCCAAGCCCTTTTCCGCAATCCGTTTTCTAAGGTAAGAGTTTCCCATTGTGCCCATTAGCCCTTTAGCACTTTGGAACCATGGCAGATATCTTGCCAATCCGGGCGGCGACCTTCCTCTTTTGCTGTCAAGATCGGTCCAATGTCTTCATCAGTCATCTGTTCTTGTCGACAGTCTTGTGTCGTCCAGCCGTCTACCAGAAATCTACAGTGATGGTTTGAACATGTTCGCTTGAGTTTTGTTCTTCCTTTCTGTGGCATTGTCGGCCCGGCATGGTCGGTACGTAGTGAAAACTCTCTTCCATAGATGTATTTATGGAAGTGCTCCAAGCTCTGACAATTGCCAACAACTCTCTCCTTGTAACACAATAATTTCTCTCTGGTTTAGAAAGTGTTTTGCTGTAATACGCTATTACTCGTTCTTCACCGTTCTGCACTTGAGACAAACTGCTCCTAGACCAGTATTGCTTGCGTCTGTGTCTATGATGTACTTCCCTTCGGAAACGGGGAAAACGAGAATTGGCTGTGAACATAACGCAATTTTCAAAGTTCTAGAAAAGTCTCGCAAGCGCATGTTGAAATCACGTACGCCACAACATTCAGCCGGATTCCAATGGATCGTTCGAGAAACACGTAGATTGTTCTGTGATGTCGTAACACTATATATATAAATATATATATATATATATATATTGTAACTTTACTTATATGCATTATTGTTGTGTCGTGTTGTGTATGAGTACCTACCTGCTGTCCGATCTTGCGGATTCTTCCGGCTAGGGCGTGTGGATTTTGGATTTGAAGTTCGCAAGCTAGTAATCTCAAATTTATTGCAACAACACACAAAATAGGTTACTTTAAAGGGGGAGAGTTTTGTGAGACTGGTAGGCTTTATCGTACAACAATAAAACACTGTTATATGGGGTAATAAAACGTTGTTTATTACTCCAACAACACACAAGAAATAAATGGTTATTATATTGTCAATTTCTTACAGTCTAAAAAATGAATCAATGTTTTTCGATTGGTTAATAATTAAAAAGAAACTAAACTCGTTCTTTGGCGAGTTAATTGCAATTTAAATTTTAATTAATTAATTGATTTGATTTGATTAAATTTCTTTTACTAAATTGAATTTAAATGTTCATGAACCAAAATATAAAATTCTGAAGTTAATTAGAATAATTTTCCAAAATAAATTAGACGTGACAGTCTGGTTCACGTTATTTCATTTCTAGTGATTCGACTTCTGTTATACTGCAGTATGAAATAAGATTAGATTGTTAGTTAAGATTTGTATAGCGCTTTTATACTACTTCTATTTCTTATCTATAGCATACTAATGACTTAAACTGCAATACAGATTATCACAATGAATTTATTCTTAATTACTAGAGTCCTTGCTTTTTGTATGGCACCTGAATTATTTGAATTTACAATGTTTTTAAATGAAAAATAGAAAATTTAATGTTGAGAAATAAATAAGTGGATTTTGCTTTCCTGTTATTGAAGAGGATGTCGTTCCGATTTTCCCTCGTCGATTCGAGTCCTTCGCTAGAGAAAGTAATCTGCTTAGAGCTGCTGGATTCGGTCGTTGAGTTCAAAAATTCGGCAACACTCTGCTTCCTTGCTGTTTGTGAATATTTTAACGTCTGCGGCTGTCTGCTGGAACTGGTTCCTGTCCCTCGTTGATTCGCACGTCGCACGTCAGCGTGTGTGTGTGTGCTTCGTTCGAGTGGTAGCTCTGCTCGTCAGCTGTTCACCAATGATTTAGACGGCCTCTCTGCTGTATTCTTGAAGTCTGGTCTTGAAGTCTGGTGGATCTCTTGCGTGCTTATGACTAACTGGTAGTACACAATAAGCTTGGTTGATGTACTGAAGAGTATCTCGCCTTTACGCCACAATTACGAGCTATACAGTTGATCTGTGTTTAGTGTGTTCGTAATTGCGTGTGTGTTGACCACGTAGAGTCTTCTTGTTGATCTTCACCACTATGGCTACTAGACGATCGAAGAATTACGTCTTAACTTCGTGAGTACTGGCAGAAGAGTGATGTTTCAGCCTGAAAACACCTCGCTGGTCGGGGCTCGCGTCAAGTGATTTGATTGGCTGACACACTCTCCCTACTACATAAAATTTGAATTCCCTTGGTCCGTGAGAATGAAGTTAGGTTCCCACAGACGGAGAATTAATATTATTTCTAATATTCTTATTATAATTATCCGGCGGAACCAATTTGTCGGGACGGATTTCCTGTGCTTACTTAATTTTGCAATAACTTGGTTGCAAACCAAGTTGTGTGAAATCTAAAATATACAATCTGTCAGAAAGTATTATCTTTATAACATACTAAAATCTCATTACTGTAACTCTATTTTTACAGAAGTTATTCAATTATATTTAATTAACTCTTTCATTTGTTAATTATATTGCGTAAAATTTGCACACGTCATTATTAATATTTCGGCAAACATTTTGGCTATCTTTGATTTCGCCTTCAATCATTAGTCTCCGAGATATTAATAATTAACAGATTGGGTGTGGCCGCTTCCTTGTACAGCGAACTGATTACATAATGACCACGTGTGCGTCGCTTTACAAAGCATTATTTTCAACGCTCTACATTCAAATGGAGTTTTGACTGTTATAATTTATTTAAATATGCTTTCAGTATGCGGGCAACATATAACCCCAAATAGTTAATATTTGGTGCTGTTATAATATATATATATATATATATATTATAATATATATATATATATTTCAATCACTTTCTGCTACAGTCCGTTTCTTGATGTATACAATACTTTAACATTTATAACTAAATTTACCTCAAGATATACTTTTTTCCTATTAGGAAGATGGCGAAGGCTGAGGATGGGAGAACGGGAGCTCTCGAAGCATGTTCCTAATAGGAAAAAAGTATATCTTGAGGTAAATTTAGTTATAAATGTTAAAGTATATATATATATATAATTAATTAAAGAATTAAGGAAGGAAAAGAGAAGAAAATTGCAAGAGTGCTTGCGCTTGTAAACGTAGTAGAATAACAAATCCCAGTAGATCTAGAAAGTGATTGGTACCGTGACACAGGTACAAGGGTCAGCTGTAAATTTCGCGGAGCAACATCTATAGCTCAGCGGTAAAAGTAAATATTTTCATCTGTTGTAAGCTTCATGTTTCTTAGACATACCTAAATGTGTCCAAGTCTATATGTTTATTGATTTATTGTTAACCTGTTGTTCGATTTTACGTGAGATGCGTGTTTTGGAAAATCGAGAATTGTTTGTTAAATAAGATGTTAATTCACGACAAAATCGTAAATGTCTTAGCAGATGCTGCGACGTCTCTAGAAACAATGGTTTGTAAGTAACCACTTGAGGTTAAACATGGTCGTCGTACGAATAATGAAGATGATGCCCGCAGTGGACGCACAAATGCCCGACAATTGCAAATGAAGCAAACAGCTTATACAAAAAAGCTTTATCACACCAAGGGGTTGAAACAATATATCATGAACACGCTAATACGAGACGCCTTTGAACTCCACCCTGAATCGCCGGTCTTTCAACACCGTGGATAAAATTTGATTAATGATATTTGAGAGTTGTTGTACTGTTTGAGCGCCCACTACAAGTATTCTCTTAACACGTTCAGCAGTTCGTTGTGAATTTTCATCGACGGTACACCTTTCAAATGGATTTGAAAATTAACAGCAGTTCACAAGAAATATAAATCTTACACTACACGAAAAATACCGTAAAGCTGTGGCTGTCGCTTCGACAACTTTTCATTCCCCTTTGTTTTCCCCTTGTACATTAAAAACAAAACAACTGCACTCTGAATAATACTTAAACCACGCTATGGTAAGCCAGACTCTTACGTAGGCTGCAGTTGATAGAGACCAATCTGTTTTTTATTTATTTACAAATTTACAAAAGTACCTTTAGGACACTTTAATTATCTTCTCCCTAATGTCAGTTATTTAAAAATAAAACCATATGCACGTGTGCGTATTCATGTGTGTTTCTGATGTACTTCTTTTTATTTATGTAAGTAGAAATTTTTTCTAATTTAATTTTACAATACTTGCGTACGTTGCACTAAACCGCATTCGAATTGTAAAAATTATTACTACACGACCTGTCTGTGTGACAATTGTAAAAATTTACAGGCATTGCACAAATGCAATGCACAGAGAAGGGCATTGAAAATGCTTCAATAAATTAAAAAAATATATATATTTATGTTTATTCACCAATCAATGAATTAATTCTTCATTTACCAATGTACAGATTATAAGTTAAATGTAGTCGCATTCACAAGCGAAGTTTTATATGTGTACTACGTTATTGACAACAAAGAAGTAGTTTCTATGGAAACTCACCGATTCCCATTTTCGATCACTCACCAGCGGTCGTTTTCAAATGTGCGACACGTCCCTATAAACATTTTCAATGTTAAAACTATCACTACACGAGCTGTCTGTGTGACAATTGTAAAAACTATCGCTACACGACCTGTCTGTGTGACAATTGTAAAACCTATCGCTACACGACCTGTCTGTGTGACAATTGTAATTTTATTTTGGGTTTTAACAAACCGTAACGCAGTTCAAAAACACAAAATATTGACAAATATTGAAAAACGCTCATACGAAGTCTATTTGAAAAACACTGTAATTTAATAACTCCCTCGAATTTATACTTGATTTTAGTAGAATCTAACATATACTTTTCTAAAAATAGTTTAAAATTTGCCAATCCGTCTACACTTTAGTATTAATTTATTTAATATTTATAACTGTTTTACCTCAAAAGGTGTTCATCCTTATTTGGCACATGTTTTGGGAATCCTATTGTTCTCATCCTCAGCCAACCTAATTTTGTAGAGTATTTGTGTTCCGGTTGGTTGTTGTACGGTTTTCTGTTGGTTTTTGTTATTTAGTGTCGCTTTCGGCAATCGATTCTCTGTCGTCATTTGCAGATGATCCAACTGTAAATTGAAATAATTTCATTTATGTCCTTTACTTTGAGTTCCGCTCTGATATCTTGCAACGTATAATTTAAATTATTTCGAAGAAACTGCATTTTAGCACTATGAATCTTGCCGCTTTCCTTGCCATTCGTCATTACCCACGCCTCACTTGCATAAATCAACGTGGGTATTGTAATTGTCCTATAAAATTTAATCCTTCTGCTGTGTCTTGTTTTATTTCTAAGATTTCTATGAATCGTACCACAAATATTACTAAATTTATTTATCTTCTCTCTTATATCATACTCAGATTCATAGCTTACTGCACAGCAGAGATATTTGAAACCGCTCACTTGTTATAAAGTGCTGTTGTTTATAACTATCTTAGTCCTCACTGGGTATTTTTACCTTTATAGACCATGGTTTTGGTCTTTCTTACTGAAATTGTCAGTGAGTACTCTCTTGCCACTTCTTGTAATTGAAACATAGCTCTTTGCAAATCTTCCTCATTTTCTTGAATAAGAACTGTGTCATCAGCATATAGCAGAGAACCCATACAAATTGATTTGTTAAGCTGTATTCCCGAAGTCACTCTGGATTTCCATGCTCTCAACATTAAACAAGGTTGCGGAAACACAGAATCCCTGCCTAACCCCCTTATTTAATTAGGGCCCTACTGCCACAGTTTCCAGTCCGTACTCCGAGGCTGCTTTGGATGCTACAAGTATTACAAAGTTTTACACGAACATATGTCTGGCTGTAGTACAACCCCCTACCAGCAGCACCAGAGACACTTCTGTCAGGGTTACTACATACCTTCTGTCAGGGTTACTAAATTTATTAATTGTGTATAGATCCTGTTGACTTTTTTGTGAATTATTGGTGAGTTAAGTGTAACTTACTTGAAACTATTACTTAAAATATGAGTTACTTTAATTAATTAAAACGCATCGTTAATCTGACTGAACTTAATTCATTCCACAACGACAACAATAGCTATCCACGTAACAATAGAATAGTGCAGAAATAACGTTACCATAGTAACGTAGAAAGAACATATCAACGCCATTTGTTGAACGTAGATTCATATTCACGCTGTAAGACGCGTTTTTTCTTCTTGCAGTGCGTCACAGCTTCCAAATGGTTTTGCATACCAAATCACTTCAAAGTGTCTCGTCCTGTCACGTTCTCCCTTTCCAAAGGGAAAGTTAAATTTAATATTCTTGTAAGGACATCAACGTTCTTTGTCATGTTCACTGTTATTAATTATTATTAGATAAAAATTATTCTGCATTATTGATAAACAATTCTGCATAAAAATTATTATTAGACTTTTAGGGTGCGTATAAGTACAATAATTAAACCGACAAATAGAATGTTTAATTAGACGAATTATATGCAAAAACATAATAACAATTTTAACCGTTACATTAGTATTCTTACGACGGTCACACCGGATCGTCGTGTTGCACAGCGGAAACAGAACAACTGACACCAATGAAATCTAATTTCAAACTCTAAGTAGTCACAAATGGCAGTTGTAAATCAAAAAAAGCAGTCTTGTACAATAATTCAAGTTTAATTAGTTCAACATATATTCCCATTTACCTATTTTTAATTTTTATCATCATTACACTCAAAATGTATATCACAGCCTAGAAAATTAAAATGCAATAGGTTGCCTACAATTTATTCTTAACTAGTATTTTATAACATACTGGAAATTTCCCTCTAAAAGACATAATTTTGCCTCTTTACTTCCATGTTCCGTAAGGAAATAGAAGTATGGTGATTGTGAAAAAATCGTATTCGAGATAAGAGCTGATTCTGATTGTGCTACCCTTGAAACATGAAGAAAAGTCATTTTCCAAAAATTATCTGTGCGTCTGTCTGTCTGTGTGTAGAATTTTCCCTATGGCGAACGACAACTGCCGCAAATTCAAACAGAATCAAATAATGTTTTGCATGTGTGCCCGAGTTTTAAAGAATTCAAAGCTTATTGATTTTGGTGAAGATCGGTTAAGGGGAAGGAGTAGTTTACTTGCAACGTTTTACGTTCTAACAAAAGTAAAGTACTTAATTTTGATAAATAAAGTATCTTGAAAAGAAGGTTATAATAATCTACTGTAGAAAGATAGATGAAATATCTATAAATGAAAAGGATAGTTGAAGGGAGAGGAGGTAATTTTCTATAAATGACAATGGTAGTTGAAGGGAGGGGTGATAATTTTTTATATGTAAACCACGTTATCGGCAACAAAGAATTAGTTTCTATGAAAATATTTCATTTCAATTTGCCAAATACAAAACTCGATTTACTAGGTGGGGGATATATTTTTAGAAATTATCGAAGCGAATTTAAGTAATCGATTTTAAACATAAATCTTAGAACATGGAAGTCGTGTATGGTTCTCCTTACTGATTTTTATAGATGTTTTAAAATTATATGTCCAACGCATTTGTTTTTTTGCAGAATGCTTGATTATATTTAAAAGTTAGTTTTTTCTGCTAGAAATTTTGTTAATTAACTTTGTCACGCGCGAGTGTATAATGAGTTCATAGAAAAGTTTACATATTTCCGTTGAACGCATAAATATATTTACCTTGTATTTACAGTGAATTTTGTGGAATCATTTGTCTCCGCTGTTTAATTAATTTCGTTCTGCCTTTTTACAGGCGTGTTAAAAAACAATCTGTGAGCACTATTTTGTTTGTTTTTTTGTTCTGTGCTAATATTTTTTTCTTAAAAATTTATAATAATTTTTAAATTCGTACTGATAATAATACATTATAATAATTTTGAATTTTTTGTTAGTTGTATTTTCATCATCACCACCACCACCAACACTGCAAGGACTAGGCTTTAGACCTGTTCCAGAATCCATCTCCTCCTCGGTCTACCGACATCTCTCTTCCCAGTGGGGTGATAACTCAAGGCAGCCACAGGTAGACGGATATCACGCATGCGATTCAAGTGTTTACTCCATCTACTTCTGTGGTCTTCAATCTCCTACTGCAATGATACAATGTTTAAATCGCGTCTAATATCCTCGTTCCTTCTCTTTGCGTCTCTCTTAGAAATTTCATTTCGACTGCCTGAATCCTCTTCACGTTCCATTTACCAAGAGTCAGTGTCTCACTAACATACAGGAATGTGGAGAAAGGCACAGTTTTATAAACTTTCATTCGGTACCCTTCCGTGTTTTATTTTTTTAGGTACCTATTAATTGTTCCACAGATGCGTATTTTAGTTGTATTTCAGTAATCTGTATTGTGATGACGCAGATAATAACTGCACGCTCGTATACTTTATTTTTCAAACTGTAATTGTTGTTTTTAAGTTGATTTTTGGTATCACGTTGTCCAACAAAGAACAGAATTTCACCCTGTATCCATCTTGTGGTCTTTTTCGTAACAAAAATGTTCCTTTCTTTTTATGCAAAGCTTCATTTGACTTGGAGTTTTTGTTACCGGGTGTAAATTGTGTTGAAACTACTAGATTCAAACTTGAGAAATAAAGTTTCTGAGAAGAACAAAGGGTTCACGAGACAGGATCGTTTGCGCAATGAGGATATTAGAGATGAAATACAGGTATTCTCCATAAATGATAAGATCCAGACATATCGCAGGCAATAGTTACAGCATTTGGACAGAATGGATGATGGACCTAAGGTTGCGTTTCGATAAAGACCCTTTGGTACAAGAGATGTAGGAAGACCAAGAGCGAGATGGAGACGGAACACTGTGAAGTCGAAACAGGCAAAATGCTTACTCCGTGAGGTGCAGAAGACAAAGAAGAAGAAGACAAAGAAGAAGAAGAAGAAGAAGAAGAAGAAGAAGAAGAAGAAGAAGAAGAAGAAGAAGAAGAAGAAGAAGAAGAAGAAGAAGAAGAAGAAGAAGAAGAAGAAGAAGAAGAAGAAGAAGAAGAAGAAGAAGAAGAAGAAGAAGTAGGGAAATAAGAAGAATGAGAAAAAGAATAAGAAGAAATTTTATTGAATGTCTTTCAACACGAGCCCCGTCTTACTGTGTTGTGAAATTGACAGAGGGTACGCAACCGGACATCGTTCTGTTTTGTTTATTAGTTGTGACGGTGTTTATTTAATTGCTGTTGTGTGAAAGACGTCCAACAAGCGCGGTATTAACTGATGAAGCTGTTAACTTCAAAATATGTCACATTTGTCACCAATTAGGTTACACAAGCACTGTAAAATATGTTTTTGTCAATGTTTGTTTGTTTACTAAGTTTTTAAAAACATACAAACACTTGCCAAGTTTTACAGTTTATCATTTACTTCTGACAATTGTTTCAGCTTATTAAGCTGTTCTCAAAGAAATCATACAAACAAAAAAAGTAAGGGTGGTGAACATGTGTTAAGGGTGTGTACCAGGACATGTGCGTGTGTGAGGGGGTATATATGTTGGAGAGAGTGGAAAAGCTACTATAGGGAAGGTCAAGTGTCTGTAAAAACTAAGTATTGTTACGACGGTCTACTTGATCGTCGTAGGTACAGTGGAAAACAAAATAGAAAACACCAATTAAATCACTAATCACCAGCTTTAATTTTCACAGTTAAACAGTTCGTAATTAACAACACAGTCTCTTAAAACAAATCAAATAAAACTGTTCACACGCAATAAAATGTCAACTAATATAAAACACAATTGTATTACAATTATACCGCCCGATAATAAAACACAACACTTCACGAATAACCACTTGAACGCACACAGTAATCACTTGTAATCGCCTGACAATAAACTGAAACTGGGCGTCCCTGCGTACCTGTATTTATACCCCGCTGAGTTCCATACTGCGCGTTAACAATAAAGGAAAACATTAGAGCGTAATTCATTGCGGCCTTGACACAGTTCGCGTGGCTTCTGGCACAGTCTAGCTAATGCGTCGAGAATCACGTACGCCACACGCATTACAGCCGGATTCCTCTGGAACATTCGATAAGCACGTAGACTGTTCTGCAATGTCGTAACAGTATAACAGGAAGGCCAATTCAAAAAAAAGTAACTAAACTAAATAACAACTTTTAATACAGCGGATACACAGAATTCAGTTTGTTAGTTTGTTACATTTTTGTTATTTTTTATTGCTTTTCTAATTTTTAGAATTAAAGTTCACCAAGTCTTCAACGAGTTGTCAATCAAAATCGTATATGTTTGTTTGTTCTGTTTGTTCCTGCCGCGCATCTGGAAGTCTTATAACGATTTAAAACTGAAATCTAATGTTAACGCAAATTTAAAATAACTGCGCAAACTTACAAATGAGTTTTTAAACTTCTATTAGGATAAAATTGTAACACAAGATAAGAATAAGTTAAGATAAAAATTATTAAGATAAGATACATTTGAAAATTGTTATTCAATTGTAAAACGTGTTTTTTGTATAAAAGCTGCGGTTGTGCATCAAGCTATGCACATTTAAAAATTTCCTCACTTAGTGTTTGTAGAGCAGAGTACCTGTGTCTTGAATTTCAAAGTACCTGCAGCTTCTTAAAGACCTGACAGTCTGTCTGCTTTGCTAACTCAATAAGGATCCCTTAATGGAAAGTTTGTTTAATAGAGCAGGTTTTCTCCACTTTCTGCAACAGCCGACCATTTGGTTCGTTTCATGTTTAGCATTCCATTCCACGTGTAAAGATAAATTTTTTTTTTAATAATGACTATTTTATTACTTCCATGTTCCATAAGGAAATGGACATATAGTAATCGGAAAAACTCGTGTTCGAGTTAAGGGTTGATTCTGAATGTACTACATTCAAAGCATGAAGAAAAGTCATTTTCCATAAAGTGTCTGTGTGTAGAACTTTTTCTATGGCGAACGATAACTGCCGCAAAATCAAACAGAATCAAATAATTTTTTGCATATGTACCGAGTTGTAGAGGACTCAAGACCTACTGATTTTGGTGAAGATCGGTTAAGGAGAAGGGGTAGTTTACCTACAACGTTTTACTTTTTAACAAGAGTAAAGTACTTAAATCTGATAAATAAAGTATCCTGATAATAGAGTCAAAATAATCTACTGTAGAAAGGTAGATGAAATATCTATAAATGAAAAGGGTATTTGACGGGGGAGTGGGTAATTTTTTGTAGTCATGTTATAAATTTATTCGACAGAAAACTTAAAAAAATTTCAATAAAATACTAACAATTCACATTGTTCCATGTAAACAAAATATCGTAACCACGGATACGTAAACAAAATTCAAACGCTGCACGGTATTTGCTTTTTTCGAATTGCTTAAATAAAAGATAATTTAATCAAATCAATTTTTTTTTTTAATATTAACTGCTATGTAAAATTCGTATTTTGATTATCTTTCTCAGCATTTTTACCAAATGCATGTTGATATATTTAGTTTTGTTCTGAATGTACACATTAAAATTAATTTTATAATTAATTAGAACATGGAAGTCATGTATGGTTCTCCATACCGATTTTTACTTTAGTATGGAAGCAAGAGTTGGGTAAAACGGATAAAAATAACGGAAATAAGTCATTAAAACGTGGTGTTAGTAGAAGACCGATTGAGAGGGTTTGGAGGCAGCTGGTACAGTGTCA
>CM068374.1:29328591-29578591 GCA_034769895.1 Magicicada septendecula
TTTCAATTGACGTAACTACGTTTCACGGAATATATGCATATTTACTCAAAATATTCTTGTTCTTCTAGTTTACATAAACAATAATATAACAATACTTTATATGTTGTCACAATAATATTGTTACGACGGTCTAAATGATTGTCGTATGGTGCAGTGGAAAACAAAATACAAGACACCAATGAAATCACCAATAACAAGATTTAATTATCACAATTAATAATTCGTAATCAACTCCCACAATAAGTCCAGTTAGATTTGTCCAAACGCAATAATAATGTCAACAAACAGAGGTCCACACAGTTTACAACACAATTGCACAAACATTGGATCCGCTAAGGAGAATCGCTCACGTAACTTAACAAGCCGGCTGCTATGGCTTTTTATAGGTAACGCACGCGTTCTAGAAATGTTGCATCATCACTTTACGTCACTTAATGCGTATCTCAAGTGGTCTTGAATACACTTGAACCTACGTGAGAGTTGCCTTGACTGGGGCAACACCTGCCACACTGGACGGGGGAAGAGTGAAGATTGTTCTATGCTGTTCGATAGGATTATCGTTACAATATATTTTAATATTCATGTTTAATATGGTAACCAAATCACTTGTACGAATTAATAAATTATTTACCTTAAATTATATCCGCCGTGTGATTTCTTGTAACTTCGTCTATTACGCGTTTCAGAGCTTATGCTCCATCATCAGGTATTAAAAAAGGTAAAACTATCACTCTTACGAGATCGTTAAGTAGCAAAAAATGTCAAAATTTGCATGTGAACCGTACGCGGATTTGGGTGCGCACCCGTTCAAGTTCATTCTGCCACTGAGCGGTTGCTACCTTATCGTAGCCCCCGCGAGCAGACTCAAGGCGGTATCGTACTGTACAATCGGTTGGATACAAAGTTCAGGTGGTCATTTAACACGATATCGCGACTCCTTGGGTTTGCATATGCACTGTAAATTTCAAATTCCTCCAAGGCATTCATGAAACGGCCCTTCTTACACACATGTAACGGTATTAAATTGGAACTAAAATCTGTGTAATTATGATTGTGTGAAGTCAGGTGTCGGGCGTAATTTGATTTGATGTTGTCAATGTTTCTTATTTTCTTAGGTAAATGTTCTCGAAATCGTTTAAGGAAACCTTTCCCAGTCTGATGATGGAGCATAAGCTCTGAAACGCGTAATAGACGAAGTTACAAGAAATCACACGGCAGATAATTTAAGGTAAATAATTTATTAAATATATTTTACTGTTTTTTTATGTACAATGTTTCTACAGATTTACCTTTAGAATAAAATTCTGAGTATATAATTATTTATATTGTATAATCGAATATATACATAAGTTATCATTATATTATATACAAATATACATATAATTATATATATATATTTATACATTTAATATTTATAAATAAATTTACTTCAAGATATACCTTTTTTTCCTTATTAGGAACATGTTTCGGGTACTATCTTGTACCCATCCTCAGCCTTCCGGTTTTTTTGTCTGGTGAAGTACATATGTGTTGTTGGTTGACTATTATTATTGTGGCTTCCTGTTGGCTTCTGGTATTTCAAATTGGTTTTATTGTGTGTGATTGTGGTGTATGTGTTAGTTTTTTTGTGTATTTTCAATGTTGAGTGCTTTGAATATTGTGTCATGTTTTGTATTGATTTGTATTTGTTCAGGTATTAGTTTGTTTTCTGTTTTATGTTTGTATATTTGTAAATTTTCCCAAATGTTCATTATGGTGCCTTCGTGTGGTATATGTTTTATTAGTGTTACATTGGTTATGTCTGGGAATTCATGTCCTGTGTTTATTGCATGTGTGGCTAAATTGAATTTATATATTTGGTTTTTTGTATGCATTTAGGTGTTCAAAATAACGTTTTTTCAGCTTTTTTTTGTTTGTCCTATATAACATTTATTGCAATCTTGGCATTCAATTTTGTATATGCCGTTAGTTGTTGTATTATCTTTGTTGTGTGAGCTATTTAGATTTTGTAATTTATTTTTATTAGTTTTGTATGCTATTTTTATATCTGTGTTTTTAAATAGTTTTGTTAATTTTGTCATTTTATTATTTATATATGTGAATGTGGCCCATTTTTCGTTGTTGTTATTATTTATGTGTTTTTCAGTTTGATTAATTCTTAATTGTTCAGTTTTTATTTTGTATTTGATTTTATTTTCTATTTTGATCATAGTATTTTTATTGTATCCATTTTCATAACCAATTTGGTATATTATATTTCTTTCTTTGTCAGTTTCTTGTTTGTTTAGGGGATTTTTGTACATTCTGTTAAATAGCGCAAAACACATAGCGAAATATTGAAACTGAATAACACATAAATAATAACAACAACAAAAAATGGGCCACATTCACATATATAAATAATAAAATGACAAAACTAACAAAACTATTTAAAAACACAGATATAAAAATAGCATACAAAACTAATAAAAATAAATTACAAAATCTAAACAGCTCACACAACAAAGATAATACAACAACTAACGGCATATACAAAATTGAATGCCAAGATTGCAATAAATGTTACATAGGACAAACAAAAAAACAGCTGAAAAAACGTTATTTTGAACACCTAAATGCATACAAAAAACCAGAAATATATAAATCCAATTTAGCCACACATGCAATAAACACAGGACATGAATTCCCAGACATAACCAATGTAACACTAATAAAACATATACCACACGAAGGCACCATAATGAACATTTGGGAAAATTTACAAATATACAAACATAAAACAGAAAACAAACTAATACCTGAACAAATACAAATCAATACAAAACATGACACAATAATCAAAGCACTCAACATTGAAAATACACAAAAAACTAACACATACACCACAATCACACACAATAAAACCAATTTGAAATACCAGAAGCCAACAGGAAGCCACAATAATAATAGTCAACCAACAACACATATGTACTTCACCAGAGAAAAAAACCGGAAGGCTGAGGATGGGTACAAGTTAGTACCCGAAACATGTTCCTAATA
Organism: Magicicada septendecula; assembly: GCA_034769895.1. Lineage (NCBI taxonomy): Eukaryota > Metazoa > Arthropoda > Insecta > Hemiptera > Cicadidae > Magicicada > Magicicada septendecula. Next base: position 29,331,631 of record CM068374.1, read on the forward strand.
AGGAAAAAAAAGGTATATCTTGAAGTAAATTTATTTATAAATATTAAATGTATTATATACATCAAGAAACGGACTGTAGCAGAAAGTGATTTAATATATATTTATATAATTATAAAAATATTTTCCAAACTCCGCGCTGTAATCTTCTAACGATGTTTCTACTGCTTCTTTCAAATAAGAAGACATGAAGGTTGATCCAATTTACAAAATCTTTTATACACAAAATTAATTAAGTGTCGGTAGAAATGTTCCAAGGTATGCGTTATAAAGATTTAATAGAAATTTCAAAGAAAATTAATTTAAACCTAACGTTGTGGTGGTGACTGTGACTTACAATAAGATTAACTGACGGGAATTTTTATAATAAGAATTACTACGCTGTCGACAGCATGACCTTCATCAGTGTGTGTGTGTGTGTGTGTGTGTGTTCGTAGCTCAGTAGCGGTCGGGTAGCATTCCTTTGCGGCCTTTGATAGTTACTTATATAAATTAAATTTGATACGTCGCTCCGTCGATGCTTCAACGAGTCTCTTGGTTAATGTCAATTTTATATTAAACAAATTTTTTTTTATATTTAATTACTAAAAATGTTAAAAGATATTTTCTGGCGTTTCGCAAAAAGACTAGAAAGGGGGAGGGATGCTTCATAACAATTTAAACTACATAAGTATATTTTAATAATACTTAATATGTAACAGTTAATTTACAAATTAAGAAATATAGTGACTCAGGGCTCTGAACTGCCTCCGATAACGCAAAGAACGGAGTAGCTCTTGAATGCTACGGAAATAGACACTTGAAGATATAAAGCAAATTTTAAGAAAACACAGCTCCACGTATGGGTTCGAAAGGGAATTATGATGAATTTTTAAAATAAAATGTGGACTATTCGTCTATTACGTGAGGTGTGACAAAGGGCCTATCTGCTGATTTTGAGTCAGTATCCATGTAATTTTTTGATTCCTTTTGCTATCGCTTCCTAAAAGGTTCTAAAACAAAGTTAAGGAAACATTTGTGGCCGCTGTCATCCCTAGAGGGTTGAAAACTACCCCTAAAGGTTGAAAATATGAAACGACACGAGAATGCATTTTGAAGCCTTGAAATTAGGTACTTATAGGTTTGGGGGTGTTGGTTACGATATTCTCACGTCCAAAATTATATTCGACTCAAAGGGTAATTTTTAAAGGGTTGAAGTAGACTATAATCAGGGGTGTAAGTATTACAATTCGCGAGAATGCCGGTCAAAGCCTCGATCTATAGGTTTTTGGGGGTACTGATTACGACTTTGACGTCAAGAATTACATCGACGTAAGGGTTGAACTTGAAAGGGTTTAAAGCTACTCCTAAATGGTTGAAAACATGAAACAATGCGACGATGTACTTTGAAGTCCTGAAATTGGGTACCTACAGGTTTTTGGGGTGATACTTACTCCTTTGAAGTGAAAGGATGCATTCGACGCGAGGGTTGGACTTGAAATGGTTGAAAACCACCCCTACATGGTTTAAAACATGAAACAACGCAAGAATGTACTTTGAAGTCCTGAAATTGAGTCTACAGCTTCTAGGGGGATGTTTAATCTACAATTACTTAAACATCACAACATTAATAATATTTAACAAAATATTACAACCCTTCCACAATAATAAACAAATCCGACGCTCATCTGATGCTCCAAAAAACACGTGTCAGCTGTAAGCAGTGAGCATCAAGGCCTGTTCTGGTCTCCGCTAGAGGGGCCGTGTTTTAGCGGTCGTAATTCAAAATTCAGTCGAAAAATTTATATATTTTATCCATGCTTATAAAATTTAATCAAAGAAAAGACAACCCATAAACATTATAGTATTTTATTAAATTAAATATTCGATTGATATAACAAACAGGCAGTACAAAATGTTGCAACAGATATTCTTTAGTTTACAATAGACTTTAAAAAAGTAATAGTGATACTTCATTTTATTGTCAATTTGAAAAATTTAGTTTAGTATAAATTAATATCCTCTCAGGACTGCACCCGAACATATACGAAAACAAAATCTGTTGGAGCGCATTTACATTTTTAGTCATAACTCAGTGAATTTTTAAAAAACAAGATTTAAACAAAATGTATGTTGTATGAAATTTAAAGAGCTACAACTTTTTTTCTATGCACTCTAGTCGGAAAACCTACTGTACAATAAATATTTTGCCTAGACGTCAAAAATTGTTTACACTGTGTCGGAAAAATACACCTTTAAACTGCTCTAAGTCATCGAGTTTTAGTCATAAAGGAATGAACAAAAGTTCAAAAGTGTTGTTTTCTATAACTGTTATTTTTTTTGTTTATATCAAGTTTTCGATAAAACGCATCTTTACTGAGATATTTAATAAAAAAGCGAATTTTGGAGAAAATCCTAAAACTTGAATTTTCTTAAAACGTTACGCGTTACTGTATAGCAATACACATATGCTTCAAAACATTTGAGGACATTGTTAATATACTAGACAACCGAAAACTACAGTATCTCGGCTTAATTTGTATCATGCATATTACAGTATACGGCTTGGCAGTATCATGCATATTTGACAAAATAGCGGATGTTCTTTTTTAAATTTCTTGGAAAAAAATTAGCAGAAATTATATTTTCCTATATAACATCGTTATTTTATAAGCTATACAAGTGATTAACCCATCATTTTTTAGGAACTAAACAGAGCTTTTATTTGATACTAACATGGTTTCGATCGAACTATTTTTACCGAGTTATATTAGTTTTAAGCACGTAATTTGATCAAAAACGGTGAATCGCCATCTTGTTTTGGCTGTATCACAAAACCAAACAAAGTGAAAAATGTTCGTCAATTAATAAACATTAACTTTAATTTAAATAAGTGTTTTGCAAAATGGCGTCCTTTTTGAGTTATTTGCAGATTAATGTTAAAAAACGCGTTTTTTGGGCAAAATTTTGAACCCGTGTAACTCGCATACAACGCATTTTTCCTAAAGCGTGTATACCACCTTTCTCTGCTTAGAATTTGATTCTCTATCAGTTCTTGGGGTTAATTAAATTTTGATTTTTTAACCTCCGAAAAAGGGGTGAAAACAGCCCCTAAATTTAAAATCGGGCCAAAAAATTTCCTTAACTTTATTCTATAAGCTTTTATGAAGACATTGCAAAAAATCAGAAGGATCCGTGGACACTGACCCAAAATCGGCAGAAAATTCCTCACGTAATAGACTATATAATATAGAAGTAAAACGGCTATCCTAAGCGTGGTCACGTTCTAAGTATAAGCAAAAGTGACTGCCATAGCAATTGATTACAATATGAAAATGTCCACTACACAAACATAGGTAATGGCATTTTGAGGCCAGGAACCAATAAGTAAAAAATAATGATTAATCATCAAATTGTAGAACAGATGAGCCATTTTTACTATTTGGGAAATGATATGGGAAATGATATTGGCTATGTTAAGAATTATAATATTGATGTCAACTCAGGCAAGTTCTAGACGTTCTATGCGACAATCAACTGTATTTTTAAAAAGAAGGTACGTCAAAATGCCCAATCAAAGGTATATAAAGTTATGGAGGTCCCTGTATTGCCCTATAGGTGTGGATTATGGACAACAATCAATAAAAAAAAGTGAAATACAGACCCCAGAAATGGCGTTATTAAGAGGAGTTAAAAGGTATTCTAAACTTGTCCGTATAAAGAATGTGGCCATAAGAGAAGAATTACAGCTTTTTAACTTGAACAAAAGAGTAGAAGATTATAAACAACGGTGGAAAGAATACTTAGAGATTGTAATAAGGTTGATGATGATGATTCCCAAAGCAAGATCTGCAAAGATACAAAATTTGAGGAAAAAACTGTTAGAGAAAAAGAACAAATAAGGTTAGACGAACATTAGTTGGATATAAAATTTTTTGGAGGTATGAACTGTAAAAGACTCGACAAAGTTTTAAGCATGAAGCTTGTGCTTATAAAACAGAGTGCAAAGACTGTAATAGATTTTATATTGGATGGACAGGCAGAATATTCTTGGATAGGTACAAGGAACATCTACCTAAAGGTGACATTATAACATTAAATAGAACTTTGCGTTACATGTCGTCAATCATAGCCATAATTATTCCAGTTTTCAAAATAGTTTCAAACCACTGTATTCCTGCAAAAAGAGCAAACTCATGGACGCACTGGAAGAGTTTGAAATTTACAGAGCCTCCAAAACTCAGGGCGATCAGCTTCTGAATGGAAAAATTTCTTTCAATTCCAACGAGCTATAAGATACAGCTATACGCGTGCTAGAATAATATGATAGATAAGTGCGGGCACAGTATGATGTAGAATCGTTAGTTACTCGCAAGATCCGTAGCGGTCCGCATCGTGAGATAACGCAGGCTGGGAGTCACTTAAATAACGGGATGTGTGAGTTTTATTAATTGACATATTTCATATGTGCAAAAATATTTTATTACCTGATAATGGGACTATAAATCTCGAAACGCGTTATGTATTAAATATAAAAAAAGAAGTTGCAAGGAAGGGAACCTGGATACACAAGGTAATTTTAACAATTTAATAAATCTTGTTGTGATCACCCTTACAGTTGGGGTGTGATACAAACTTCTACTCGCCGATATAATTTTCACTGCGAAATAGATCTCCTTCTTTATCTGCCGTGCTCGGTATCTGCCTAAATTACTACTGCGACAGCTTCTCTTACGATGGCAATCGAAGAAGCTCCTTTATGTTTTAGCTGACGATGGCCCACGATCTTCTGTTTCATATCTAAGAGAGCTGTTGTCTTCCAATACGCAACGACCCTTGATACTTTCTTTCAAGATTAATTATAGAAGGAACTATTCTTCGCCCTTCAAGTCGTGACCAAGATAAGCAATTTTTCTTCTTTCAATAGTGTTATTTACCTTGTCGCGCCGAGTGTCCGCTTATCAACGGATCTTAGAGTTGCAGATCATGTTTACTCAAGAGATCCGGAGTACTTGAGTGAATTTTGTTTGTGTTACCTTTTACATATGGTAAGAATGCTCTGTGGTTATTATCGTCTGCTGTAGGTGTTTCTAAAGGTTTTCCGGTTTTCTTGGATGCTTTACGTATGGCACTCGTGTTATATTCGTTCCTTTCAAGAGCGTCCGTTAGGTGCTTTTGCTCCGCGAGGAAATTTTCTCCATCAGATACACTCTTTGCTTCATTTCTATTGTTTAAATTAGTCAGCACTTCGTTGAAGGGCATGTTTTAGTGGGCACTTAGAAACCTTGTCTCTATCAATTCAGTTGATATTTTTTCAGTTTTAAATGAGCGACCTTTTTTCAGTTGACATTACAACTTCTGACTTTATTGTTTCAATAAATTTTACTTCCGCCACTGCAAAGAATACTATCAACTCGCTCTATTTGGTCATTTTCCGCTGTAGACGGGCGGTCACTACAAACATCGTCATTATCATCATCACTAACACGACGCTCACGGAAAACATTTATGCTTCACGTATGGTAGACTTGTGTTTCCGTTGCTAATTCACCGAATCCTTTTTCAACCAACGTTGTTTTCACTTACGACAATTTCTGAAGCCAAACGCAAAATTTGATACCGTATTTTCGCGTGTATAACGCGCACCCCCATTATATGGCAATACATTTGCAGAAGAAATACGGTGTATAAGCCGCATCTGTATATGTGATTAAAAAATGTAAACAAATTTATTAGATCGTAAAAATAATATTCAATATTTAAATATTATAGTGTGCAGAAAAACTGTGTCATACACAATAATAGAAAAATTGTAGTCGCCATGTCTATTTATTTGTAAACAAAAAACAAAAATATTAAAAATCACATAACCATATTAGGAAAATATTAGGCCCACGAAACACTTCAGAAGGCTGGAAATTAAGAAGTAATGATGAAATATATCAAAGTATAGAAAATATAACAGAAACAATAAGAAAATGAAGATTATTATTTTTTGGACATTTAGATAGAATGGACGACAATAGGTTGACAAAGCAAATCTTCATACATCTGTGGGGGAAGAAGTCAACATCAAGTTGGATTGAAGAAGTACAAAAGGATTTACCAAAAAATAATATACACGCAAAAGAAGCAATTAAAAGATAAGTTTTTCTGCCAAAAGTGTTGAAAATGGAGGGAGTCCAGGGTAGGAGAGAGAAAAACCCAGGTTCAAAGTGGACTGAAGACAGGAAGAGGAGACACAGTGAGAAGATGATGAAAGAGTACTGGAAAAAAAGGAAAGAACAAAGAGTAAAGAACTGAAATTGGTCCTTAGATGGTCGATTAAAAAAGTCATATAACATTTTAAATCACTTACAACTTACACAAGGCGTAGATTTTGTTTAGTTTTTGTTTTTAGTTTTTCACTAGCACATAACATTTGAATTTATCAATATTCTTCAACTGTTTCTGAAGAAGACAGTGTTGAATTACTCTGTTCTTGCGTCCGTGTTTGTTGTATTTGGTTGATCTGACTAGCACAGATTTGGAATACTAGTAAACAACACTACTATCAATACTAGTAACCATAGACATATCGGAAACACAAAAGACAAATCAAGACGCTGAGATATTCTTCCACACATTATTAATATACAATGCGTTTCTTCACAAGACACGCATTACCGGTAATGAAATACGGTAAAAAAACAACAGACTAACGACGACAAAAAAAAATAAAAAATAAAAATAAAAAAGGCCTAAGAGTATGGAACGAGGAAATACAGACAGCTATTAATGAAAAACAGAAAGCATATACAGAGTTCCTACAGAAAAACACTCAACAAGCGAGAGATCTGTATACATTCAAGAGAAATTATGCCAGACAATTGACCCGTAAAGCTCATCAAGATTCCTGGGATAAATTTATCTCTAATATCGAACATGATGTACACGGAAGACAGTCATTTGCATATAAAGTCATGAGGCATTTAAACAGAACAGAAAAAAAGGATGCAAAACTTAATATCATTACAGAAGATCAGTGGATTGGACATTACGAAGAGCTGTGGTGTAAACAAGAAGAAGAACAAAATAATAACCCAAACCTTAATGACTAAAGAGAAATCATGGACGTTGATGAAATATCAATGAGTGAATTACAAGATGCACTAAAAGGCACGAAAAATAGCAAAGCAGCAGGATTAGACAGGATAAATTTGGAACTAATTAAATACGCGGGAACGTTCTGTCACCTCAGGTTTTTACATCTCATTAATATGTGCTGCAAAGATGTAGAATTCCAAATGAATGGGAAACAGCAGAGGTGATCTCTCTTTTCAAGAAAGGGAACAGAAGCGATTCCGGGAAGCATAAGCCTGCTGAATGCTGCTTACAAAATATATTCCAGAATACTTAATAACCGGTTAAAGGTATTGGCAGACGCACTCTTACAAGAAGAACAAAATGGATTTCGGCAAGGACGCTCATACAGCGATAATATCTTCACAGTCAAACGACTTATAGAAAAACGTAGAGAATTCAATCTCGAAACCCATCTCGCTTTCATAGATTTCGAGAAAGCCTTTGACCGAGTTGACAGAAATAAGCTCTGGATAATAATAATAAACAGTGGGTATCCTCCATACCTTGTAAATGCAATCAAAAGCTTGTATCAAACACAGGTAATAAGAGAACGGATGAGATAAAAATTAACCAAGGAGTGAGGCAGAGGTGTAGCTTGTCTCCCACTCTTTTCAATATATATATACTGACAATGTTCTTAAAAATGCCAATCAAAGGAGTATCCTGGAGTCCAGCTAGACCGACATACTTTCCTGAGTACGTTAATATTTGCTGACGATAAAATAACAATACAAGAGAGTGGAGATAAATTATAACTGGCAGTGTACCGACTGAATCAAATATGTCCAGAATATAATCTTAAAATTTCCTTGCATAAGACGAAAGTTATGGCTTTCCAAGGCAAGTATCCCGTTTGGTCGAAAATAATTGTCAACAATAAGCCAATCGAATAAATATCAAATTTTACATACTTGGGCTGCGACACAAGCTACAATTATGACAACGACATGGAAAATAAAATAAATAAGTTCCAGGCAATATGTGGCACAATAAATAGAACATTAAATAACGAAGCACGAAAAGATATAAGTATAAAATTTTATAAAACGATGGCTGTACCTGTACTTCTGTATGGGAGTGAAAGTTGGAAAAATACCAAAAAAGGAGACAGCAAAATACAGGCAGTAGAAATGAGATTTTTGAGACGACTCAACGGCTGCACAAGAAAAGATTTAGTAAGAAATGAAGATGTGCGAAATGAACTAAATGTACATGCAATAAATGAAAAAATAACTGAATACAAAGAAAGATGGAAACACCACGTAAATAGAATGGGAAATGGGAGAAAACCGCAAAAAATACTTAACCACAACCCAAGAGGGAAGAGAGATATAGGAAGATCACGAAAACGGTGGTCGTACTTTTGTGTGGGCGGAACAAATGCCTAATCCTTGTAGTGCAGAAGAAGAAGAAGAAGAAGAAGAAGAAGAAGAAGACTAACGACACGACAAATAAGTATAGTAACAGAATGCTACAACACAGTAGCGTTAGGCAGGGTTTACGACGTGAATAATAACTGATGGGGAAACGGGTGAAAATTGCGAACCAATACTATTTATAAGTACTATTTACTATTACTAAACTTAAACCGGCCAGTTTTAATCAATGCTGCTAACTTTATCATGCACAATCTAGCTATACATGTGCAGATCTACAATTCGGCATGTAAATTATTTTATTCGTGTATAATGCGCACCCACATTTTGGGTAAGAGAATCTGGAGAAAAATGTGCGCATTATACACTAGAAAATACGGTATTCTTCTAAATGTACACATGTCAAAGGTTTCCAGGAGTCTCACTGTAGAGTTATCTTTATGGTCCAACGCATTATTGCGTGCAGAAGGAACGTCCAACTGTACATCTGATCATCCTCTGATGTTCGTGTTGTTGTCACAAAACTAAGCTCTCATATTATTACATACAGCGAGGACAGCTTCTGTCCTGCATTTGATCTCGCAGTCCGGGTTTACATCGTCGGTGCTTATACTCCCAGGATGTATGTGAAGCGACACCTTCGGTTATCCTTGTTGTTAAGGCAGAGGAATGCCGAGTCATGACTCTGTCATCTGAAGAACATGAACTTGGTCTTGTTTATTTTAATGCTGAGGCCGGTGCTTTGTCCTATTTTGGCGAGAATTAGTTGTAGGTCCTCTATATATTTTAAGCCAAGACGACGGTATCATCAGAACATTTGTAGGCTGGAATTCTAACTAGAGTGGTACACATTCTAATTCTAATCATTTTGTGCACACATTAACGGCGTACATAGGCAATTTGAGTACAATCTCGTTGTCACATTTTAAGCTAAGAGAAACACTGACTATTCTAGCGTCTTTAAAATTGTTTTTTTTTATAAATTTTATATGTACATCAATAACAAACTTTGCCGAAAAACAAATTAAAAACAAAAACAACAACACCAGCAATAATAATAATAATAATAACTGGAATATAAATAAAGTACGGTGGATTGGCATCAGCTGAACGTTCTTACGTAACGCGGAACGTTCTCGTGCGTTCGATGGTGTCGTTCTACGAGCTTCTCGACTAGTCCTGGCGGTGTGTGTTTTTACCAAGGCCGCGCTGAAGTATCCTCTAGTACTTTCTAGTGCTTGTTAAAGACGCATATTATGGAAATCTGCAGACTATAAATAGTCCACACCTGCCGCTTAGTTTTCAGTTTACTTAGGGCGATTACTCAGTGCGTTTCAAGTGGCTATTAGTGAAAAATGATTTTTGTGCGGGCCTCTATTAGTTGACATTATTTTCTGTGTGGGCAGATTAACTTGATTTATTTAACAAGTATAATCTTGTTGAATTACTTGTCGATTACAAATTATTAATTGTGATAATTAAAGCCGGTGATTAGTGACTTCATTGGTGTCTTGTGTTTTGTTTTCCACTGTACCATGCGACGATCAGTGAGACAGTCGTAACAATATTGTAGCAACACTCGGTAAACTCAGCAAAGGAAATCGTAATGTATTCTGACGACTCGTCACACGTCAACGCACGTTTTAGTACGGAAACTGCTACATTTCGATAGATTAGCCTGGTTATCCGAGCGTTATGTGAACTTAGTTAGAACAATGTAAGTGAGAAACCAACATAAACCAATTGAAATGCAAATATTTTGACACGAGAATACTCACTTTAGTGTATACTTCACACATTAGATGCTCCGCGATCTGTTAAAATGTATTAGCGCGTGATACATTTCACTACGAGCACGTGGCTGGGGAAAGTGGTTTACACTTATTATTATTATACCGGCTGTACAATGTTTACACATCTTCCGAAACCAAAGATCACAGAAGTGATTGACTTCTAATCTTCCACTGCTGCTTGTCCATCCAAAGATTTTCTTTAATTTCTCGTTCCCTCAATATACTATGAATTTCTTCTATCTAGGTGGGCTTCCTCTTTTCCTTCTTCCTAGTGGGGTTCATTCCATAACTCTCCTTGGCAATCTTTCCTGTGCCATTCTTTTCGTGTGTTCATACCATTGTGATTTTTTTGATTGGATAAAGTTAACAATTGAATTTCTCACATTCATTCTGTCCTTAATGATTTCATTTCTAATTTTCTTACGTCTGGATACTCTTACCGAACGCCTCCAAACGTCCACCTCTGCTGTCATTTATTTTGTTCTTGTGTGTTTATTAGTAGTCCAAACGTCTGAGTCGTAAGTCATGATACTTCTAACAATGGTTTTAAATATTTTGGTTTTAGTTTCTGCTGTAATTTGCTTATTACACAGCATTCCATTTAATGTAGATATAGCCATCATTCCCAAATTAATTCTGGATTATACTGCCTGATTAAAAATTGCTTGGCCCTCCAGGTATGTGAACTTAGTTAGAACAATGTAAGTGAGAAACCAACATAAACCATTTGAAATGCAAATATTTTGACACGATAATACTCACTTTAGTGTATACTTCACACATTAGATGCTCCGCGATCTGTTAAAATGTATTAGCGCGTGATACATTTCACTACGAGCACGTGGCTGGGGAAAGTGGTTTACACTTATTATTATTATACCGGCTGTACAATGTTTACACATCTTCCGAAACCAAAGATCACAGAAGTGATTGACTTCTAATCTTCCACTGCTGCTTGTCCATCCAAAGATTTTCTTTAATTTCTCGTTCCCTCAATATACTATGAATTTCTTCTATCTAGGTGGGCTTCCTCTTTTCCTTCTTCCTAGTGGGGTTCATTCCATAACTCTCCTTGGCAATCTTTCCTGTGCCATTCTTTTCGTGTGTTCATACCATTGTGATTTTTTTGATTGGATAAAGTTAACAATTGAATTTCTCACATTCATTCTGTCCTTAATGATTTCATTTCTAATTTTCTTACGTCTGGATACTCTTACCGAACGCCTCCAAACGTCCACCTCTGCTGTCATTTATTTTGTTCTTGTGTGTTTATTAGTAGTCCAAACGTCTGAGTCGTAAGTCATGATACTTCTAACAATGGTTTTAAATATTTTGGTTTTAGTTTCTGCTGTAATTTGCTTATTACACAGCATTCCATTTAATGTAGATATAGCCATCATTCCCAAATTAATTCTGGATTATACTGCCTGATTAAAAATTGCTTGGCCCTCCAGGTATGTGAACTTAGTTAGAACAATGTAAGTGAGAAACCAACATAAACCATTTGAAATGCAAATATTTTGACACGATAATACTCACTTTAGTGTATACTTCACACATTAGATGCTCCGCGATCTGTTAAAATGTATTAGCGCGTGATACATTTCACTACGAGCACGTGGCTGGGGAAAGTGGTTTACACTTATTATTATTATACCGGCTGTACAATGTTTACACATCTTCCGAAACCAAAGATCACAGAAGTGATTGACTTCTAATCTTCCACTGCTGCTTGTCCATCCAAAGATTTTCTTTAATTTCTCGTTCCCTCAATATACTATGAATTTCTTCTATCTAGGTGGGCTTCCTCTTTTCCTTCTTCCTAGTGGGGTTCATTCCATAACTCTCCTTGGCAATCTTTCCTGTGCCATTCTTTTCGTGTGTTCATACCATTGTGATTTTTTTGATTGGATAAAGTTAACAATTGAATTTCTCACATTCATTCTGTCCTTAATGATTTCATTTCTAATTTTCTTACGTCTGGATACTCTTACCGAACGCCTCCAAACGTCCACCTCTGCTGTCATTTATTTTGTTCTTGTGTGTTTATTAGTAGTCCAAACGTCTGAGTCGTAAGTCATGATACTTCTAACAATGGTTTTAAATATTTTGGTTTTAGTTTCTGCTGTAATTTGCTTATTACACAGCATTCCATTTAATGTAGATATAGCCATCATTCCCAAATTAATTCTGGATTATACTGCCTGATTAAAAATTGCTTGGCCCTCCAGGTATGTGAACTTAGTTAGAACAATGTAAGTGAGAAACCAACATAAACCATTTGAAATGCAAATATTTTGACACGATAATACTCACTTTAGTGTATACTTCACACATTAGATGCTCCGCGATCTGTTAAAATGTATTAGCGCGTGATACATTTCACTACGAGCACGTGGCTGAGGAAAGTGGTTTACACTTATTATTATTATACCGGCTGTACAATGTTTACACATCTTCCGAAACCAAAGATCACAGAAGTGATTGACTTCTAATCTTCCACTGCTGCTTGTCCATCCAAAGATTTTCTTTAATTTCTCGTTCCCTCAATATACTATGAATTTCTTCTATCTAGGTGGGCTTCCTCTTTTCCTTCTTCCTAGTGGGGTTCATTCCATAACTCTCCTTGGCAATCTTTCCTGTGCCATTCTTTTCGTGTGTTCATACCATTGTGATTTTTTTGATTGGATAAAGTTAACAATTGAATTTCTCACATTCATTCTGTCCTTAATGACTTCATTTCTAATTTTCTTACGTCTGGATACTCTTACCGAACGCCTCCAAACGTCCACCTCTGCTGTCATTTATTTTGTTCTTGTGTGTTTATTAGTAGTCCAAACGTCTGACTCGTAAGTCATGATACTTCTAACAATGGTTTTAAATATTTTGGTTTTAGTTTCTGCTGTAATTTGCTTATTACACAGCATTCCATTTAATGTAGATATAGCCATCATTCCCAAATTAATTCTGGATTATACTGCCTGATTAAAAATTGCCTGGCCCTCCAGGTTGAGGAGTAAATGCAATGGGCCAACTCTCCCTTCACTGGAAAAAAAGAAAATGTTAAAAACTAAATAGATTTCAGCAGGATGGATTGAATAAAGGTTTACACTTTATTATTAAAAATATTTTAATCTGCGTTTAGGGGTAAATGAAACACTGTAGAGTTAATATTGGGGAGTTAACTCCGACGCAAGTGGGCTGGAGCTGATCCTCTCTTTCACAATCAAATCAAATCAACGGAAAATTCAGCCTTCTTTGTTCGCTGGACGATTAGCAACGCGTACACGCGGTCTATTTTGGTATTCATCTTGAATATCGTTAAATTTGTTCCAACTGATGCGGTCTAAAAAGTCAATGACTGTTTTCAATTTTTGTATTATTAAATTATTATTATTTTTTGTAGCAGTTACTTTTTATCAAGCCTAAGACTAGCTGCAGAAATCAGTTCTGTCACTCGATGCTGTTTACTGGGAATCTGTATACGGCGAACAGTCTTTCGTTTTCGTTTCTTTGCTACGGAGCGACAAGTCACTGCTATAACGTTGTGTTTTATTTAAAGTGACCAGGTTCGCTGTCTTGTCAAAGTAACAACATCAAAGAAGTGTACAAAGTGCATTGTTTGCAAGCGTATAGTGTCAAAGACGCTTGTGTAAAAGTAAATATGGTATGAGAAATAAAATTAGAACGGTCTGTTTTACAAGACGTTGTAAGGAGAATGTCTGTCAAGGTCTTGAGGAAGAGAAAGAAAATTTGAAAATTAAAGGTTTTACGAGGTCCTTTACTTGCTGACTTAAGGGTTCGCCTGATGGTCCCGCACATAAGGTTGAACTTATGCAACTTGTTCACCACGTCGTTGCTTGCATTATAAGACACACTGTAGCCCAGGTATTCAAAACTGCTAACTTGTTCCAGGACAGTACCGTCTATAACAACTTTAGCCCGTACGGGATCGGTTCCACAAAAAGCCATCAGCTTGGTTTTAATTGTGGATATCTGCAATCCAGAGAGTTTGCAGATTCCATTTAACAAATGTGTCTCCATCTTACAGTTTAGATAATCTTACAGTAAAAAATGAAAAATATTATTGTATTACTGTAAGTCAATTGCGACTAAACGCTGAACGAGTTAAGTCACCAAGCATCGTGGGATACGGTTGTACTATACATTGGAAAAAGAAATACACGGAAGACGGCAATATGCTTAAAAACCTTTACGAACTAATTACGGCGAGAAGCAAAATACTTTGCTAAGAAAACCTGGAGAGACAGTTGTGGTAAACGTTGATATCTTAGGAATATGATTTAAAGTTCTTAAATACCAATGGGTTGGATTGCTTAACTACAAAGAAGGTAACTGAGGCTACTGAGGAATTAAAGAATAGAAAATCCACCTAAGTGGATTGAATAATATGCAGTGCCTAAAGTATAGTGCTATTCCATCTGACAATTTCACGTCTTTTTATTGTTATTATAAACAGTACACGGTACCATTGAGTTAGCGTACGGGCAAAAAGCGAAGCAGCTTTTTAATAAACAGAACCAAAGAACTGTACAAGATGTAGGCATTAAATAGCCCAGTAGACTGTGTTTGGAAAATTTATTCTCATGTACTTAACTGATTGCCGAGAGATTAATACGAGAGGAGACTTATAGAAGGGCTGTTAAATAATGAGCGATGATTACTGCAATAACTGCTGTCTGGTCTGTAAGGCTGTGGTCTGTAAGGCTGTGGTCTGTAAGGCTGTGTTCTTCCGTTGTTCAAAACAAACGTTTTAACCTCGCCGTTGGAGTCCATCTTCAGTGTCTAAGTACTTAAATTGTACTGTCAAAATGTCTGTCAGTAACACCACAGTATTGTGGCAAAGCCTTTGCGAGCTCGAAACGTCTGTTTTGGCAAACACTCTTGTGCCAAATTTTAAGTCAGTACTCCTGACTGTGAAATTGCCAAATCATGACGACAGTCCGGACAGTAATTTTTACATTTACGACGCCGGCTGTCAGATCTGAAGTAATTAAAGCAAATTTACTTTTGAGAACATGTAGCAGTCGTTTATTTTAAAATAACCGTTTGATAGTGTCCAGATAAAAACTATGGGATAGCTCGGTCACAAGTTTGTTGAGATCACCAAGATTTTGCATTACCAAGAGATTAACGGACGTTTGCATTCGGTTTGAGTTGTTACAAAAATTTAACAATTTGTGTCAGATTTTGAGTGTGAAATACCTGAAAGTGTAGAAACTGTTATAGGTACAGCACAAGGATATCTCGCTTCTTTTCGATATATTTTAATAAATATTTGAACTATGCCATTGAGCAGCTGTAGATTAGTGTTTGACGCGCACATACAATTAAACTCTGAAATAGCTTTTAACATTTTTGTAGTGGTTGATGGTTAAAATGCCTAAGTAAACTGAATATCAGTTGCAGGGAAGAGTTTTTTAAACTTAAAAATATTGTTAGGTTAACGGCTGCACTCATGGGTTGAGTTAGTCTACTGCGATCGGGCAGTGGCAGCTCGTCAGCTGAGGTGACAGCAACTCTCTGGGGAAGAGCAGCCGGAATCAAAGTTCCTGGTCATCCAGGTTGGGGGTTTTACAGCAGGCCAGTAACCTGCTTAAGTAAAAACATATGTACTTACACAAAACATACGAGTCTCGAAAATCCGATGGGAAATACGGCAAAACGACCAAAGCTAACGCAAAAGGACAAATTCAGGCAGCCGATATGAAATGTCTAAGAGGGATGCAAGGTTGTCCTCTCTTAGATCGGAGAAGGAACGAGGATATTAGACGCGATTTAAACATTGCATCACTGCAACAGAACATTAAAGACCACAGAACACTTGAATCGCATGCCTAATATCCGTCTACCTGTAATATACGAACCCAATATCCGTGTGCCATTGGTTATCATCCTACTGGGAAGATAGATGTCGGTAGACCGAGGAGGAGATGGGTTCCGGGACAGGTCTAAGGCCTAGAGTGGGGTGGTGGTGGTGGAGATGATGATGATGATGATGATGATGATGATGATGATGATGATGATGATGATGATGATGATGATGATGATGATGATGATGATGATGTAAAATATTGTTAAAGTTAGAGCTTACAGATTTTGGCATCCAAAGGATATAGGTATTGGCTCTAAATAAAACAACGTGTAAGATCAAAAATTAAATTGTTTAGCACAAATTTGAGTACGGAGGCGCTCATATTTTAACTTAGAACAAAACTCTTCGTTATTCACTAACTGTTCATTGTTTGAGGAATAGACTGAAATTATATAGAGTGCTGTTGACAGAGTGCTTTTTAAACACATACGTTATAAAAAAAACAATAATATAAAAATAAATGTATGTAATAGACAAAAACTTAGACGCCAAGTAAACATGTATGGAGTAATTGGTATCAATTACTGTCCTTCGACAACGTTGATTGATCCAGAGATGCAAACGTACAAAATAACCGAAGACAGAAAGCAGCAGAACTGAAACGATGGAAACCTCTCGAACAGCCGAGCGCGTCCTTCCACGCCTTTCTCCGCTAATCGAGAATCGCTGTAGCGTCAGTCAAGGCCGCATAAAAGTGCGTTCCAGAGTGCTCTGGAGAGCACTTGAAATATGCATCATGCGACACGCTGCAGTAAGGATAGAAAATTTCTGGAACACGTGTACTACCTATAAAATGGGCAGAGCTTGGCTTTGTTAGTCAGTTTACAGTGAGCGATTTCCTTAGCGCGGATTGAGTGGTTGTCGAAGTATTGTGAAAAGTGATTACTGTGCGGAACTCTATTATTTGACATTATGTGACGATTTCATTAATAAAAATATGGTAATTATTAAATAGGTAATGTGTAAACTGAGAAATTTTAAATTTTTAATAAAATCGCACATTTAAACTAAATCTTATTGCTATCATTAATAATAATAATATTTAATAAAAGGTCTAATAATAAAATAAAAGAAATACGATTGTACAGAAAGGGTAAAGCTTGTTAATTAATCCTGCATAGACAGGCACTAACCAGAATTAACTTGATTTCCGACCCCTAAACAAACTAAATATACTTGTAAATTTTGACATTATTTAAATAATTAAATAAGACCACTGTAATGTATTTTAATAACGTCTGTAACTAAGAATATCTCTACTTAATTAAATAGTCAAACTTTAATCCTTTAAATAAAGAAGAAACATGGAACTACTTTTATGTTGATTGGTAAATGTCGCGAGATTACTACTCTCACCCCTAAACTATTTTCACCCACTTGAAATGGAGCGGTCATCCCGTAAGCTGCGCACAGCAGTAATGTGGAACGTTAAAAATAGTTTGTTTCCTAAAGTGATTAATCCGTCAGTTAAGACACAGAGGCATTCTTTATACTATTAAACAATGTGTTGCGTTAATATTGTTGAACCGCGATTCATATAAATATGTTGTAAACGAGTAAGAAAGAATAATGAAAATTTAGCGCCTATGACATCTCTACAAAAATCCTAAAATATAAAACTTATGTAATTAAAACTGTGGTAAGACCATAAAGTGAAGTGCAACAAATAAACAATCATGTGAAGTAGATACAGGTGAATAAAACTTTTGTGTTAATCATTCAAATCAACGAGCTATTACTACCCGTTAGCCAAGAGCAGAGAACCAGGACCCGCAATGATCTAAAAGACTTCAGGACTACACCATCCCCGGATACGAAGATAACGAGAGATAGCTGACCTACATCAAACATGCTGCAACCGAGGACCGAGGACTGAAATAACGAGGAGCTGGAGGATATCCAAAAGGTGACACGGAGGCATGCCTTCCGTGGTTATGAAATACTAAATATTATATCCAACAAAAGACAATTAAATTAACAACATTAAGACATTTTAAGTACTGACAGTAATTGTATTCTTATTCTTAGTAAAAGAGTTATAGCTCTAAACTGAAAGCTTTATTGTTTTAAAAAGATTAATAAAGTCCATTCTTCAAATGGCTCAATTTTAAAGATTGTATATGGCGAGGTGACCATTATTAACGTACTATATTCAATCCCGGATCCGGGGAATTAATTAAATTGATGTACATCTTATTTTGAGGGCCCTTGTAAAAGAATAAAATATAATCATCTTGTAAACTGTAAGCTGTTGAACCATATATGTTGAGAATTTTAAGTAGAGCAATTAATACCATATGTAATAAAGAGATGTCATCTGTAGTACCGACTAAACTGAGTGCATAAATCAACAGTCTCCCCCCTCCCAGAATCCTTTTATATTAATTGTTTTGGTGTTGTGATTCATTTTCAGCTCGTCACAACGAAGGCAGCCTGTATGATTGGCATTTCTAATTAATGCAGGTTCCCTAGGTTATAACACAAGTTAAGATGTTATAATTATTATTGAGTGTGTACAAATTTAACTTGAATTGTTGTAGGAGTCTACATTGTTGTTACAATTTGATTATTGTACAAGTTGATTATAAAGTGTATTTGTGATTAATTAAAACTGGTGATTAGTGATTTGATTGGTGTCTTGTATTTTGTTTCCACTGTACCATACGACGATCAGGGAGACCGTCGTAACAATACGTTTTCCGTCATTAGTAAATAAGATCAAGATTACGCTAGTTTCAATAATATTCGAGAACCATGTACAAGTTTTAACAAAATTGAAAGAAAGCGAGGCTCCTTACTTTTTTTCCTTAGAAGTGCGTTAAGTTTCTTAGAAATTCCACATTTATGCCAGAAAAGAATAATTTTTTATCTGGCACTTCTATCCTTTTATTCGTTTTCTGGTCATTGCTGTCCGTATTTAACGCAAGTAATTAAAAGTTTAAATATGTGCTGAATATCTTTTTTGTAAGGGGAAAAATATTGTTAAGACGGTCTCCCTGATCGTCGTATGGTACAGTGGAAACAAAATACAGACACCAATAAAATCACTAATCACCAGTTTTAATTAATCACAAATACACTTTATAATCAACGTGTACAATAATCCGATTAAAATGTGTCCACACGCAATAGTAATGTTAGCTAATAGAGTACGGCATAATTATAACAATTCGCCACAATACTTCGAATCTCACTTGAATAAATCGCCACTTAAACTGAACTGACTTGAATTCGCCACTTAGGCTGAACGCCTATATTTATAACCCGCTGAAATGTCCTTGAACACAGTGCGCTGACCGGTATGGTCTGGAATATTCTCGATTGTTGACGCATGATAAGTGTCACGTAATTGTCTTTCATCTCAAAGTAGCAGCAATATGTACGCACACACACGTTACAGCTGGGCCCTGCTGGCATAGCCGAGATACTTGTGGAACGTTCCGTATTTCGAAACACTATAAAACGTTAATTCCCATTCATTGTGTGTATGGTCACCAAGTTGCAATAGTTAATCTTTAAAATAGGTTAATTCCCAGTTAGGATAAGATTGAAGTTTGTTTCTCTATTACTCCATATAAAGTTTTAACAATTAATCTTTCGATTTGTATGATATTCATTATGTTAAACGAATATATATACATATATTATATTGACGAACATAGGCTTAACATACATATATACATACGCGCGCGCGCGCTCACACACACACACACACGACGTTAACCTTACGCCTAAAGATGACAAATCATCTGACGCCTGCTACTACCTGCCATTCAGACTACAGGATG
Organism: Magicicada septendecula; assembly: GCA_034769895.1. Classification (NCBI taxonomy): domain Eukaryota; kingdom Metazoa; phylum Arthropoda; class Insecta; order Hemiptera; family Cicadidae; genus Magicicada; species Magicicada septendecula. The sequence goes on from CM068374.1 coordinate 29,351,585, forward strand.
TCTATTAAATTTCTTGAACTTTCCTGGGCAACATAAAGTTGGATAAACTTTCTCGATAAACAAGCAACAGTCGGTATATTTTTTCCAGTCGGTATAAAGTAATTAAAAACTAATAATTATTTTTGTTGCAAATATTAAACATTTTTCAGCCTGACGCTCCGTTTTTAGACGTATGGAAGTTTTCCTTTAACTTTTACTAAAAAGATACAAAATAAATTTATCAAAAAAAATATATTGTTCAAGTAGACAATATTGACAAAACAGAAATCACGGGAATTCTTAGAAATTATTATTTAAAGCGTCAGGATAAATATTACCCTTTAGCGCTGCTGATAAGTAGCGATTCAGAGGCGCAGCAGAGATACACAAAAAATATCATCGGGCTCAAAGCAGCAGAGTTCGCCAGCACAAGTTTTCCCTCCAACAGTAAATTCGATAAAGTTTGCTCTCCTTTTGCTCACCGCTCGGAAACATCGACGAAATACAAAGAAACGAGATCAGTGTTAAGGTTCGCCTAACGGTTTCTCAGAACTTCTGTAATTCCATTTCACGATATTGATTGACGACCCGTTGGGCACTTGGTGAAACATATTACTACTAAGGTTTTAAAAATATACAGATACTCGGTAAGTTTTACCAGTTTATTATTTACCTCTGACAATTGTTTCATCATATTAAGCTGTTCTCAAATAGATCATAGAAACAACTAAAAAAGAAAGTGAAGGTGGTGAACATGTGTTAAGGGTGTGTACAAGGTCATATGTATGGGGTGTGTATGTTGCAGGGGGTGGAGGAACCAGTATAAGGAAAGTCAAGTGACTGTGAAAAACTAAGTATAATAGGAAGGCAAATTGTTAAATTTAACTAAATTAAATAACAGCTTTTAATAAAGAGGATACACAGAATCCAGTTTGTTCGTTTGTTAAATTTGTGTTACTTTTGATTGCGTTTCTAATTTCTAGAATTTTTAATAAATCCATTTTTTTACCTTTTTGTATGTTGTTCAGTAGTGTTACTTTTTTGTATCTGTGAAGTGATTGTGTTGTAAGCAACGATCTGTAACACCTCTATTGGCTGTATAAGTTAAAATTGCTTTCTTATGTTTCACAGCACGGTCACATTGTCCGACATAAATAGCATCGCATTCTCCACTGTGTATTTTATAAACTCCATTTTTCTCTAGTATGTTTGACTTTTCTTTACTGTTTACCAGTAATGAGAAAATATTACGTTTATTTACTGATATCATGTTAAGACCATGCTTTTTTAACCTTTTATTAATCCTATCTGTTATAACCGGAATGTAATTTGTTTAATCAAATTTATTCCTCTGATCTGGCTCTACAGAATAAAACTCTTTGAAAATAAAATAACTTCTTTCTATTTTTTTTTTAATTAGTCTACTATTTTTTTGTCATAACCATTATTTTCTGCTATGCTTTTTATTACATCAATTTCTTTATTAAATGTTTCTTTGAATAATAGAACTATGAGGAGTCAATTAACCATTGCATGAAAACTGCTCAATTTTATATGCCACGACGTTAGTGACTGTTTATATATAAGGATATATATGTAAAAGGGTATCTTTTATATGAGCGTATAATTCAGTTCAATCGTATGAGCCATTTTTCCTATTTTTATTTTGTGCCGTTCTTCAACAATAGGTAACATTTAAAACAATACACATAAAACCATTGTTCAAGCTTAAAAAAAAGTGGCTAGTATAGCTGTGACACTGTATACTCCTGGAGTACAGATATGAAGCCACGTTATGTGTTTCATATTGCAGTAGACAAAGATGATAAAACTAAGTACGGTCTGGCGACGAGCACTGTCTTAGACTTTGTAATGCAGCGTGACACAGATATTACTCATTCTACTGCTTTTGATGTACTGTACGTACATCTGCCTTAGTTCATTGTCTCTCTGCAGCATTATTGAGTTTTCTTGCAAGGCCTTAAGATTTTTTCTGTGTAGTAAAATACAGGATGTCCGAAAAGTCCCGCACCATAGGGATTTCATTAATTGGGTTGTGTTTTTGTTTGTTGCAGTACTGAAAAATGTTGACTACTGAAGAGCGGATAGAGCTTATCCTCCTCTGTGGGAGAGAAGAATTCTCCAATAGAGACGTTGCAGCAGAATTTAATCTGAGGCACCCGGAACGAGAGCCAGTGTCGCACACCACGGTTGGCAGACTGTTAAGGAAATTCCAGGCTACAGGTAGTGTGGCAGATGCTCCCCGATCTGGACGTCCAAGGACACCAGAAGGTGTGGTGGAAGGGGTTTTGGCAAAGGTAACAGCAAGTCCAAAGAAATCAATTCGCCGAACAAGCTTGTAAGTGGGCGTTCCTCGATCAACAGTCGCGGACATTTTGAAAAAACATAAGTTTTACCCGTACAAGTTACAAGTGTTACACCACATATCAGATGATGATCCGGATCGGCGTGTGGAAATGTGCGATTGGTTTTTGGCACAGTTGGAAGAGGACCCACAGTTTTTATAAAAAGTTATGTTCTCTGACGAAGCTAACTTTTACGTAAACGGAGAGGTGAACCGACAGACTGGGTCCAAGACCAGAATGGTTTATGCAGGACGGTGCACCCCCCCCCCCCCCCATTATGGTACACAAGTTCCGTGATTGGCTTGACGAAAACTTCCCACAGTGGATTGGCCGTAGGGGACGAGTGGAATGGACTCCACGATCTCCGGATTTAAACCCAATGGATTTTGCTGTGTGGGGTTATGTAAAATCCAAAGTTTATGCTGTCAAGATCATGGACATAAACCATCTGAGTGAGCGAATCACAACTGAGTGCCGTTCTGTAACACCTGGCTTAGTGGCCAACATTCTGCGGAACTTGGGAGATCGTTCGACACTTCCGGTAACCATATTGAACACATATTGTACACCCCTATGGTGCGGGACTTTTCGGGCATCCTGTAGAATAACCAGAATCTCAACAGGGGAGTCATTGGAGAAGTGCACTACTGTCAATTTTTGCGCACTGTTTTAAAACATTTGTAGGCCAGACAGCCGTTTCAATGTTGCGTAGCTCATCATCATCATCATCATCACACTCAAGATTAAGGCTCATCCTGAAACTGTTCCGGGACTCACTTCGCTCTCTTCCCCACCGGTCTATATTCCATTGCTAGCACTGGAATCCTGTCAGCCGACATTCTTCCCAAATGTTCCCCTTCTTCTGTTACTCCTTAGCCGTTCCAGCAGTGGGTCGACCCCCCCCCCACTTCCGACCTTATATCCACATTCTTCTTTCTATCGAGAATGGTACAGTACTCCTCATAAACTTCATCTCTGCTTCCTGAATCTTCGCTTTGTCTAGTTGTACGAAGGCTTACACGGCCGGTGTCATTGAGATTAAAACTAACTCCCGGGCTGTTTGGCCGTGGTCCAAGGTTTCCGACAAAACCAGAGGTTTTGGCAGCACCACTGGCTGTCATCGTCAGTGGAAGGAACTAGTCAACGCTAACGTGGTTGTAGCACGTTAGGACCACAGTACTGTGGGAGGAAGTTTCAGCCTTAACCACAGTACTGTGGTCCTAACTACTACAACCACGTTAGCGTTGACTCGTTCCTTCCACTGAAGATGGCAGCCAGTGCTGCTGCCGAAACGTTCGGTTTTGTCGGAAACCTTGGACCACCCCCAAACAGCGCGGCAGTCAGTTAATCTTTGCTTTGTCTCTTTCTGTTATAACTCTGGCTTCAGAGCCGTACATCAAAACTGGCACCGCTACAGTGTTACAAAACCTTATCCTTTATAGGACAGCTTAAATCTGAAATACTGTTTTTGGTGTCTACATTTTTGTTTAAAACTTTCAAAGCCGAATTCGTTGGTAATACTTTAGTACCTGAGGTATACAGAACAACAGAGCGATGTTTTCAGGCTTCATTAGTACACCCAGAAACAAATAGTAGCGCGGTTTGTCTCTCCAGCTGCTTCACTATTTACCCGACGTTAATCATATTTAGAAACCGAACGTAGAACTGGAACTTGGTATACATGACGAATATACGGTTACCTACAGGGACGGATTTAGAAATGGGACGTGGATTGGATACCCGTTGACATAGCCGATGGAAATCCTCCCAGAATTCCTTGCCGCCAGCGTTATAGAAATAGTAACACTTTATTCCCGCCTTCAAACATACTCAACCTGCCATCCCTCCTGATCACATAACAATTTAATTATTCCCTTACAACTTACATTGTCTTCAGCCCTCTTCTTTGCGTCCCCCGCCTACCGTGACGTCTCTCTGTCGCCTCCCTCCAGCTTTGGCGACCTGCGTTACTCGTCCCTGGCTTGGCCGACCTCATATATAAATTAAAATTAATAGCACTTCCATCAGCCACTCCCTTTACTTATATGGCTACAAACTACTATCATGTGTTAAGCTTTGCAACCCAACAAGGAATGCGGTGACGTTTGCCATTCCACTACACTTATCACGGTACTACTACACATTTAAAATACGTTTAACACTGTCTCTCGCACGGTATTTCTAATTGCATATAGCTTACTGAACAATGTTTACAGAACCCGTAATACCCCACCACCAACACAAGCACGCGTTATCATTCAGTAGACCCCCCCCGCTCTTCAGGCGTCTCGGTAGCATAGCCTGTGCTCGTGTAGAACATCTACACACAAATACAAGCACACGCACTATTCTACCTCCAATGTGCCTTCGTCTTCTTCGCTTCCGGCCAGTACTGGCATGCGTCTCTTACCATCCTTCCATTTGGTTGAAATGGGCAGATCAGCCTCGGGACAAGTCTCAAACAACACGAAAGAAAATACCCCTGGAGAAATGGTAAGGAGTGTCGGCCTGTCTTTATCTACGCGTAGTCACCGCCCAGAGGGAGGAAAAGTATGGGACGACAGACCTTCAAACACTGGTTTAGAACAGATATACAAGAATTTGAGACAACGTAATTTTGTAGTTGACATCATCATGATCAGTTAGTGCTACAAATCATACTTCAACGAAAATATCTTTTTTATTAATTTTTGTCTTTTAATTTGTTATTTCTTCGTATTGTTTAAATTAGCAGCCATCCTTACTATTTGTTTTATGAATTTGCTAACTGCTATAATTTTTTTATTGTTCGACTAAGCTTTTCGTCATTACTGACATCTTCAGGTCTTAAACAACCATGAAACATATATTAGGTTGTTTGAGACCTGAAGATGTCAGTAATGACGAAAAGCTTAGTCGAACAATAAAAAAATTATAGCAGTTAGCAAATTCATAAAAGAAATAGTAATTTGTTATTATTTGACATGTTTATTCCTAATAAAAACGTTTCACTAGTAAAACATTTGTTATGACATTTATTATAATATATTACATTCTTACCTGTAAAATTGTGTGGTCGGCTCAGGTGGTTGTTGCGGATTAGTGGAAAGTGATTATTGTGTTATAATTAGTGCAGAACTCTAATAGTTGACATTATTATTGCGTGTGGACAAATTTTACTTAAACTATTGTATGAGAGTACCTTGTTGATTCGTTTAATTCAAATTGTTATTTGCGACTAATTAAAGCTGGTAATTGGTGACTTTAACTATAAAAATAATATTAGTGTGGAATCCGAAATCATATGTTGTCAACACATATGTCAGAAAACATCTAAAGATTCATTTAATACAAAGGAAGACCAAGGAACTGATGTATAAGGTCCTAGTGCGCCCAGTACTGACAGAGACATGGACGCTGTCTAGATCAGATGAGAGGCAACTAAAGATATTTGAGAAGAGGATCTTCATTCAAATTTTTGGTCCAGTGGTAGAGGGGGTCCTGGAGGAAAAGATATAATTTAGAGCTTTATAATTAGTACGATGAACCTGATGTGGTCACCTTTATTAAAGTAAAAAGATTGGAATGGGCTGGTCACATCGTAGGTGCTTGTGAAAGCAGAGTTGCTGGGAAAACTTGAATTACTGTATGAGAGCACCTTGTTGATTTCAAATTGTTATTTCTGACTAATTAAAACTGGTAATTAGTGACTTCATTGTTGTCTGTATTTTGTTCCCACTGAAGAATACGACGATTCGTGAGACCGTCGTTACAATATGTTGAAGGGGACCCTATACCGCCCATGTTAAAACTGACTTTTTTAGGTACCATTATCTAAAAAAGTATGAAGATAAATAATATAATTTTTTGCAAAAAATATTTTAGAACTTTTTCTGTAATGTTAACTACATTTTGTCTCCTTCAATGTACACTGTCCATCTTAAATAACTTTATCAAGAAACTATTAAAAATTTATATAATTTCATTAAATAATATTTTTTATTAATGAGCAAATTCATTTTTTCACATTAAAAGCAGTGAAAATTATAGGCATTGTACTAGGTTACAACCAGAAAAAAATTAAATCTTCTAGGCGTAAAAGTCTTGTAACTACATGTACCTAAAATTTAAAAATATAAATTGTTTAGGAGGGCAAAACTAAATCCATGGTTACTTACAATGCAATATATTGTCCATCAATATATTGCCAATTACAAAAAAAACATATAGGCTATGTGTGATACTGAAATCTATTATTATGTTAGGCCTATAAGAAGTGTTTTAATAAGTGACAGGTAAATTGTTTAACATAAATAGTTGTGTCAAGAACAATTGTGATAAAAAAGGACTTACAAAAATTTAATTAAATTCGCGGGTCTGTTACTTGTATTTACATTTTTAAGTATAAAAAGCTAAGAAACATGCAAGTATTATATATCAAAATGTTTGGAAAATCGTTTTAAAATAAAAAATAAAAATGTGTTTTTTCAAATATTTGACTACAAGGTCCCCTTAAACAGTAATATTTACTTGCACACTGCTTTATTGTGTCGTCATTTATGAAAGAAAATATAATCGGATAAACACCAACTAAATAGATGGAGGTGACACCTAATTTTACTTTTAAGATCAAAATTATGTTTTTAGCAAAGAGTTGAGTTTATTTTACCGTTCCAATACGCCAGACACTTTCCTTGACTTTCTTAAAATTCAATCAAACAAAGATAAAGCTAGGCCGCGCCAAACACTTTGACGCCTCATTTTCTCCCCACAAGGAGCTCACCGTACGAACCACTTTGACGGAATACATTAACAAAGTCACACCTTGCCTCGATAAAGTGATTTTGTTTAGGCAGGCTTTTTCAAACTTTCAGTACGTTTGACAGAACGTCGATATACCGAGTCAGCGTTATCTTTTTAAGCAGTTCCCTCAATAAAGTATGAAAATGAAATCTTCATTCATCACTGCCGTGTGTCGCTTGAATTGAATTAGTACTGCCAACGATGAAAGCGCGCGACTGCGGATTTTCAGTAGCGTCTCCTCCTTCAGTTACACACAGTAAATACTAACTGATGATGTTTGGTGCCACACACCGCACCCCACCTAAAAAAAAAACAACAAAAAGAGAGAGACAAACTTGAAATTTTACAATGTAATGCCAGTACCCTTGCTAACCTATGGGTGTGAGACGTGGGGGTTCCGGAAATAATATACTCAGCGTATACCAACCACTGAAGTGGAGTTATTGAGACGAGTGACAGGTTGCCCCTCCGCAATCAAATTAAGAATGTGACGGGCTCCTTGATCGTCGTATGGTTCAGTGGAAAACAAAATACAAGACACCAATTAAGTCACTAATCACCACTCACATCACGAAGCTTTAATTATCACAATTAACAATTCATAATCAACTAGACAGTCTCTTACAACAATTCAAGTACAAAATGGTCCACACACAATAATAATGTCAACATTCCATTCTCGTTACAGTATACTTAAGGGCCAAGTTTGCGATATATAGCATGAACGAGAGGATTATACAGTGATTATTTCAACGTAAACATCATATAGTGAGGATAAGTGATGACTGTCTATTAAAAGATCCTGGCTATGTCCGGCCGGTCGGTCAGCCCGTGATGTCCATTAGGTACACAGAGAACACTAGTAGTATCTGGATCGGGCCGCTTGTTCTCCCCTCATCGGCGGGCTGGCGTCCGTTGAGTCGACGGAGTCCTAAGTTGAGCCGTGGAGGACACGGCAACCCGCCTGCACGGGCCTGGTGAGGTAGCGTTCCCCTGCCGCCGCCAGAAGGTGGAGGAAAAGCAGTAGACATCCGAGGGAGATCCCGTGGATCGACCCCCGAAGGTCGGCCCCGCAAACATTCTGGGTTTCTGGGGATCATCGTGTTGATCAGCGATGTACTAAAAAATGACAACACGGGACCGTAAACCAGCCCGCCCGGGGGTCCTGTTCCCCGATGTTTACGAGTTGAGATGTAGTTTTGGGTGGCTGTGATTAACCCTGCTAAGGTAATCTTCCATTAAAACTAATCTTTTTGAGAGTTCGCTTTTTTTTTGGTGTGGTTTTGTGAAGCTCTGGACTTTGTTGAGTCACATTCGTTTTCCGATAGCTGTAGGTTTGCATCTTATTCGACGCTCGGAAGCACACTGTCCAATAAAACAGGTAGGCAGTTGTAGAACCCACGAAAGAAGGTGAGCACAGAGGAAGCTAGCATGTCTGAAGACGAAATAGGCTGTAAACCTAAACCCTGAGGTGATAAAGAAATGGAAGAATCAGAAGACCGACTTGATTGTACAGAAAGTGATGAAAAGACGGGTTTGAAACAGCATTAAGTAAAATATATATTACTAAAGACATAAAGGTAGAATGGAGTAATAACAAGAAAATAATAATACGTATTATTATGCGAGTGACTTGTGGGTCATGACAAAAAAGAAATGCGGCGAGATACAGAGTGCTGAAATGCAGTTTTTTCGAAGTACTTTAAATTATAAATTGGAAGACAGAATAAGAAATAAGGATATCACAGCAGAACTCGAAGTAAAGGACATAAATAAAATTATTTCAATTTACAGAAGATAGTGGTGAAATCATCCGCAAAGGATGATAGAGGATCGGTTGTCGAAAGCTGCACTAAACTATAAACCCATTTTTAGAAGAGACGTGGGTCCGAGGATGTATATAACCTAATCTTTGAAGAGAAGAAGAAGTAAAATACAAACAGCTTTTTTGAAAACAAACAAGTGTAGCGTGTAGCTAGCATTATGTAGCCAACTGTAGTGTGAAACTACTCCTGCACACACACACACACACACACACACACACACAATTTTCACAATCGGTGGATTCTACATTAACCGGCAACAACATTTCGTTGATTATCCCGCGGTTGTTTGTCACAAAGGAGCAGCGAATTTGCCAACAGAAGTTTTCCTTTAAGACACAAAAGTTCGCTTCTTTCACTAATTTTGCCGAAACGTCTACGAGTTTCACAAAATACAAACAAGACACGGCTCCTCGCCTTTTGCTGTCACATAACGGGTTCTTAGAAATTCCACTTTCATCCGGTTGAATTTCAATTTATTATTTTAAATTTCTCTGTCTCTTTAATCATCATTTCTGCTGTGACCGTTGCTCTCTGCGTTTGCTATCGACAGAATAACTGTTGCGTACTTATCTAAGTAAACATAAAACGTATAATTCTCGTTGCGCACTCAAAACATTTTAGGCATATAACTTACGCACAAACACGTACTCAAACAACATACTTTATATACATATTATTACGTAATACGCAACATTCTCGTACAGTCGTTAATGACGTTCTACAAGCTTCTCAGCTAGCTCAGCCGGTGCGTGTTTCTGCCAAGACCGCGCTGAAGAATCCTCTAGAATTTTCGAGTCCTTGTTAAGGACGGTTATTATAGAACCCTGCAGACTATAAATAACCTACTCCTGCCTCTTAGTTTTCAGTTTACTGCGGGCGGTTACTCAGTGCGTTTCAAGTGGCTATTGTGAAAAGTGATTATTGTGCGGGACTCCATTAGTTGACATTATTATAGCGTGGGGAAAAATTAATTTGAATTATTGTACGAGTATATTCTTAACTTTTTGATTGCAAACTGTTAATTATGATAATTAAAGCTAGTTTTTAGCGACTTCATTAGTGTCTTGTGTTTTGTTTTCCACTGTACCATGCGGCGATCAGTGACACCGTCGTAACAATACCATTATCCAAAGGTTTTGTAAAATATATAAAAACACTTGGTACGTTTCACAGGTTTTATTTAACTCTGACAGCTGTTTCGACTACCTAAGCCATTGTCAAAGAGATGAATGAATTAAAACCTAAACACAGGATGTGTGAGTAAAGGTGGTGGTGGTGACCATCTGTTTAGGGCGTGTATTGGAACATCTGTGAGGGTGTTGAGATGGAGAGGGGGTGCAAGAGGCAAGGGAAGGTCATGTGTCTGTAAAAACTAAATACAATCTGAATACAAAATATAAAATTAACTAAGCTAAATACAATCTGAATGCAAAATATAAAATATACTAAACTAAATAACAGCTTATAATAAAGGGGATACACAGAATTCAGTTTGTTCATTTGTTAAATTTTTGTTATTTTTTATTGCTTTTTTAATTCAATGTAAAAACATAACACTATTCCACAACATACAAAAATGGATTTGTTAGAAATTCTAGAAATTAAAAAACCAATGAAAAATAACAAATATTTAACAAATGAACAAACTGAATTCTGTGTATCCCCTTTATTAAAAGCTGTTTTTAGTTTAGTTTATGTTATATTTTGCATTCAGCTTATATTTAGTTTAGTTTATTTTATATTTTGCATTCAGCTTATATTTAGTTTAGTTTATGTTATATTTTGCATTCAGCTTATATTTAGTTTAGTTTATGTTATATTTTGCATTCAGCTTATATTTAGTTTAGTTTATGTTATATTTTGCATTCAGCTTATATTTAGTTTAGTTTATGTTATATTTTGCATTCAGCTTATATTTAGTTTAGTTTATGTTATATTTTGCATTCAGCTTATATTTAGTTTAGTTTATGTTATATTTTGCATTCAGCTTATATTTAGTTTAGTTTATGTTATATTTTCCATTCAGATTGTATTTAGTTTAGTTAATTTTATATTTTGTATTCAGACTGTATTTAGTTTTTACAGACACCTGACATTCCCTTGGCCCCTGCACACCCCTCTCACCACCTCAACATACTCACAGATGTTCCAATACACTCCCTAAACACATGGTCACCACCACCACCACCACCACCACCTTTACTCACACATCCTGTGTTTAGGTTTTAATTCATTCATCTCTTTGACAATGGCTTAGGTAGTCGAAACAGCTGTCAGAGTTAAATAAAATCTGTGAAACGTACCAAGTGTTTTTATATATTTTACAAAACCTTTGTATTAATATATATTTCGCCCAAGTGTCCAACGAGTCATCAATTAATATCGTGAATACTGTAATCTTACAAGTATTTTGTGAAGTGTATAATAAAAGAGACCTGGTTTATTATGGGCGAAAAACATTATTTTTAGCAAACGTGTGAATGGTTAAGAACTTAGTTATAGTCAGTAAGTTAAGAACTTACACAATGTAGTTGTAAGATGTTACTAACGTAAGCTATGGTGTTGCGTTTGTAAACTACGTAAGTAAGCCTACGTGTCAGTTCATCATCTTTGCAACACGCAATAGACACGATGCTGCCTGTTCCGCCCGCAAAAAACCTCCAGTCATTTCTCCCTGGTTATATCCACACACCTGTGTCCTGTAGGTTTGTATTTCCTAATTTGTTTTGCCAGTCTCGAATCTGACATTCTTTCTAAATGTTCTTTACACCGTTGTTTGTAATCTTCTAATTTTTTATTCGTGTTAAAAACTCGTAACTCTTCACTTATGGCTTCATTCTTTATACGGTCAAGTTTAAAACACCTTTTAACTTCTCTTAAGAACGCTCTTTTCAAGGCCAGTATTTAACTGTTTTATGTCTTGGTTGTTGTCCATAATTCACGCCCACAGAACAGCGCAGGGAGTGTCATTACTTTGTACACTTTAATTGTATATCTCGATGTACTTTGTTTCTATTAATACCGCTGACTGTCCCACAGATCATCTGGAACTTACCTAACTTTACATCAATTACATAATTATTACATAAATATTCCGGTATCATTTTACAAATCATTAAAGTGACTCACCTGTTTTATCATTCGATCATTAACCATTATTTTTGTTCTTATTGGTTCTTTGTGTGTCAGCTAAATAGCGAATCTTCGCGCAGTATTGGTAGAAACACGTGTTCGAGAGTGACAACCTTCTGCCCATTCGTAAATACGCTACTAAGCAGATTTTTGTGCACAGAATGGTAAAGCAATATAAAGGAATAATTTTAACTTCATTCAAATAAAATATATTGTAAATCTTAAATTAAGTATTATAATTCATAGTTCAAGCCACGTGATACCGCAGGTTCTAAATTGCGGGCAGTTACAGATTTCAGCACGTGATCTGCAGGTTAAAAAACGTTTTGAATATTTTTAGTTTGGGACTGCAGTTGCTTTATTACACCAATCAGCTGTTCTGCAATGTGACATGACGTCATCCTGCAGAATGTGAAAGCAAAAATCGTTTCCTTTTGGACGCCGGATCAAGTAGCTTGCATTAATCTTAAAAATTTTTTCAGTTCCATTTCATTAGCTTTTTCGTCATGGATAACTATTATTTTGGCAGATAACATATTAGATCTCTTGAAGGGACACATTTACTGGAATGTTTGTCACATTTCACCGCCCCTTCGCCCCACCCGTACACTACAACATACACACACACACACACACACACACACACACACAAAGTATGTATGTATATATGTGTGTGTAAAACTAATGGAAACAAGAGAAGTCTTCCAAATGTGTTATATAAACTAATTATTTAACAAAGGGCAATATGGGGTCGAAGGAGTTTGCAGAGGTAGTACCTTTGTACAGGGTTGGTTGGGCACTTGTCCCTACAAGTTTCCAGGGTTGGATGAAGTGATATTAGCTCCCAATGGTGCCGTTAGCCTCTCTCCAGCCAAGATATGATTGCGTGTTGAAGTGCCACATCCTACAAGGGGTAAACCTGTTGATGTAGAAAAGTACGGATCTAGACCAGAAGGTCGATAAGTATTCTTGCTGGAGGGCAGCACTATCCACCAGTACCAAGTCAGGATGTAAGGAAAATGATCTTGGACCAATTAATCTTTGGAATATTACAGGCGGGAATCTAATTGGATTCAGTCGGTCCCGGTGTACTGCCTCCTATTGTTATAGGATTGCCTGCGTTCTATTGTTATAGGATTGCCTGCGTCCTATTTTGCTGTTGCCTTGCAGTTGGGGCATCAAAGCCTATGGGAAGACAACCTTGAATAAAAATATAAAAATTATCGGGAGTCATGACCCGTAAAGAGGAGGCAGCCCCTCTACATGACTTACCCATCTATAGGCTGGTTACCCCCCCCCCCCCAGATAATGGGAAACTAATTTAATTTACTCGCAACTTTCAAAGAACACAGCCGGACGGAGATCACGCACCACCCTGCCTATGGCGTGTTGTGATGATGATGATGATGATGATGATGATGATGATGATGATGATGATGATGATGATGATGATGATGATGATGATGATGATGATGATGAAGTACACTCTTTTACAAATATCAAACTTTACTCAGTCTAACGCTTGTTTCACAGACTTTTAAGTTCTATGTTGCTTTATATTTTACTTGTCTTCCAAAAAAAAAAAAACTATCAAAGGAATAATGTTTTTTTTTTACTTTGTTTACAACAGAAATATCAGAATTCTTAGAAAAGGTAAGTACAAGTGTCAGATTCAATATTTATATATAGCAGTAGATAAGAGCGGCGGCTGCTTAGAAATGAAACACACTCAATAACAAAATTGGCAAACATACAAGTTTTCCATCAACAGTGGATACAATAGAGAGTTTATTTCATTCGTTGTATCGTCTGCACAGTCAAAAGTTGCGGAGCCTGTAATGACGTCTGAGAAAAGCTCTGTAATTCCAGAATACTCGACTGATGAGAGGGGGAGACTGCTACACATAATTTTAAATTCTAGTTTAATCGCTTTTTCGTTGTAGCTCTGTTTTTGTTCAGTAATAATAAACTATTCGAAGGTCTATTAATTACAATTTTTGGTACCGGCCGGCCATTGTTAATGTTACGACGGTCTCAATGGAAACAACAGAAAAAAACAGGCAAACGAAGAGAATCCTGAATGGTGAAGTATGACGAGTGAGGCGTGTAGAAAGCCTGAGTAGGTGATTGACCCCGGAGGTGGAAACGGATTTTGAAAGGACTGGAACCAGAGATTTTTTTTTCCTGGTAGGAAGCAGAAGTGACTCTAGCGCTTTGTAATAAGAAGTAGTAGTAGTAGTAGTAGTAGTAGTAGTAGTAGTAGTAGTAGTAGTAGTAGCAGTAGTAGCAGTAGTAGTAGTAGTAGTAGTAGTAGAAGAAGAAGAAGAAGAAGAAGAAGAAGAAGAAGAAGAAGAAGAAGAAGAAGAAGAAGAAGAAGAAGAAGAAGAATTTGATGATGATGATGATGATGATGATGATGATGATGATGATGATGATGATGATGATGATGATGATGATGATGATGATGATGATGATGATGATGATGATGATGATGATGAAATGTCGAAAAAGAAAATGGGTGAAATCCATTTTAGGCAACTGAAGGAGAAGGAAAACCGAAATGCAAAAAAATAATTATAAAACGACAAAATCTTAACTAAGAATATTATTAAGAATTGATCATTCTCCACTATACAAGAGACGACAACTAGTCTAAGTTACAGAATCTCTACTCCTAAAGTAAGATTAGAATTGTAGACACAAATCTTCTGTAGATAATATTTCCTGTTATATAAACAAACTAAGCAGGTTTTTACTGTGCTTATGCTTGAAGATGCGACGATTAGTGAATTCGATAAAACGGGTTACCATCTAGAGTTAAGTCGTTGATAAATAAATAGAAACCGTTGCTTAGTTAATGAATTTTTTCAGTAGCGAACGTCAGCCAACGCACAGCCCACGATCAGTAGCATTAGCTGTGGGGTTGTCTGCGACGTGATTAATGACAGAACAGGAAACACAAGTTCCGAAATAAAACCACTTACCGCCCTTCCATTTGTCTTTACCTTACCGAATAAATTCTGTCGCTCTGCCAATTGTAATTCAGTCATTATGAAAGTAATTCATTAGGATTTCTACTATCTTGTAGAATCTAACTTTCACTAAAATATTAAAATAAGTATTTGTTATTTTGCTCTATTTATGAAAACCATTAACTTTTGTTGTTAATATACATGTACCTAATAGAGTACAGCATATTGTAATTGTGTTTATATAAAACAAACTTACTTACTTACAGCGGCACTACAACCCATTACTGAGTCAAGGCCTCCTTTTAACAGCCTCCGCCAGTTGTCCCGGTCACGTGCAGCTGTTCTCCAGTTCTGGGTACCAAGGATATGGTGCCCATCATAGTTCACACAGTCTTCCCAACATAGATTGTGTCTACCAAGTCTCCTGCTGCCATAGAGCTGTTCTGTGAGTGCCTTTCTGGGTATTTCATTCTATCCCGTTCTAATCACATGTCCAGTCCACCTGAGTCTACCAAGTTTTATACCTTTCACAATATCTGGTTCGTTCAGAAGAATGTTCAGCTCTTGGTTGGTCCTTTCCCTCCATTCACCTCCCACACATATTGGACCAAAAATACTGCGGAGGATTTTGCGTTCATGAACCAGCAAACTTGACTCAGACTTTCTAGAAATGGTCCAGGTCTCAGAACCATAGGTGAGAACTGGGCAGATCAGTGTTTTACACAGAAGCAGCTTGATGCTCCTGACAATTATTCCGCTCTGGAGTAGGGGTCTCAGACCAAACAAGCACCTATTAGCTGAGGTGATTCTTCGCTTTATTTCTTCTGTCGTTTCTCCATTGGAGTTAACTTGGCATCCCAAATAAACGAAGTTGTTGACTTTTTCGAAGGAATAGATGCCAATTTGGACGTGCTCTCCTTCTCTAGCTTCCTGTCCTGTGACCACCTATTTTGTCTTGCTTTTGTTTATTATGAGACCCAACCTCCTTGCGGGACCTTCAAGAGCAAGAAAGGCTTAATTGACTGCTCGAAGGGACCAAACCAAACCCTCTAATTATTACAGTCATTTTGTTTTCGTTTCTTAAAAATAGACACCACTTGAGCAGTTAGGCAATTTTTCGGGATCTGTTACCTTTGCTAACACTTGTTAGAGATTGTTAATTATAAAAACGTAGAGAGTGTTTAATAGTTTTTTTTTTATTTTACGATTTTTATATTTACATATCTCTCACTGTATATTAGTCAAGCAATTTATACCGTTGCCATAAAAATTGTTTATATAATATTTCACATTTATCGTGTATACTTATATTATATTTTTATTACTGTATTATAAAATTTATATTGCTGTATGCTGTGGAGAATAATTTCTTGAGATTGACTAAGGAGCCACTCGTTTACGTGTGAACAGACACGTGTTATTGACAACGTCGATGATGATGATGGTGGTGGTGGTGGTGGTGGTGGAGACGACGACGACGACGACGACGATGATAATGATGATGGTAGTGATGTTGATGATTATGATCCTGATGACGACGACGACGACGACGACGATGGTGATGATGATGATGATGATGATGATGATGATGATGATGATGATGATGATGATGATGATGATGATGATGATGATGATGTTAACAATGACGATAGAGAATTTAATCTTAATAATCGACTACAAACAGCTGTTAAAACGTGGCGGCGTCAATCTATTTTGGTTCAATTCGACTCCCTAATTACTTTCTTTTGTTCGCTTCACTGCTCTGCTGTCGTGAATGATTCTTTAATTTTACGCCATTAAATTCCTTCCTTTCAAACGCTTTCAGTTCAGTTGCTAGGCGACCCTACGAACGCGCAGGTAAACAGTACACCTTCATTGATTTAATTGCTTTGTAAAAATTAATTCGTCTCCGAAATTCGGGTGCTGATGGTCCGTTGTTTTCGACCAACAAAACGTATGCTCATAAAACGTTGTCACTGAACTCACTTCATTCTTGTTGATGCGCGCGAGCGTGCTTTGAAAGGCAAATACTGTGACGTCAATGAACCTGACAATAAGAGGGGAGGAGATCCGCTCTCTGGAACTACTCAAAACAAAACTCAACAAAGTCTCTCCCAGCAGGGACAATAACATCTGTTTGCTCTGCTCGTACGATATCAGCTTTCATGTTGCTACTTTTTTGCATATTGTTACAACGGTCTCACTGATCGTCGTATGGTACAGTGGAAACAAAATACAGACACCAATGAAGTCACTAATGTAACAGTACATATGTTACCACATCTACCTAAGTACTGAAAATTAATTTGATGGCCACCACTAGAAAAAATACATTAAAAGGTCTAGAATACCACCAAGTATACTACAGAAAAGTACCATAAGTTAGAATAAGTGAAGCATCATTGAAAGGAATTCACTAGTAAATGCACCAAGAAAGAAGAAAAGAAGAATAAAGACGAGACGACCGACATACTATACCCAATAGATCAGTGAGAAGGACACCACACAACCAAAGAAGAAAGAAAAATCAGTGAGGAGGACAAGACAACAAAAGAAGAAAGAAGAGTCAGGAAGAAGAACACAACAAGGACAACTTCAAGAAAGAAGAAGGAAGAACCAGTGTGAAGAAGACAAGTGAAAACTTCATCATGTATAAAATGAACAATAGTGAGGAGGAGATCAGTGAAGAAAGAAGAAAGAAGAAAGAAGAAGGAAGATCACCAGAGCAAACACAAGAAGAATAAGGGAAGAAAATTGAAGTATAACAAACTAACATAAACCTTGAAAGAATATTTGTATTAAGAAGAAGGAAGAAATGTTAATTAATTATATGGTATGAATCCCTAAGCTGTATGGT
This sequence comes from Magicicada septendecula, assembly GCA_034769895.1. Classification (NCBI taxonomy): domain Eukaryota; kingdom Metazoa; phylum Arthropoda; class Insecta; order Hemiptera; family Cicadidae; genus Magicicada; species Magicicada septendecula. The sequence goes on from CM068374.1 coordinate 29,369,499, forward strand.
AAAGTCAACATTGACAACAACTCATTTAATGAACACATTTATTGTTTATGTGAACCACATTATTGTAGATAAATATTAAATATTGTAAATAAAGAGTCACAAGCAACCTGATTTATGACAAGATGAGTTTATGATAGCTAAATGATGTGTAGTTATAGAATAAACAGAGGAATATGCAACCAAAATAGTGAATGACCAATTGTACAGTGGGAATGATGTACATACAAACCCACTAATTAACAACAAATAAGATAATACAGTAGTAAACTAAATATGAACTATTGATAACCAATAACCAATGTACAAACATGAAATGAAAACCAGTCGAATAGTTTAAGATAGAAATCTTAGTTGTTTTTAGCCATAAACAACTTTTCAATGTTTACTGAACCTATGACATAACCTAATCTGGGCATCCAGTTTTCAATAAAACTTGATAAAAAATGAACCAAAACAATGTTAGACCAAAATGTAATGAGCTAGGAAATAAATAGAGCATATAAGGAATGTTTTGTACACGATAGCTAATAGTATAATAGTATATAAAAGATATATTTAAGTAATACAAGTATGACCAAATGCTTGTAATGGCAAAGTGACACTATGCAACCAAAATTATGTAATAAACACATTGTACAAAGCAAATAACCCAATTAATGATTTGGTGTCGGACAGAATACTATTCCTATGAGCAATTGTAACCAAAATAACCATTTAAATAGTTTATATAAATGTAATTATAACTCAACCATTATGACAACTAGCTGCAAATAAAATTTACAGCAGCCAAACCTTGCTAATAACAGAGTAAAATGCAAAGTGAACTGCATCACAATAACTATAAGGTCCTAGAGACTATTTCAGTTATCAATCAGAGAACAATACATCTAAAATATCTATGATATTAAGCATACTACCAAGTAACGCCATATAGGCATAGCAAGCCTGATTCATAAATGATAGTTAAGGCATTTGACAAATAAGTTAGGGAAAAAGAACACTGCCAGTAGTGACTTAACCCACTAAGGTATAAATATACTATGTTAGAACCTAATCAAATATTGTTATTAATAGGATATAAGAGAAACCAAAATGTATGACAATACTACCAAGTAAAGCCATATAGGCATAGCAGGCCTGATTCATATGTGATAATTAAGGCATTAAACAAACAAGTTAGGGAAAAAGAACACTGTCAGTAGTGACTTAACCCATCAATGTTTCATTACAACTTGTTAAAAGTTAATCAAATACTATTATTACTGTGTAATGAGCAAACCAAAAATGTATGACCATAAGTTTAAGAGTGAAGCTATGAAAAAGGACATAGTATTAATAATAGGGCATAGTTTTAAGGGAAATTTGTACCGTAGATTAAGAGTGAGACATTACTATAAAAAATAACATAAAAACCATGAATTGTTAATAACTAATGGTTTAATGGACACCAAGCATAAATGCTAAGTGCTAAGTCTGATAACCCTTATCAGAAATATATGATAAGGGGACTCAAATTAATCGTCTTTCAAAAACACGAACAATGAGAGTAAGCACAACATTCTCAGTGCAATTATAAGAAAGATATTAGACTTTTAAAAATAATTGCATTGTGCTTAGCCCTTCCGCGTGGTCATGTAAACCAATTTTTCATAATCTTGTCCCCAAAAGCTGACGCTTATGATAGCGTCTATTTTGACGAAGTCTACCGTAAATAAACGAATTGGCAAAAACTGACCAATCAGAACACATAAAAAATCCGAAATTCATCATTCCAGCCCATGAGCCGGAGACAGTCTTACAACAACAGCGAAGCGGAATGCACGCTAGTCTACGCCTCAGAAAAACGTGCGTTTGACAGCAAAACAGCATCAACCATGTTAACCTCAAATTGAGACATAAGTTATCTATCAGAAGAATAAGTGCAGTATATTTACAAGTGTAATCTAATCGGAGTTTATGCGCATAGGAGTGTGTGCAGTGTTGTGATAAAGTTCAAATAATTAATTAATCAATTTTAATTAATTAAAAAAGTGTTAATAATTAATAAAGTGTAAATCTTCAACCGAAGAGAGACGCAAGTATTATTAATTAAGAATATTATGTCATGATAGTCTATAAGCAAAATAAATGAACGCTAAAAGCGATTAAAATTGAAATATAGAAACAATTCAATTCCCTATCCTTAATAGAAGGGAACCAATAAATACAAATGAACAATGTTGAAATTGAACGTTCTGAGTAATGACAGTTTAACTATTTGTATACTGTAAATAGCTAGGATAAGCAAAGACATTGTGATATCAATGAAGAGTATACGTACTCTAATACCATCAGTAGATGGAAGTATTAAATCAGTATTTTGTTATTAAATTCAATTAATAGTTTCGCCGGTGTGCGATAACTATAATAAACAAATTACATTTACCTGAAATGGGAGTATCCAATTTCATAGATGACTGTAGTACATGATAATGGATTATAACAATCACTATTAATTATTAATAAATAATTCACTACTTTTAACCAAATAATGTTGCACTAAACTATGTATGAAGCATGTGCCTAACTATGAACGGTGGTTCATATTTTATATTTTTTCATTAATAATCATTGAATCTTTATTTTTATGTTGACTCTAACTGTAGCTATTATTCCAAGAAGGTGTATTTTGCAGTTTAAAAGAACCTACTACTTTTGTTATTATCATCATTAGTAAATTTTCAAGTCGAACAATCCGACATAACCTACAAATTTGTCAAACCACATTGTATTACTAATCAGAGGCAGTCATGCCAACTAGAGCTCATCATTTGTTTTAGAGTTCACGTTTACTTTAAAAGTATTTATTGTTAACTAAAAAGAAGGATAAAACTCCTTATTGTATTGAATTTCACTGTGTGTTATTTGAATAAATTGCCATTATTGTTTTTTACCAGTGAAAGAGTTGCCTTTATTTGTAACAGTAAAATTACAGCTTAGAGGAGAAAAACGAGGCGGTTGGTACCTTACTGAGAATGCGAATTATTCAAATTGAATGATTCCTTGTTTTGTTTACAACCGTTCAGATCAACATACTTACAATCTTATACAATAATAATATATATGAGTTGTTATGTGTACCATATCTGTGTTTGTGTATGTTAGTGTATAGGAAGAAACAACTGATCTCCTCAAGACAGCTGATCTACAAAGAGTCAACGGAACGTCCAGTGAAAGAATTTTAACAGTAAATATAATATACAAAATTAAATTATATAAACAGACAACTAATACGACGAAAAAAGAGTAAGTACCGAGTTATTCAATCCTGGATTCAACAATAGGTTGAATTGAGGGGAATAAGTCAATAAACGGTATAAAATAATAATAAAATTTGATATAGAACAATCACGATTAGCCGAGAGCAAGACCCAATTAACCGTAAAAGAACCCTGAGACAATTTAATAATAATAATATTTAAACCATAAATAAAGAGACGGAACTCGTCTTATTACAAAATAGCCCAACAACGCGGGACTTTAAGGAGAGGAAGTTTCGGCCTATTACACTAATTACCAGCTTTAATTTGTCACAAATAACAATTTGAAGTCAACAAGGTATTCTCATCAATAACTTAAGTTAAATTTATCCACAAGTAATAATAATTATCAACTATTCAAGCTCCGCACTAACTATAACACAATAACCCCTTTCCACTAATCTGCGACAATCACTTGATCCGCACTAAAGAAATCGCCAACTCTAAAACATTTAAGCCGGCCGTAGACCATCGTATATATACTTGGCAGAAATTTCAGAATAATTTTCCATTCTTTTGGAGGCGTGCCGGCATAATTTGCATATTTACTAGTACTCAAACAGTCTGGTGGCTACTTCAGTGCACGGCCTTGACAGAGAAGCTGCACCTGCTTGGCAAGCCGAGAAACGTGCAGAATGACGCTCTCAAAAAGTCGAGAGCGTTCGTGACTATTGTAGAAAATATTCACATGGTTTTAACGTCTCCAGTCTGAACATCTCTGTCTGTCTGTCTGTCTCTCTGTCTCTCCCTCCCCCTCTCTTCCCAATCTCACCCTCTCTCTCCCTCTCTCTCTCTCTCTCTCTCTCTCTCTCTCTCTCTCTCTCTCTCTCTCTATCTCTCTCTTTGCCCCCGTTATCTCTTGTTTCATTCGATTTCATTTTCTGTCTCTCTCAGTTTCTTTCATTTATTGCCTTTTAGATGTTTTTATTCTGCCATACTATTGTTTATTCTTTCTCTCTTTTGTTACTTACTCTTGCAGACTTCTAGTCCTTTTCTCCCTCTTTAGAGCGTTTACTTTTTCCGTATCTAATTTTTGTCTCTAATTGTTTGCTTTATTTTTACTTATTATATTCAGTACGATATTGTTTCTCTTAATTCCCACGTTATCTTGGATTCGGTCTGGCGTAATTATAATATACCTACATTAATTAAAATATTATACTTTTAAATATTTTAATTTTATTTGAATTAAAACATTTGTTTATATTGTAATCAATTCTATAATATCTGATGTGTGATTTATTTCAGAACTTAGAAGCGGTTTGAAAAATTTTAATTTTTCCTGGAGTCCGCCAACTATAAACTTTAAGAATCATCCTTTAAAACATTTGGACTATTGTAAACATTCACGTAAAACAGACCTGCGACCGCTGAAATACTAATGGGAAGAAGTTAGACTGGGCACGAAATCTCTTGCGTAAATAAATACTAAGAAGAAGATAAAATAACCTTCACCTCCTAGACTGTTTTCAACTACTGATTACCAAGGTATATTATTAATCACTTAGCCTGTTGTGTCTTCATCACGTAGAGGTTGTTTAATATTCACGTCTCAAGTCTTTACTTGTCTCATAGAGTCATAAGACGAAGTAATTTTCAGTACGTCTTGAGAATATTTTAACGCGACAATCAAAGTGTAGACGACGACGCTAAGGACGCTCTAAAACGTAAACAAACGACTGTTTACCGTTTCCGAACACGTAAATGATTACACGCGGACATGTCGTGAATTTGTATAGTTTGATCTTTTGAATAAGCTTCACAGACTAAGCTTTATAGTCTGCTTCTGCTGCTTCCAGTCCGTTACTGGCTTCTATGTAGCTAACAAGTCTCGTATACTGGTATAAAGCCTACGGTACCCTTACTGTATCTATATATTACAAAACAGAAACTTTCTTATTTCTAATTCCAATCCTCTTCTACGGCAAGGAGTAGAGGTTGAGCAAAGGTCTCGCCACCGTGGTCTCTGCACGGCTTGGGTCTTGGTTTCATTCCACTGCTCCTGCTGCAGAAAGCAACTCCCGCTGTCCTCCCAAGTCACGCTTCTCCGGCCTCTGAGTCTTCTCCCAGCAATTCTTGCCTGGGAGATCTTCTGTCTATCGTGTGTTGGTGAAGTATGGTGTCATTTTTAAAGCTGAGTAGTCTGTTTCTTCTGTAGATTCTTGTGGTTAGATTCTTGGTGGTAACTTTCACTGGTGTTCACATTGTTGTACCGCACATACTGCTTATGGTTAACAGTTACATTCTAAAAGTTTAACATCACATTTAGGTGATGTTATTTAATTATAGAGATGTCATCGTCGCACACTCAAGTCATTTACAAGATTTACATCATTCTGCAATTACACAAGCTTTACCTAGTCTACATGTTTTATATTGTCAACACAACTTTCTGTACGCTGTATCAGCAGCGGAGTCTCTGAGTCAACTGAACTAACTATATGGGTAATGGGGCTGTCCGCGCGCGGGTAGTTTCTCAACGCGAAAAGTAGTTCTCAATTATTATTAATTATTTTCCTTTAATTTGCTTACAATTTAATTACATTACTCTATACTGTGATTACTCTTTTATGTAACACGAGGTCGTTATAGATTTATTGGGTTTCTTACATTTAATTTTATTAACTGATACATTGTCAAATCGGCATGTTACTACCGGTTTGGAGCATGGAGAAAGAGTTCATCAGTACCTTATTAAATTATTTTAGTATTATAATTTTTAATTTTTTGTTTTAATTGTGGGATTTAGGCATCTTAAATCGTCACAATAGTACCGGTAGTGTTTCTGATTCGATCTCTTCTTGCCTTCCTGAGGTATCTCATCTCCATAGCTTGGAAAGAGTTTAGATGCTTCTCAGTTAGAGCCCAGGTTTGAGACCCATAAATAAGAACTGTTACATACATGTTTTTTAAAATGGTTATCTTAACTTGCTTCGAAATTTCTGCTTTACCAATGAATTTGATCTTTAGTGCACAGAAAAGTCTCGAGTCATTGCTTATTATTGAATTAATTTCCGCATTGGTTTTACCATCTGAGTTTATTATCTTCTTCTTCTTCTTCTGATAGTTCCTATACGTTTCGGATGTTGGATATCATACAGGCTATTTTAACTTTCCGTACTGCTGCACGGAATAAGTCAGTTGTATTCATGCCAAACCATGTCCTAAAATTTCTCAGCCATGATATTCTCGGTCGGCCAACTCCTCTCTTTACAAGTACTTTTTCCCTGTAGTATGGGCTGTAATAAGTAAAATCTCTGTTCATTTCTCATGAGATGTCCCAGATAATGGAGCTTCCTTATCTTTACTATGTTAATAATTTCCCTTTCTTTCTTCATCTTTTAAGAACTTCAACATTAGTTATATGTGCTGTCCATGAAATGCTCAGTATTCTACGGTAAAGCCACATTTCTAAATATTCAAATTTTTAGTTGTGGCTTCAGTCAAAGTCCAAGATTCTCAAGATTCTACACAGTAGAAGAGGACCGAGAATACGTAGCAGCGTAAAAGTCTGATCTTTGTGTTCATTGTTAAACAGTGACTTTTGAATAACCTGCTCATTCCAGTGTACACTGCTCTTACCTTTTCAATTCTACTCATTATAAAGCCTTATTATAGAGCCTAAATATTTGAGCTTGGACTTGTTCCATTTTCTTCCCCATGATAGCAATCCGGTGTTGCAGAACAGAAACTTCATTTAGAAATTTGCTAGAACGTGTTTTAAATCATTTGTTCCGTACAATATTGTAGAACGAGATCCACTTTTAACTCAACCGTTTGGTATTTGTGGGGCATGTGTTACGACAACATCTGAACGCGTCAACCGATTTTTCTAAAACTTGGCACGAGTGTCTATACTTTTAATCTACAGAACCATATTATTATTGAAATCGATCCCACGAAAAGTAGGAACGGGAAAATGTGAGAGTGTGAAAATTTTGGAGAAATGAAAAAACCCATGAGAAATTGAAGGGACGTCTAAACAAAATCTAAGTGTAGCGTTAGTGTTTGAGTATTTTAAAAATTTTTGTCGTCAGGGCTCAAAAAGTAGGTAAAAATTTTGATGCACATGTGAGATATCAAATTAAATGTGTTGGTCACTTACAAAAGAGGTGGTTTCCAAAACACGAAGCCTTGCCTGATCCACAAAATATAAAAGGAGAAGAAGAAGAAGAAGAAGAAGAAGAAGAAGAAGAAGAAGAAGAAGAAGAAGAAGAAGAAGAAGAAGAAGAAGAAGAAGAAGAAGAAGAAGAAGAAGAAGAAGAAGAAGAAGAAGAAGAAGAAGAAGAAGAAGAAGAAGAAGAAGAAGAAGAAGAAGAAGAAGAAGAAGTACAACAACAACAACAACAATCAAAGTCACGCCTGTAAAATGGAATGACCTGTGATAGACACTACAATTATTTACATCAGTTTAATTTAAACAAATTTTATTAAAACAAAAATGTAAATGTGATATACTTTGCTGGGTAAGTGCATCGATTCTGTTTTATCGGAAAAATATATTTCAAGTTATAGAGACTCACGAAAATATTATTACCTACGATAATACAAAAACCCTTTTTGGTTAATAACTATAAAAACTCTGGCTCGTAAAACCCCACACCGTAACGCAAATGATCCTTTACACTGCTCCTGTAACAACATAAAAAACTTTGACTCGTCTGTTTCGTCACTCTCTCGCTCTCTCTCTCTCTATCTCTCTCTCTCTCTCTCTCTCTCCCTCTCTCTCATGCTGTCAATCATCTCTTTATCTCTTTCTCTCACAGTCTACAACGTTCCTTTATATCTCTCTCATCATTCAATCTCCCTTATTTTTTATCTCCTATATGTGCCTGTTCCTCTCTCTGTCTGCAACTTAGGGTACAGTTACAAGAGCGTTTTCTCCCGACCGTGTGCGTGGGGTTGGAAACGCATTGAATTTAACACACAGGCGGCAATGAAATTGGTCACACGGACGTGGAAAAACGCACGGGCCGTCAACTCTGCTGCGTTTTCAAGGTATCTCGCATCGAAACGCAACCTGCTGCGTTTTTAGTGCGTTTTTAACACGCTCGAGGGTGGTCACACGGGCTGTTCAATGATGCCGCTAAAATAGCATTTGTTTATTTACTTGCTACTATGGTAATTAATTTAGGTCTCCACGATGTTGTTGACATCTTTATAAAAAAAATATGTAATGTAAAAAATGTTCTTAATAAAGATTTATTTACTACTGATAACCAATGTTTTCTTTAATCTAAACACGGACGTTTCTGTGCAGTTGCGGTTTAGCCATTATATACACATTTAACCTGTAGGCCTATAGCCAAAGTTGTAGGGATACGCGTCCGAAACATCCCAACGCTGCCGTCCGATTATGACACACCTGTGTGACTACACTTCCGTCCGCGCACGTGCGAGAAAAAACGTACGTGTCACTACTGTGCGTTTATCCAAACTCCATGCTCGTGCATGGCCAGAAAAAAAGGACGCTCATGTAACCGTACTCTTATTCTTACATTTTGCACAAATGTTCACTGCTTTCCACACAGGAACCATGTGTCGGTAGAATCGTCATTGTTGGTAAAACGCCATTGTTGTAGCTCCACTAATAGAGTCGTGCTTGATGCGTGTAAATACAAAACTTGATGGATAACTCACAAACGTAATGTAACACCCGACTTCTTCTTTCTTAAGACCCAAAATTGTTTTCAGATTGTGCGATTGTCTAATTAGAAACTATTGATTTCACTCTATTTCCATTATACAAATCTGTTATTGTAACAGTGCATGTGTTATGCATTTACGGTTTTCTAGGTGGGTGGGGAGTATGAGAACTGAGCACAATAGCCGGCTTAATATTGTCGTGGTAGGTATTTAAACCCACGACAGTTCTGTAAGACGTCGCGTCGGTTGCGGAGTAGCTAAGGGTTGCACACAAAGACTCCCTAATGTTATTTACCTCCTATTTCTATGCAAAGTGAATTACTTACACTGGATGTGTTGGATGTAATTTAATAGTAACGTGCACTACATCCCCAACCAGTAAGGTGTACCAACATTGAAACACCTTTTACGAACAGAAATGAAGGCCTTACAACATGTCAAATATATAAAAGAAATATTCACCTCTCCCAATATCCTTACCCGCATTACATTTTCGATGTTTTGAATAAACGCGATTGTATCGATATACTACAATGTGAACAAGAAGAAGAAGAAGTGTAATAATTGTAAATTGTTCTATTGCTTAATGTAATGCGAAAATACATGTTGTTTTCATTTTTGAGGTTAGGTAATAATAGTTTGGTTTTTATTTTATTGTTTAAAGAAATAAAAGCCATGGCTGGGGAAAATATGACATGTAATGTCTCAACACACTGCTCAAAAAAGGGGAATATTAAAAACAAATATTAAAACGTATTTTTAGCAGAAAAAGTGAAAAACAATTATTTCTAAATAGTAAGATTAAAACGAAAAAAAAACAAAGTATTGAAAAACGATAACAAGATTTGTTATCCGTTAGGTGGTCAATATTCCTTTATGTTATTCACTAGAATCTTAAAAACTTTACTGGCAGCAAATTTTGTGCAAAAACAGACAACAAAATTGGAGACATTTATAGCATCACGCCTTCCTTCGAGTTGGTTGCTTTTCCACTGATTTGTACAAAAACCGAGTATTAGTGGAAAACAAGTTCTGTCATAAAAAGGGAGATACAGTATGCTTAGAAATATGTAAGGGGTGCCCCTTGGGTCACCCCATCTTTTTTCGTTTTTTTTTTACGAGAATTTTACAGAAAGCGAATATTATTTGAAAATATATTGGTTTTCATGTGTAATTTTTGTTTGCATGTTAACCTAACAACGTCAACTTTGGCGCCACAGGCACACACATCGGAGTTATATTATTACTATAAACATTTTTCGTAAAATATGACAATGAAACTCAATTTCAATCGTCAAGAAACTATTTTATAACGTCTTCTTCTTCTTCTTCTTCTTCTTCTTCTTCTTCTTCTTCTTCTTCATCTCCTTCTCCTTCTTCTTCTCCTTCTCCTTCTCCTTCTTCTTCTTCTTCTTCTTCTTCTCCTCCTCCTCCTCCTCCTCCTCCTCCTCCTCCTCCTCCTCCTCCTCCTCTTCCTCCTCCTCCTCCTCCTCCTCCTCCTCCACCTCTTCAAGGATTAGGTTATATAAACCTGTTCTGGCACCCATCTCATCCTCGGACGACCCACCGAATTTCTTCTACCAATGCCTTTATAGTTCAGTGCAGCTTTCGGCAATCGATACTCCGTAATCCTTTGCAGATGATCCCACCATTGTCTTCTGTAATTTGCAATAATTTCACTTATGTCCTTTACTTTGAGTTCTGCTCTGATATCTTTATTCTTTATTTTATCTTGCAATACATAATTTAAAGTATTTCGAAGAAACTGCATTTTCAGCACTCTGAATCTTGCCGCTTTCCTTTTTTGTCATGACTCGCGCCTCATTTGCATAAAACAGCGTGACTATTGCAGTTGTCTTATAAAATATAATCCTTGTGCTATGTCTTGTTTAATTTGTAAGATTTCTATGAATCGTACCACAAATAATCCGAAATTTATTTGTCTTTTCTCTTATATCATATTCAGATTTATAGGTTACAGCACAGCAGAGATATTTAAAACGGCTCACTTGTTCTAAAGTGCCGTTGTTTATAACTACCTTAGTCCTCACTGGATGTTTACCGTTAAAGGCTAAATAAAGGTAAACAAAGGTACATTTTATAAAGTACAAAAATTAAATTTCACAATTTCTATTTACTAACTAAAATTGTATGCGATATTCACTACATATGGGATGCCAATTATCGCATAATCGAAATATCGAAATACAAAGTGCGGATACGATTATCGAGACAGTGCCGAAATATCAAATAAGGCATCAACTGTTTCCGGTTATTTGGAAAAACAGATGAATTAAGGCACTGTGTACTGTGTAGCAAAAAAAGAACTCGCTCTGTCGGGTTACTCTGAACGACAGATTTGCCATTGTACAAAGAAACAGTTGCCAGTACTTTGTCTATGTTGTGCGGTAAACAAGGTTAGCGGGGTTGTGTAACCGCGGCCTCACTAAAATATGCCTTTGTCGTATACCACAGGAATCTGTGCCTCTGTAGCTACAGAAGCTGTAAAACCGCGCATGCTGTGTAACTACTAAAATATAAATATTATTCTAGTTTAAACTTTTCTACACAGTAGGAATAATAATTCAGAATTTAATCTTAAGTTTAATAATTTTACACACACACACACACACACACACACACACAATCTTAATCCGGTGCAGTTCTGTCTCTTCAGTCTGTTTAGTAATCACGACAATAATTTACTTGAACGAATCAGCATCAGATAATTCAAGTTAAAATTATCCAACACACAACAGTAAATATCATCTTATTACAGTTTCGCACAAAGTAAAACAATTGCACTAAAACCGCTAAACAAACCAGCAGTCGGCAACACTTCCCACGTCGATAAGGTTTGACGCGCCCGCGAACCAATTTGTGATGTTATTTTCTTTTGAACGAAGAAACACACCCGCATTCTACGTGCTTCGAAGTACTGTATTATAAAATAGTACCAGTCACTTACCGAACCGCACTACGTCTTCCCCCAATACGATTGTCGAACTTGTCACCCAGAGGCTGTAAACACCTTTCTCCCCAAAGGAGAAACTTGATTTTTCAAGTTTTACATTTCTGTGCACTTTATAAAAATAAATAGTGTTATTGTGGTAAGTTGTTTAATTTATTTTTATTAAAATGTTTTCCTGTTTAATCTTTTTTTTTTGTTTAAATTTTTGTTAGTTTTAACATGCGTGTGCATGATGACAAATTGTTGATGACCTACTCCTTATGGGAAAAATTTTCATAAATTTAAATGAAAAATACTGCAAAAGCTCTTTTTTGATTTTGTGTTTCATGTCACTAAATATAAGCGCAAGGGTATTATAAAGCGACAGTTAATGTTTGGAACGTCCGGCTAGTGAACTCCGCATCTTCCTATTTTCCATTAATGGGGTGGGAAGGTGTGCGCCCATCGAACTAGGCCTCAGTTGTATATGCGCTCCCCATTAATTCAAAGGTTGCCTATGAATGATACAAACTATACCAAACAAACACTCCGAACCTCACTCCAAAATCGCTTTTGCAAAACTAACTTTACCGGCCGCTGGCTGCTTGTATTTATGCCCCGTTGGTACTCGAGAATAATCTGTCACCTTCCGGATGACAAACGAGAAATAGTTGTATAGTTACAGCCGCACAAAATGGTACAAATGTCCGATTTTATACAGTATAATGTCTACAGAATGATCGCCAAACGTCTGAAACCGCCTTGTGAGTTGTCGCGTGTTAAAATTCACGTAGGCACTTTAGTTATCTTTCAGCTCAACGTAGCATATTTATAAAATGCAAAGCGCGCGCGCGTTTATATCCAGTTCTTACTGAATATTGCAGCTTCACGGTGGACACAAGTAACTGTCTGTATAATATTTACCGTATTTTATCCGTCGTGTGACTTCGTGTTGCGTTCGATAGGTTTACGCGTTTCGAAACATATGTTCCGTCTTCAGAAATAAAAAATCACTCAAAGTGAGGTCGTTAAATATTAAAATTGCAAATATTGAAAACAATTCTGGACATAACTGCGTTACATGAGTGCGCACTCGAGTCGGACTGATCGGACACTGGGACCTCACTTTGAGTGACATTTTTATTTCAGAAGACGGAACATATGTTTCGAAACGCGTAAACCAATCAAACGCAACACGAAGTCACACGACGGATAAAATACGGTAAATATTATTCAGATTTTGTCAATAAGTGACTTGGATACCAATTCAAACATGTTTTTCAACAAGTAATTGCTCTCAATATAATTCTGACCCCAGCGGTTATGAATGAAATTTTTATTTTTACACTGGGTTACAGAACGCGCTGTGAAAAGATTTTATTGAGCAAAGAACGCTTACTTAGTATATCGACTATATGTCAAATGTATTGAAAGCTTGCGAAAGCCTACCTAAACAAAATCATTTTACTGAAGGAAGGTGTGACTTTGTTAATGTATTCTGTCAAAGTGGTTCGTACAGTGAGCTCCTTAGGGGGGAGAAAATGAACCATCAAAGTGTTTGGCGCGGTCTACCTTTATCTCTGTTTGATTGACTTTTATACAAGTAAAGGAAACTCATGGGCGTATTGAAAGAATAGGAATACACATTTTATTAGTAAAAATAACTTTGATTTTCAATTTACATTCAATGGCAGCTGCCTTTGTTTTGATTCTGTTTATATAATTATATTTTTATTTTCAGAATAAAAGTAAGGGTAACATATTTTAGAAGGAATAAACTGTTTCTAACAAATCATATTTAAATATTGCAATGGAACATCGCAGAAAGGTTCTTTGTAGCTATGACCACATCCTTTTATAAAATTTATGACGTTATAGACATGTTGAAAATTGATTTTGTTAAAATTTTGTAAAATATCTATAAGTTTTGAAATAAGAAATGGGTAATTAACTGTTGTATGTCAAAATGCCCATAAATTTATTTTCTGTTATATCAAGTGCGAATTTAGTGCGCGAGTGAGCGTGTTATTCGTATTTACATGAATAACTCTGGTGTAAATTAACGTATCAAATTGAAACTTGGACAGCTCATACTTCTGAATTAGCGCTACATTTTTCGTATGTCAAAGACTCAAAACATATTATTTAAATATGTATTTTTTTTAACAGAATTCACTTTTCTGAAGAATCCTTATCTTCTGAAAGTCATAAAACTTTTAGATAAAATATATAAAAGCTTTTTTTGCAGTCTTCAGCAAAATTGAACAAGACATATGTCTATCTATCTAACCCATCAATCACGTACTATGGGTTTTAACCAATCGGAGGCTCCAATTTTCATTCAGATTGGTCCGTCGTGGAAGAAGCTTCGGTCAACATATGTATTTTAATGATTTGAAATATTACATCGTCCCCTTAATGATTGTTTGAGACAAATTTGATTGTTATTTTATAAAGTGGGATAAATGAAATACAATGTCACAGAGGCCCAATATTTTAAGCGTAAATGGATCAGAATTTTAGCTAAACAATTTGTATATTGTTGTAATTTTTATTTCCAAACATTTAAAAATAAATATTTTTTTATTTTTACCTTTATGTTTTACCTTTACCTTTACCTTTCTACTTTGTAAAGGTATTACAAATGTCGTGTTTATTACCAAATATGGAAGGTTTTCTTTCCATCTGCTAAAAGACAGGATGAGGTAAAGATATCTAAGTCCTGGTTGTTGTTTGTTCTTAACTCTTTTAAGGAAAAAATGCAAACATCAATGAGAAATACGTAATACCCATACTTGGAGTAATAAAACACGCATAAATGTGAAGTCTCCCTCTCTGTCACCCCTCTCCCCTCCCTCTCACTCCCTCTCCCTCTCTCTCTCTCTCTCTCTCTCTCTCTCTCTCTCTCTCTCTCTCTCTCTCTCTCTCTCTCTCTCTCTCTCTCTCTCTATCTATCTATCTAACTATCTATTTATCTCTCTCTCACCCCCCCCCACACACACATTTACAGTCATGTTTATTCAAATTTGTTTCTTTAGACTTTTACTTCTAACTTTAGGTTTTGTTTTCTGCTCGATGTATCGATTCTTCTCGCTTGTTGTCTTTTAAGGGCATCTTTGCTGTAGAAACGAATGTGTCAGAGTAGAGATTTCGAGCAGAAGATAAAAATCTAAACCAGGAAAATCTAAAAAAAAAAACAGTAGTTGAAATCTAGTACGTCTGGTTACGGGAACGTAAAATACATAGACCTGTACATTTTATATAAATATTTGTCTAATAAAGTATACGTATACATAAATATATGCAGGGTGTTTACAGAAGATAGTTCCAAACTTTGGGAAATGATTCAACTCGTTAAAATGAAAAACAATGTTTAATAAATATGTACTGAAAATGCTTTGTTCCTTTATCTCTGTATTTTTTTGAACTGTACATTTATCCGTTCCTGCAGTATATTTTCGATGTTTTTAATATACGATGTAAAAAAGAAGAAGTTACTAATTGTAAATTGTCTTATTTCTTATTGTAAAGCAAAAAATACGTGTTGTTTTCATGTGTGAGGTTAAATAATAAATAAATAAATAAAGTAAACAATCAATTTTTTTCAATTAATTACTGCTGAACGGAATCTTCGGTATACAATATACTAAGTGCAATATTTATTTAAGTATTACCATGAAAGATATTATATTATGTATCTTAAAGATCATTTCAGTATTAAAGAGCATTTAAGTATTAATGACTTCCATATTTACAATATAAATTACGAAAATCGCACTATCCCGTGAATACCACTGATTAATTGGCATAGCTACCTCACGAAGCTTGCCAGAAGGTTGGTATCCACTGATGTCTTAAAATCATACGATACAAAACTCGCGCGTGTACATAAACAGAACCATTACTGTCAAGGTATCTAGACGATATGTTTTGAGTTCAGAACGATAATTTTGAGTTTATCACAAACAGAATTTCCGATCTGATGATGAGCTGTGAAGCTTGAAAGCGCTAATCGGAAAATGTTTTCTACAGTAGTATGCAACAGTGTTAATTCTGTTTGTGATTATAACCACTAACACAACTTTATTAATTGATAAATTTATCGTGTGACAGTGCATAAAACGGCCCATTCGTTTCTGTTGTTCTACGAGTTTATACTGTAGGTTATCGTACGATATAAATCGGATACATAAACGAGGCCTAAAACGCTCATAATCTTTATAATGCAAGAGAGAATAAAATGTCCAGGACAAGAGCTGTATTTCTAGAAATTATAAATTACGTTCACAGAATTCTGCCAGCAGTATAGTTTATTTTAATTTTAAAGGTATTCATAGTACGTTCACAGTATTCTCCTAATAGTAATAATTATAGTTTTGTTAGTTTGAAAATGATTTACGGGTAATACAGAATCTCATAGTATAGCGGTTGACCTTGCAAATCAATACTGTTAAGGTATCAAAGCCGCGGATTGCAAAATCTATAAGCTCTAGATATCGACTTAGCATTAACTATCGACTGAGTGCACCTCCTATCGCAATAAAAGCCAGTATTTACCTTTGTAACACGTTATTTAATAATAATTAACCATCAATAAATACGATTACAATATGATGCACTTCGTACTTATTTTCAATTAAAAAATTGCTAGATTTTACTTTAAAAAAGAATATCAAATACTTATATTAATATTTTAAGGAAAAAATTAAATCACACAAACCAGCTGCAATCGTAATGAATTACTTTCACAATGACTGAATTACATTATTTCCCAGAGCAATAGAATTTATTCAGCAAGGTAAGGTAAAGACAAATGGAAGGGTGGTAAAAGGTTTCGGAACTTGTGTTTCCTGTTCTGTCATTAATCACGTCGCAGACAACCCCACAGCTAATGCTACTGATCGTGGTCTCCCGTACATTTGCATTCACTTGTGAAAAAACTCACTAACTAAGCAATAGTTTTACTTTATTTATCAAGCACTAAATTTTAGATGGCAACCCGTTTTATCAAATTCACTAATCATCATATCTACGAAACAATGCCTAGTAACAATTTGCTTGGTTTGTTTATATACCGGAAGATATTAAAATTGTGTCTGCACTCTCTAATATTACTTTCGGTGTTGAGGCCATATATAACATGTTACTGGCCAGTCTCTTAGTAATACATAGGTATTGTTTCTTAGACAGTGAAGAATTGTCAATTTTTAATACTATTCTAAATTGATTTAAGATTTTTTTTATTTGTATCGGCCGTCTGAGGACCACATTTCAGTTTTTTATTCCTTGTTCTTTTCTTTTTCTCCAATATTCTTTCATCTTTCCACTATGTCTCTTCATCCTGTCTTCAGTCCACTTTGAACCTGCGTTTTTATCTCTCCTACTCTAGACTCCTTCCATTTTTAACACTTTTGCCACCAACAACTCTCGGATAGTATTTTATCCAGAGTTTTTTCTCCGGCCATTTTGCGTTTAAGATTTTTCCTCGCTGGTAGCGCTGCCACTTACAGGACACTTACAGGAGACATCGAGCCATCGAAGCAGCCAGCCTCGGATGCTCGTATTAAGAAGTAAGTAAGTTAACACTTTTGCCCAAAAAACGTCTCTTTCAATTGCTTCTTCTGCGTTTAGCCTATATTATTGTTTTCTAAACCCTTTTTTACTTCTTTACTCCAACTTGATGTTAACTTCTTTCCCCACGGATATTTTAAGAAATGTTTTCTTAGCCTATTGTCGTCCATTCTACATAAATGTCCAAAAAATACTAGTCTTCTTTCTCTCACTGTTTCACTGTTTCAATTATATTTTCTATACTTTTATATACTTCATTATTACTTCTTAAATTCCAACCTTCTCAAGTTTTTCTTGTGCTTAATATTTTCCTAATAATTTGTCTTTCTAATATTTCTAGTTTGTCTAAATTATGATTTAAGATTTTGTTATATGGCAATTTTTCCTTGCTCTCCTTTTTTGTTCTTTCCTTTCCTAAAACAAATTTAATGGGCGTATTAGCGAGGAAGATGAATGGGACTGCCCCCCCTCCCCAGAGATCAAAAGCTGACAAGAAATTCTGTTAAGGTCTTAATTTTTAAACTGTTTTGTTAATTTCTCACTGCGTGCGTTAATAAAGTAGTAATTATTTTTCTAAATGTTGGTCTACAAACAAGTTTATTACACAGAATTTTCGTGTATGCTTGGAATATGAAATATCGGAAAGTCAATTACGTCAATGAGTATATTATAAACAATGTTTCAACAGCGCTTATTTTTATTGTGATGGAATTGATTTCCGTTTGATATCACACGTTTGTCAACCACTTTAAAGATTATAATATTGATTAGTCCTAAGTTGTTTTTTTTTTTGTATGAAGCGCACTTAACCGGAAGTTAAATCCCCCGCCCAAAGCTAAATCTTAGATTCGTTACACATAAATTTTACCCATTTTCTGTTTCGACATTTCTCTCCTATTTATTGAAGTGAAAACTTCTATAGGGACGTTGGGCGATTTTTGGATGGGTAAAATCTTATGAGTTCGCGTCACCGACATGCAAATGCTAACAGTATATCTGTAGCTATAAGTATGACGTGTTGCGCGTGGCTAGCAGTGAAAGTATAGATTATACTTGTGTGTAATACTATTATACTACAATTATATTATACAATTGTAATACTATTTATACTATTTAACACACTTTTATCATTTACATACTTTATTTTGGAGTTTCTTACACTGCCGAATTTGCTATCGCGTGTTCGATCCCTAGCGCGATTTCGGCTTTCCGTATTAACAATTAACGCAATACTTATGATCTATTTTACATTATTTTTATTCTTATTAATTACTTATACTATATTATATGATATTTACATAATTGTTATTTGTCCATCTGGCTGTTAACTTAGGGTTTTTCGTTATGTCTAATGTCGAAGTATGTATTTTTAATAGTTTTTTGGAAATCTGTATTAAATAAACCATTGTTTGCAATTACATGCTGACAACTTCACAAAGAATATATCTTTGTATACGCCTATGCCTTGTGTTCTCTGTATGTTGTACAACATTGTACAACATTACTGATGTGTTATGTTGTTGCTGCAAGCAAATTATTAAAGATGGTGTTAATGAGTGTTGCAAAAAGGGCATAAACAGTTCACAATCACGTAGTTAAAAGATGTAAAGCTATAACACTTTATTTGGACTTATTTGTGATTTGATAGAAAAACTAGAACAGAATCTTATTTATTATTGTAAGATTGTAACATTAGTGCTGTGTATATGTATATAAGTAAAGTTAAATTGACTACGTGGAAAGTTTAATGTATGTATACTGTGCATTGTTTAAATTGTGTTTTATTTTGATCAAATGTTCAAATGTAGGATCACTGTGCAGTACACAAGTGAGTACTAAATATGTTAATATTTTTATATAGAAAAATGAATAACATAAACAAAGCGTGTATTTTTAAATATTTCCAATATTCGTATCAATATTTCCGTTTAAAAATTTGATATTATTTATTTTTGAAGTGAAAACTTCTATAGGCACGTTGGGCGATTTTTGGATGGGTAAAATCTTATGAGTTCGCGTCACCGACATGCTAATGTTAACAGTATATCTGTAGCTATAAGTATGACGTGTTGCGCGTGGCCAGCAGTGAAAGTATAGATTATACTTGTGTGTAATACTATTATTTATACTATTTAACACACTTTTATCGTTTACGTACTTTATTTTGGAGTTTCTTACACTGCCGATTTTGCTATCGCGTGTTCGATCCCTAGCGCGATTTTGGCTTTCCGTATTAACAATTAACGCAATACTTATGATCTATTTTACATTTTTTTATTCTTATTAATTACTTATACTATATTATATGATATTTACATAATTGTTATTTGTCCGTCTGCCTGTTAACTTAGGGTTTTCGTCATGTCTAATGTCGAAGTATGTATTTTTAATAGTTTTTTTATTATTGTAAGATTGTAACATTAGTGCTGTGTATATGTATATAAGTAAAGTTAAATTGACTACGTGGAAAGTTTAATGTGTATATACTGTGCATTGTTTAAATTGTGTTTTAGTTTGATCATTATTTTAAATGTTCAAATGTAGGATCACTGTGCAGTACAAAAGTGAGTACTAAATATGTTAATATTTTTATATAGAAAAATGAATAACATAAACAAAACATGTATTTTCAAATATTTCCAATATTCGTTTCAATATTTCCGTTTAAAAGTAAACCATATAAAAATGTATATAATTGTTGCTCGGAGTGCCGATAGATGTGAAAACCAGACTGATGTTAAAGATTTTAATTTACAAAAAATTTTAATTTTTGATACTACAATTAATTTGAATATCCAAAAAAACCACTGTTATTTTATAGTTTTAAGTTTTCACTTCTGTCGGCAGTCCTCAATGACTGCCTATTTTGAAATTTTTTTTATTACAAAGCGCTACGGTCCTGCCAGGACCTGAATTCTTCCTCCTTCCAGATTTCCGTCTTTTCAAACCGGAAAATATTATAATATGTAATATTATATATTATATATCAGATATATGCTATGCTAAATATACGCTAAATATATAATGCTAAATATATAATATATGCTAAATATATAATGCTAAAAATACACTTTGGGGATCCCGTCTAAGTGCACCTGGCAGAGGCAGACTACTAAGTCAAATTATGCAAGAACTTCAGCTTGGCTTTTTATCAACATTTGCACCAACGTACTGGCCCACAGATCCAGGCAGAACTCGTGACTTACTAGATTGCTTCGTAACAAAAGGGATAGCCTCAGGATACCTTACGATAGAATCAAACCTGGACCTGTCCTCTGATCACTCCCCAGTCATAGCAACCATTAGTAGCACTTTCGCCGCTACAAAGAAACCAGCTATTCTTTTCAACAAGAGAACTTACTGGGAGTACTCCAGACAACTCGTTGACTGGAAGATAAACTTAAAGATTTCCCTCAAAAACAACATGG
The DNA here is from genome assembly GCA_034769895.1 of Magicicada septendecula. Classification (NCBI taxonomy): domain Eukaryota; kingdom Metazoa; phylum Arthropoda; class Insecta; order Hemiptera; family Cicadidae; genus Magicicada; species Magicicada septendecula. The sequence continues at coordinate 29,390,393 of CM068374.1, forward strand.
ACATAGAGGTAGCGGTAAACACATTAAACTGTATAATTCAAGAATCCGTTTGGGAAGCTACACCGGAAATTCCTCAAAAAAGAAGAAATCAGAGCTGTCCAGTAGCAGTCAGGGAAAAAATAGCAATCAAAAGAGAGCTAAGAAGGATTTGGCATAATTCCAGATACCCCTCAGACAAAAGACGTTACGACAAGACCTCCAGAGAACTAAAAACTCTAATTAAAAAGTTAAAAAACGAATCACTAAAGAACTTTCTAGAAAACCTTACAAATACTGCTGAAACAGACTGCACTATTTGGCCGGCAACGAGAAACCTGAGACATCCCAAAAACCTTATTCCACCATCCGGAAAGAGGATGGATCCTGGGCTCGTACAGATCATGAAAAGGCCACCACCTTCGGACTTCACCTGGAAAAGGTGTTACAACCGCTGCCATCTCAAAATTCTTCAGTAGATGACGCTGAAATTGAAAACGTTTTACAGGCACCTTATCAAATGTCACCACTACCAAAATTTCTTACAGTTAAAGAAGTGATTTTTACGGTAAAAAATGGTCTGAATTCCAAAAAATCAACTGGTTATGACCTTATCAACGGGCGTCTTATTAAAGAGTTACCGAGAAAAGGAATAGTACTACTTACAGCGATATACAATGCGATTCTACGACTTGGATACTTTCCACCTCAGTGGAAAGTGGCAGATATCAAGATATCATCCTTATTCAAAAGCCAGGCAAACCACCTAATGATGTAACATCCTACAGACCTATTAGCCTGGTACCGATACTCGGTAAACTTCTAGAAAAACTTATTCTCCGAAGACTAACAACTGTGATTGAAGAAAAAAACTTGATACCCGACCACCAGTTTGGCTTAAAAAAGGACACAGCCCTATAGAACAAGTTCACCGGGTAGTTGACCTCATCAATCATACTTTTGAAATAAAGGGTTACTGTACCGCGGCCTTCCTTGATGTAAGCCAGGTCTTCGATAGGGTTTGGCACGAGGGCCTCCTTTACAAACTTAAAAAAGTACTCCCTCACACGCTATATCTTATTCTGAAGTCGTACCTGCATGAAAGGTACTTTAGGGTTAAATATGGCCTAGAAGTAGCACAGTTGTACCCTGTCCGAGCTGGTGTTCCACAAGGAAGCGTCCTCGGACCAACGTTATACCTACTTTTCACGTCAGATCTTCCTACTTGTCCCTACACCCGAACAGCAACGTTTGCCGACGACAAAGCAATACTGGCTAGTCATGCAGACCCTGTCATTGCTGCGAAAATGCTTCAACAACACTTGGATCAAATTCAAAGTTGGACGAAATCATGGCGCGTCCTGATCAATGAAACAAAATCTGTCCATGTCACTTTCACTAAGTGCAGAGGATCGTCACCTCAAGTCTCTTTTAATGGCCATTACCTACCACAAGCGGACAATGTTAAATATCTGGGCATTCATTTGGATAAAGGCTTGACATGGAAGACCCATATCTTCAACAAAAGAAAACAACTTGGCCATAAACTCAGCAAATTCTATTGGCTGATTGGGCGTAAATCAACTCTGTCCCTTAGCAATAAATTACTACTTTACAAAGTGGCATTCAAACCAATCTGGACCTACGGCATACAGCTGGGGGGGTCGGCATCAACGTCTAATGTAGAGATACTAGAACGATTCCAGACAAAAGTTCTACGGATTATAACAAATGCACCCTGGTTTATACCAAATAGAGAAATCCTCAGTGACTTAAAAGTGTCATCTGTTAAAGATGAAGTGAGTAAGTGCAGTGAAAAGTATATAAGTAAACTAGAACTACACCCTAATATTCTTGCAATAAATTTCCTATACAATAGTGAAGACACTCATAGACTAAAGAGACAAAAAATACTAGACCTACCATCTAGCTTTAAGCAACCATAATCTTTGTGACTGTTGTTTCTTTTTGTAACTTACTTTTAAGGAATAACTGAGTTTGTTATCACAGGATAACAGTTCCACATGGTTAACACCTATTTCTTTTCATACAAACAATTTGCTTATAGTATGTTATTGTTATGTTATACTGATTGCAAATAGTTAAATAAAAAAAATATATATATATCAGATATATTGCCCTGTCTAGTTGGCCTGGGCTCTGGGAGGTTGCGCCCTGGAGCTATTCCGCTGACTATATTGGTGGCTCCTTCTCCGTCCAAAACACAATGTTTTGTTTTTGCGTTTTAAAATTTACGTCTTGAGAAACGATTTTAAAATAATCCTATTAGCTGCTACATAAAGACTTTATCGCCCAAGTTCTCTGTTTGTTTGTGTTTGCTCTTTACTTGTCAACACACCTAGCATTTCGTTTGAATGGAAAACACCTACAACTTTTTTCAGGTATAATTTGTTTTATTACAGACGATGATTAATCGTTCTTAGTACACAGTCAAAATTATTTTTTGTGCGTTACAGGGAAATTTTAATGAGAATTATTGATAAAGTAACAAACTGCAAAAACCACTGATTACTTTTTACTCTTTGTTTGGCAATATTTCGCACACAGATTAGGGCGAAGGGCTTACGTAGGAAAATTTTATAACTCAAAATAACAGAAATCAATATTAAATATAGCCTACAACTACAGATTTACTTGTTCAGTTTGAAAGGAAGAGTCATTAATTAACTCAAATTATTTATGATTAATTCAAGATTTATTAATGAGGTTTACTGTAAGACACAAAATGTATCCAAATTGTACGCATTCAGTAAACATGCACTGTGGCCATGCAGCAAATAGATTGTCTTCTTCTTCTTCTTCTTCTTCTTCTTCTTCTTCTTCTTCTTCTTCTTCTTCTTCTTCTTCTTCTTCTTCTTCTTCTGCTTCTGCTTCTGCTTCTGCTTCTCCTCCTCCTCCTCCTCCTCCACCACCTCCTCCTCCTCCTCCTTCTTCTTCTTCTTCTTCTTCTTCTTCTTCTTCTTCTTCTTCTGCTTCTGCTTCTGCTTCTGCTCCTCCTCCTCCTCCTCCTCCTCCTTCTTCTTCTTCTTCTTCTTCTTCTTCTTCTTCTGCTTCTTCTCCTCCTCCTCCTCCTCCTCCTCCTCCTTCTTCTTCTTCTTCTTCTTCTTCTTCTTCTCCTTCTTCTTCTTCTTCTTCTTCTTCTTCTTCTTCTTCTTCTTCTACTTCTTCTCCTCCTCCTCCTCCTCCTCCTCCTCCTTCTTCTTCTTCTTCTTCTTCTTCTTCTTCTTCTTCTCCTTCTTCTTCTTTTTCTTCTTCTGCTTCTGCTTCTCCTCCTCCTCCTCCTCCTCCTCCTTCTTCTTCTTCTTCTTCTTCTTCTTCTTCTTCTTCTTCTTCTGCTTCTGCTCCGCCTCCTCCTCCTCCTCCTCCTACTTGTTCTTGTTCTTCTTCTTCTTCTTACAAGGATTAGGTGTTGCCACCTGTTCCGAACAGCAAAGCCAAGCCATCTCTTCGTCGATCTGTAATTTATTACAGTCTGTCACAAATGTCACATTCACAAACATATAATACTGTAACGACGGTCTAACTGTTCGTCGTATGGTACAGTGGAAAACAAAATACAAGACACCAACGACGTCACTAATCACCAGCTTTAATTATCACAATTAACAATTTGTAATAACAAGATTATACTAGTAGAATATTTCTAATAAAATCTGTCCACACGCAATAGTAATGTCAACTAACAGAGTCCGGCACAATAATCACTCTTCACACTAATAGCCACCTGAAACGCACTGAGTAATTGCCCGAAAAAAAAAACATAAACTGACCGTCGCTGAATGCCTATGTTTATACCCCGCTGATATGCCAGAATATTCTGCCACTTTGAATGACGTGTTGAACAAACAGGCGCTCTCGAATCCACTAGAAACAGTGTCCTTGAACACAGTGTACACGGACCTGTGAGGTCTGGAATAGACTCGATTGTTGACGCATGATAAGTGTCACTTAATTGTCTTTCAGCTCAAAGTAGCAGCAATATGTACGCACGCACACATCGCAGCTGGGCTCTGTTGGGATAGCCGAGATACTTGTAGAACGTTCCGTATTACGTAACAATATACTACAACTCTGCTTTGAATCCAAAGATATATCTCCTGTTTTTATCCAGTCTTGAGGATAGTTAACGAGGCCACACTTCGCACAAAGCGCCTCGGACCTTTAGTCTCCATCTTCGTAATGTTGTCGTAAGTTCTTGCATTAGATGTAGTCTAGCGTCTCGTCAGCTCACCCTTGTGTTTCTTGTTTGACCGTACAGTAAGCACACCAAAGTCGCGGTGCGAGTTTTCCTTCGTGAAGTGCCACGGCGCCTTTGAGATCAATCGCCGAACCTTTTATTGAAGCCTCTGTATGATTTCTGTTTCAATGGGAGACGGTTCCCAAAAGTTCCAAACCGGCTTCAAACCACAGAATTATAAAAAATTAATATTATTTAATTCACTAATTAATAATCAATAGCTAATAATAATTAATACATAATTATTTAATTAATATTATATAATTATGTTAATAATCAGATTTTGGATCAGGTTAGTCATTTTAATTACCTGGGTTGTAATATTTCATATGGAACTGATATTAATTGGGATAGTAAGCTGACAAAATTTAGACGCATCTGTGGAACGACTCATAGATACCTGAAAAATAAAAAAAGGAAGGATACCCGAATAAAATGTTATAAAGCTTTGGCTGTCCCCATATTCCTGTATGCTAGTGAGACATGGACTCTTAGTAAAAGGGACATCCAGAGGATTGAGACAGCCGAGATGAAATTTCTAAGAGGGACTCAAGATTGTTTTCTCTTGGATCGGAGAAGGAACGAGGATATTAGACGTGATTTAAACATTGTATGATTGCACGAGAAGACTGAACACCACAGAAGGAGATGGTGTAAACACTTGAATCGCATGCCTGATACCCGTCTACCTGTGTCTGCCTTGGGTTATCAACCAAGAGAGATGTCGGTAGACCGAGGAGGAGATGGGTTCCGGAACAGGTCTAAGGCCTAGTCCTTGGAGTGGTGATGATGATGATGGTGATGATGATGATGATGATGATGATGATGACGATGACGATGATGTAATTGACTTCTCTCCGGGTTACTAGGCCGAGTTTCCAATGAACAGACGTTTTGGCCTCACCGCTTCAGTGTAAAAACGACTCGAGAACTGACACGGATCTTCATCAGTTAACCGTAGTACTGTGGCAAAAGGATCAATCTTTTCACTGAAGATAGATAGGCCGAAACATTTGTTCACTGCGGCAGTTGTGTACCACGGCCTAACAGCCGGAAGAGAAGTCAATTACATTCCAATACATTTGACCCCGGGCCAATGAAACCCTTAAGTACTGAATTACAACTATTTTCCGTCACTTGTTTAGTATATAGAGGTAAATAAAAACAACAATATTTCTACTTCAATTTTGACATTTACTTTACAAATCTTGCAATAATTGCAAGATTGCAATAAATGTTACATAGGACAAACAAAAAAAAAAACAGTTGAAAAAACGTTATTTCGAACACCTAAATGCATACAAAAACACAGACATATATAAATCTAATTTGGCCACACATGCAATAAACACTGGAAATGAATTCCCAGACATAACCAATATGACACTAATAAAACATAAACCACACAAAGAGACCATAATGAACATTTTGGGAAAATTTACAAATATACAAACATGAAACACAAAACAAACTAATACCTGAACAAATACAAATCAATACAAAACATGACACAATTATCAAAGCACTCAACATAGAAAATACTACACAAAATACTTATATATACACCACAATCACACACAATAATACCAATTTAAAGCACCAGAGACCAACAGAAAACCACAGGAACAACCAGCCAACACACAAATACCTCACAAGGCTCAAAATCAGGAAGGCTGAAGATGGGAACACAAGGCTTTCCGAAACATGTTCCAAATACGGAGAAAACATCTTGAGGTAAAGTCATTATAAAATATATATTATGTACATCAGGAAACAGACTGTAGCAAAAAGTGTTTGAACTTGATGTATTTTATTTTAATCAGCTTTGTATCATTTTAAGAAAGTCAGCTTCTTCTCGAAAAAGTCTTTGTGTAAATGTTTTATAAATCGTAGGTTTTTTGTTTTAAGTTTTGATACTATAGAAAGGATTTGTATTTCTACAAAAGCCTTTCAATTCCTTTTGCTTTGTGTTAAAGTAATATTATTAAAACTTGAGAGTGTACACAGTCAGAATTATTTGAAAATAATAATCTGATTAGCTACTTTGTACGGTCTTTGGTTCTGAACATTTCCATTTGTGTTTGCTATTTTCTCGTCGACACACCTGCTGCTTTGTTTTAATTGGAAACGGCCAGAAAATAGAGCGAATTTGTTGTGTTATAGAAATTGACTTGCAAATAATTGAATTGATATTTCTGTGACTTGAAAATACATTTTAATGAGACTGGTTGTTGATGACATAACAGTGTACAACATTCTTTTATTGGTATTATTTTATTGAGGAGAAATAATGTGGGAGCAAATCTTACAAAACAGAATATAAGAGATTAAACGCAAAACAAAATAGAATAGTTGTTTTGGAATACGCAGGGTTTTTCGGTGATTCAAATTACACAAGATTTAAGTTGAAACTAACTTCCGGGATGTTTTGCCGTGGTCCAAATTTTCTGACAAAACCAGACGTTTCGGCAACACCGCTAACTGCCATCTTCAGTGGAAGAAACGAGTCAACGCTAACGTGGGATGTAGTACGTTAGGACCCCGCAATATTGTCCTAAAGCTGATTGTGGGGTCCTAACCTACTACATCCCACGTTAGCGTTGACTCGTTTCTTCCACTGATGATGGCACCCAGTGGTGCTGCCGAAACGTCTGGTTTTGTCGGATACCTTGGACCACGGCCAAACAGCCCGGTAGTTAGTTTCAATCTAAATGACACCGGCCGTTGAAGCCTTTGTACAACTTTACTCAAGATTTGTCTGAGATGGCGGCAAAACTTCTTTTGAAATTCGTCGAGATTATTCTTACGCCGAGAAGATATACACTGTGCGTAGGTCTCACATGAATTAGCCGCGTATTGCGTTAGCAGTTTATGTAGTGCCCGAGCATCGAAGTAGACGCAAACTTTGGAGTGTGAGATCTCACAAAGGGAACCTACAGCGGCATGCCCCAAGGCAGCCCACTACTCTCAGAAATAGTTCTTAGGGAAAGTCTACATAAACTGGGAGAACCACAATCACCACGAATCCGTTCCTGAACTAGTAAACTCCGTGGAGCTGGACCCCCCTTGGTAACATTTCTGAGTACGTCGTACGAGCAACGCTACGACCCCCCCCCGCAAACTAGAATAACTGCAAGCCCATCCGACGTTCGAACTCGGGTACAAAATCCAGGATCTTTCCCGGAGAGCTATGACTTATCCTCTACCTTCTAGCACGGGCAGGGAAAGGCAGATTGCCGTAATCTCCCTCCCTCTCACTCTGTCTGTCTGTCTCTCTCTCTCTCTCTCTCTCTCTCTCTTGCTCTCTCTTTCTCTCTCTCTCTCTCTCTCTCTCTCTCTCTCTCTCTCTCTCTCTCTCTCTCTCTCTCTCTCTCTCTCCCTCTCTCTCTCTATCGAGCGCGCGCTAGTTTAGGACGCCACCGACACTACGGACGCCAGTTCGCCGTAGAAGGGATAACAAGAGGATGCTACTAGGGTTCACCTGTGTACTTTTGGACATAACAGACGAGTGAGAGGCCCAACACAGCTAGTGGCCATGCAAGCACCTACTCCCAGAAAGAGAAAGTCTACATTAGCTGGAACAACCTCAACCACCACGAATCCGTACTTAGACCAGTAAACTCCGTGGAAAAGACCACCATAGTTGTACCATTCCTGAGTACGTCGTGCGAGGAAGTTTACGACTCCCCCCGTAGCCCAGAATGACCGCGACCCCGACCTCCGCGTTCGAACTCCTGTTACAAGACCCAGGAACTTCCCCGGAAAGCTACGACTTGTCCTCCACCTACTGGCGCGGACAGGGGAACATCGTCGCGTCATGCCAGTTTGCAGGTTGCCGTAATGACAAAACATAAAACCATACTACAAACTAGAGAAATTATATTCTTGAGGAGAGAGCTGAAAACTATTAGAAATAAAATTTTAAAAATTACCAACATTAAATTTTATTAATTTTACTTCCATATTCCTTAAGGAAATGGAAATATTGTGATGGCAAAAAAAATCGTGTTCGAGATTATTTCAGATTCTGATTGTACTACACTCAAAACATGAAAAAAATCGTTTTTCGAAAAGTGTCTGTGTGTGTGTGTCTGTGTGTCTGTCTGTCTATAGATTTTTTTTCTATGGCAAACGATAACAGCCGCAAATTCAAACAGAATCAAATAATTTTTTGCATACAGCCCTGATTTGTAGAGTACTCACGACCTATAGTTTTTGGTGAAGATCGGTTGAGGGAAAGGGGTAGTTTACCTGCAACGGTTTTTTTTTATCAAGGGAAATTTTTTTTTGGCAAACGATAACAGTCGCAAATCAAACAAAATCAAATAATGTTTCGCATACAGCCCTGAATTGAAGAGTTCTCAAGACCTATTGCTTTTTGGTGAAGATCGGTTAAGGGAAAGGGGGTAGTTTACCGGCAACGTTTTATGTTTTAACAAGGGTATTTCCTATGGCAAACGATAACAGCCGCAAATTCAAACAGAATCAAAAGATTATTTGCATACAGCCCTAAATTATAGAGTTCTCAAAACCTGTTGTTTTTGGTGAACATCGGTTAAGGGAAAGGGGTAGTTTACCTGCAACGTTTTTTTAACAAGGGTATTTTCTATGGCAAACGATAACAGCCGCAAATTCAAACAGAATCAAGTAATTTTTTGTATACAGTCCTGATTTTTAGAGTAATCAAGACCTGTCATTTTTGGTGAAGATCGGTTAAGGGGAAGGGGTAGTTTACTTGCAACGCTTTTTATCAAGGGTATTTTCTATGGCAAACGATAACAGCCGCAAATTCAAACAGAATCAAATAATTTTTTGCATACGTCTCTGAATTGTAGAGATCTCAAGGACTTTCGATTTTGGTGAAGATCGGTTAAGGGAAAGGGGTAGTTTATCTACAACATTTTATGTTTTAACAACAGTAAAGTACTTGAAAATTCATTTAAACTTTTTGAAACAATGGTAATTGCTAAAAATAAAATAATTTTGTTGCCAGGCAATAAAATTATAATTTTTTTCATTTTAATGTAAATTATGTATGAGTTAATATACATGTATAAAATAATATATCGTTCGTGGCAGGTAAGCATATCTCAGTTATGTAATGTGTACGTTTCCATTTTACTATTATGACTACAGCAATAAAAAGGCAGGGAAGACACACACACAAAATTCGCGTTATTTCTGGCCTCACTCATGTTTATTTTCTTACATTAGCACGCTTTTTAAATGGAAAGTGCCGAAACCCACACCAACATAACGCGTGCAAGCCGAAAAAATGGACATCAATTTGCTTCCTGTGGATCGCTGGGCAGTGTAACTGCACGTGTTTACAGAGGAACGATTCATAGACAGACTTTTCGTCTTTAGAGAATGAAGCCTCTGCAAGATGCTGAGGGTCCATGAGTAACTTCGGAGCGCTCCTTCTTTTTCGCGTGTTTGTTCTGTGAAACATACACTGTAGATTCGCAGCTTTACTCTAAGCAACGCTCAATAGGAAATGTTGAACATTTTTGTCCACGGTGTACGCTCATTCACACTGAACCTGCTCTGATGTTTTAATTACGGACATCATAATATTAAAACTTTGGAAACTTGAGCACTACTTAATGGCGATCAATCATTAACTTATACAAGCCATTAATTTTATGCATATTTTTTATATATATGTGTACAACGTTATCGGCAACAAAGAAGTAGTTTTTGTTAAAATTCCTTCGCAGGATATTTGGCCGTAGTCCAATGTTTTCTACAAAACCAGACGTTTCGGCAATGCCATCGACTTCCATCATCAGTGAAAATCGAGTGCGATAACGTGAGGTGGTATACGTTAGTGACCACAGTACTGTGGTTAAGGCTGAAGCAGTAAGTAGAAAGGAGTAGTTTCTATGGTAATATTTCATTTCGAAAATGATTTTAAATATAAATCTTAGAATATGGAAGTCATGTATGGTTCTCCATACCGATATTTTTATTTATTTACTTGTTTCATTTAAAATGAAAATTTATTGTCTTATTTTACAGAATAAACTATATTACACAATTTCACACAATTGTAATATTTTTAGCTTTAGCTTTTTGTAATAAAACACTTATTACAATGACATTATCTTTTTTATTTTAAATACTTTCCTAGGGGGAGGGGTTGTTCATCGGGGGTGAGTCAGGCTTAGAGAGAGTGAGCACCCCTATTATCTAGGAATAGTAAACATCACAGATGGAGAAGGTCGACGAGGGAATAAACTACGGGGTATAAAAAGTGGTTCAAATGTACCATGCGATATTTAATACAATTGTGAATAGGAAGGAAATCACAGAGGATGTCAAGCTACAAAAGTACAAGAGGCAGTTTTTTCGGCGCACATTACTCTATGAGACAGGAAACCCTCCTTACCCAGCTAAAAAAACATGAAATTATACTATAAACTAGAGAAATTAAATTCTTGTGGCTAGAGCTGGTAAACTATTAGAAATTAAATTTTAAATATCGGTATGGAGAACCATGCATGACTTCCATGTTCTAAGATTTATATTTAAAATCATTTACTTGAATTCGGTTCGATAATTTCTAACTAGTTAGGTGTGTTCCTTGTAAACCGAATTTTATATTTGACAAATTTGAAATGAAATATTTCCATAGAAACTAGTTCTTTGTTGTCAATAACGCAATCCACATATAAAAAATTACCCCCTTCCTCTTCAACTGTCATTTTTATTTATAGAAAATTACCCCCTCTTCCTTCGACTACCCTCTTCATTTATAGATATTTCATCTACCTTTCCACAGTGGATTATCATGACCTTCTTTTCAGGATGCTTTATTTATCAAAATTAAATACTTTACTCTTGTTAAAACGTAAAACGTTGCAGGTAAACTACCCCTTGCCCTTAACCGATCTTTACCAAATTCAACAGACCTTGAGTCCTCAACAACTCGAGCACATATGCAAAATATTATTTGATTTTTTTGAATTTTCCGCGGTTATCGTTCGCCATAGCAAAAATTCTACGCACAGACACTTTTCGGAAAATGACTTTTCTTCATGTTTTGAGGGTAGTATAATCAGAATTAGCCCATATCTTCAACACAATTTTTATCCTTACGGAAGACGGAAGTAAACATTACCAACAGACACGTTCAACAGCTTATTTAAACATGCTACTACGCACTTATTGAAACTGAAATCGATTTGTCGATATATCGGAAGTCACGTTTATAAGTGAATTACGGAGTAAAGAGACATCCACCAGAAAGTATTCTATTGAATTTGCTTTGAGAGTTTTAATATATTAAAATGAGATTACCTCTGCCAATGGATGAGATGCGAAATGAAAGGAATAATTTAGTTACTGACTTTCTGCGTCACTTCAGTTTTTAATTAAATGTTCCTACGTCTGATAATAATAATCAACTTGACAGTTCCATTAACTGTTACTTCACGTAGTAGCGTCATTATCACTGGACGGTCAGGGCAGTTATGTTTACCGCCGTCGCAGCAGCTATTACACGTACGTAGGCCTAAACACACAAAAGGGCCTCGCTTGTTGTTAAAATGGAATGTTTATTAAAATGCTGATTAGGACGGGTTTTGTTTAAAGTCAGCCGGCCGCTTCAAAACTAAGGGGAAACGCGAACTCGTTAAAAGAACAATGAGACGCGTTGAGGACGATGATGCGGAGGGGGGAAGGGTTGTTGAGCATTGTTTTTGCTTACATTGTTTGTTAGCGTTAAACATCATCACGTGTGTATCCCGCTTAATATTTTGAAGTTATTCGTGGCGACTAGAGGTGTGCTAAACTAGTACTTGAAAATAACAGGTACGAATGAAACCGTTCCAAAAAAATAACACGAAAAAATACCTGTTATTACATACTGTTACGATGGTCTACTCGATCGTCGTAATTACAGTGAAAAACAAAATACAACACACCAATTAAGTCACTAATCAGTAGCTTTAATTTTCACAGTTAAACAGTTCGTAATTAACAACAAAGTCTCTTATAACAAATCAAATAAAAATTGTTCACACGCAATAAAATGTCAACTAATATTAAAACAAAATTGTATTACAATATACCGTCCGATTATAAAACACAACACTTAACTAATAACCACTTGAACGCACACAGTAATATCGGCAGATAATCACTTTTAATCGCCCGACAATAAACTCGGACCGCACTGTAAATATATCGCGACTAATACTCAAAACTAAGGCCGCTGCCGCCATGTATTTATACCTCCGCTGACAGACCAGAACGTTCCAAATTGCGTCTTAACGCCAGTGTGTACTACGTAATTAATTACGGCCTTGACACAGTCCGCACGGCTGGCTGCTTCGAGAAAACTCTCGCGAATGCGTCTAGAGTCACGTATGCCACACACTTTAGAGCGAGATTCTTCTGGCACATTCGACAAACAGGTAGACTGTTCTGTAATATGGTAACAATACGTGTATACCTGTATTATATAATTTTTTATAAGAAATAAATTGAAACTAAAAGCATTAACAGTGTTAATTTACACTGTGACTTTATTAAGCTGTTACTGTTTAAAAGAAAATAAGAAACAAGAGAATTTATATTCCTATCTCCCTTTGCGAATACTAATTCAAGTTTTCACTAAGAGTAAACAAACTGACATACATTTAATATTATATTATTGATTCAATTTTGGTTAGACAAATCAGTTGCGAAACTCAGGCAATGAAATTTAGAGTGCAATTAATAGCACAACAAAGAATGTCAAACAAATTTACGTGAGATGTGCAGTGAAGTTAAAATCATCTCCGAAATCACATTAACAAAAAGTACTATATGGCCTATCAGCCGCTCTGTAGGTTATAACACAATACAATTCGCTTTTTCAAAATTTACCAAGTTGGTGACTAGTGTAATATATAATTTGTTATTATAGTCTGTATTAATCTGTATCTGCATAACACACGAGAATAAATGTAACTTTAGTATGAATTTTTTTTATTTATTAAAAACAGCTTCGTCTCTTAGGCATAGAGATATTCTGAACCCCGCTGTTTTGCTTCGTTTCGTACTTGTATGGCAATCGGCACATGCGCAGAATGAAGTAGTCAGCACCAAAAAGTGGCTTTGTACTCGTAGTACTCGTTTATTCGTTAGTTGCGTAGGGGACTCGGAACCGCGAAGCCGCGAGTAATTGGAACAGGTATTTCGACTTTTCAGTTATCGTTCAATCGGAACAGCTATTTCAACTTTTCACTCACTGTTATAACCATTCCACAAAAATATGGTTCCAAAATACCTGTTATGGGTATATCGTCTCACCTCTAGTGGCGACCAGTTTAGTCGGGCACGAGATTTGGCTAATAGAGAAGACTGAAGATGGTATCAAATGTCACCAACGGTCATGGATTCGATCAGATGCCAAGAATCACTTTTTACGCGAGATGATCAACTGATAATGACGACCTGGTGGTCAAGCTATATGTCGTGTGAACTAAATGGGCCAGGTAAGAATCACTGAAGAATACTGCCGAAGGTAATAAAAATTTTACCGCAAAATATAATAGTTATAAACAATCAAATTTTATTAAATTTGTATTGCAACCACTAACAGGCCTTTCGGCTCATCTTCAAATGAAACACAACAACCTAACTAAGGACCTACCTACACAACAATAACCACATATTAACGAAGAGAGAAATGTAGAACATAAAGGTTGGTAGCATTCTGATACTTAGTTACTAGGCACCAATGGAAAAGTACTGGGACAAGGGGTGGTGACTCGGCTGATTGTTTGCTGGCTAAGGCGTAACAAGAGTGTTTACCTGCTATGTTGTTTATGTCAAGTTGACGTTTACGGGTTGTAGATAAGATATTGTTACGACGATCTACTGATCGTCGTATGGTCCAGTGAAAAACAAAATACAAGACACCAATTACGTCACTAATCACAGCTTTAATTATCAGAATTAACCAGTTTGTAATTAACAAGACAGTCTCTTACAACGAATCAAATAAAAATTGTTCACACGCAATAAAAATGTCTGCTAATATAAAACACAATTGTATTACAATCGTCCCGCACAACACATAACACTTCGCCCCAATACTACAAACCGCACTCCAATAATTCGCAACTCAAACTGAAACTGAACGTCGTTGAGTACTTGTATTTATACCCCGCCGAAATACTAGAATATTCCATACTGCGCTTTAACAATAAAGAAAAACATTAGAGCACAATTCATTGCGGCCTTGACACAGTTCGCGCGGCCTCTGCACAGTCTAGCTAATGCGTCGAGAATCACGTACGCCACACACATTACAGCCGGATTCCTCTGGAACATTCGATAAACACGTAAACTGTTCTGTAATGTCGTAACAATATATAACATATACGTAAAGGTAGGTTTCTAGGTAGGTTGTTGTGTTCCATCTGAAGATGAGCCGAGAGGCTTGAAAGCGCTTATGGAAAGAATAATATCGTGTTAGTGGTTACAATACAAGTTTAGTAAAAATTAGACTTAACCACTAAATTGTGTTCACTTCTTAATCACATTTTAAATCAGACTAGTCATTTTAATTATCATGGATGTTTTAACATCTCATACAAAATTGACACTGATTTGGAAGATAAACTAGCTAAGTTCATAAGCATCTGTAAAATGATTTATACATACAAAAAAAAGAAAATAAAATAAAACAAGAAAAGATACTCGTATAAATTTATATAAAACAATACGTATGGCAACGTTACTGTAACCAGTGAAACACAGACCCTTGGTAGAAGGTAAGAAAAGAAAAACCAACCGGTTGGAATGAAATCTTAATGAAGCACACAAGAATATTCTCTCCTGGATAACAACAGGAATGAAAAAACTATACACAAACTAAAAAGTCAAATTTTTGCACAAGAAAATTGAAGACAATAAAATGAGACGGTACCAACAGTGAGACTGCACGACAAATAACCAGATACCAGTGGCAGCCTTGAAATATAAACCTAATGGAAAACGTGTTGTTGGTAGACCCAGGAGAAGATGGGTTCCGGCAGAGGTCAACTAGAGTATAATCCGTCGAGTTAAGGAGGAGGAGGAGAAGGAGAAGGAGAAGGAGAAGGAGAAGGAGCAGGAGAAGGAGAAGGAAAATAAGGAGGAGGAGGAGGAGGAGGCGGAGGCGGAGGCGGAGGCGGAGGCGGAGGCGGAGGCGGAGGCGGAGGCGGAGGCGGAGGCGGAGGAGGAGGAGGAGGAGGAGGAGGAGGAGGAGGAGGAGGAGGAGGAGGAGGAGGAGGAGGAGGAGAAGGAGGAGGAGGAGGAGCAGCAGAAGAAGAAGAAGAAGAAGAAGAAGAAGAAGAAGAAGAAGAAGAAGAAGAAGAAGAAGAAGAAGAAGAAGAAGAAGAAGAAGAAGAAGAAGAAGAAGAAGAAGAAGAAGAAGAAGAACTTAAGTGGTTACTGAACAACACAGAAAATTAATATTTGAGATGGAGTAGGAACCACTGATCAGCAATGAGTTGTTGATATAGTCGAAAGAAGAGGACTGTAGTGGTTTGGTAACATAATATGGAAGAGTGAATGTAAGCGTGGCCAGACTTATCCGATTGGCAATTCTCCGGGCTATTAGGCTGTAGTCCATTAGTGCCACATAAAACAGACGTTTCGGCCACACCGTTGGGCGACACCTACAGCGACTTGAGTAACTGGTACATAAAAAACCGCAGGACTGTGGGAAACTGGTGAAGAACTTATGGAAAAATTTATTATGAATAGAATTGGCATTACATTCAATAGTACGTTAATAAAGAGTTACTAATGCAATAGTCAGGACGTCTATTCCTACTGCTTCCGGAACACTCATTCTGACATTAATTATTTTATTACATTTTACACCTTCATGTAATACATCTAATTATAATGTACGACCAAATACCATTAAAACTTTTATTACCATGCTGAGGATTTTGCCTAGTGTACGTTTAGCTATGATTCGTAAATAGTAAGTGCTCATTAATAACTTATTCCGTACAAAACGTATTCCGTATCATTAATAACTCATTAATAAAAACTACAAAAGTATATGAGCCCATATTTCTTAAAGAGAAATAAAACATTTGAAGTTATTTCATAACATATTTTATTACATCGAAAACTTTACAAAAAATAATACAGGAAGTTTTTTATGAGAAAAGTTTCCATTTTTTTGACTAATCTAGTGCCTTTAAGTTTTTCTTATTTAGGTTAGTTTACGTTCCTGAATTTCAGTAGACTTCCCCTTTATAACGATCCCCGTTGATAGTTGAACCCTAACTAGGACGTCGGTAAGGCTACGTTTCACTGTGTCGCTGTTCAGATAATCGGATAACAATCTGATCGCCTGTCGTTAGGTTAACGTAACTTTATCCACCATAGAGATATCTCGCTAAATGCAGTCATTCGGAAACTGCAGATAACGAGTTACTTGACCAGCAGCACATGTCTCAGATAAGCCAAGTAATACCCACAACAATGGAATATTACTCGATGCAAAGCGTTTGCCGATACGGTGGCTTTTGTGAGGCTAGTAAATGTCTAATACTACAGGTGATAAAAATCGTAGCTTATAAAAGCTTTACCAATTACGGAATAAGAGTGCAAGAAGGGGGGGGAATGTGTTTGCTTTTACTTATTTTAATATATAATATTGTCACGTCATCACAGAACAATCTACGTGTTCCTCTAACGTTCCAGAGGAATTCGGCTGTAATGTTGCTTGCGTAGGTGATTTGAACATGCGCTCGCGAGGCTTTGATAGACTGTATGAGAAGCCGCGCGCACTGTGTCAAGGCCGCAATCAATTACGTCGTAGTGTAGAGTTAATGCGTAGTATGTGGTATAATCTAGATTTTCGGCTGGGTATAAATACAAATACCCAGAGACGTTCAGTTTTAGTTTGAGTTGCGAATTATTGGAGTGCGGTTTGTACTAGTATTGTGGCGAAGTGATATGTGTTGTGCGGGACGATTGTAATACAATTGTGTTTTATATTAGTTGACATTTTTATTGCCTGTGAACAATTTTTATTTGATTTGTTATAAGTGACTGTCTTGTTAATTACAACCGGTTAATTGTGATAATTAAAGCTGGTGATTAGTGACGTAATTAGTGTCTTGTATTTCGTTTTCCACTGTACCATACGACGATCAGTAGACCGTCGTGACAATATCTTCAAGTAATTACACTGCAAGAAGGTTTATTTTCGCCTGACGCAGCTACAAATTTCTCACTCGAAAAGCTAAAACCAGAGCTTGCAAAGCACAACACAACCAACATTATCCTCTGTAACAGAGATTAAGCCAGGCAAAACAACAACTCTAAAAAGCCACAATAGGAATTGATATGATACGACGATAAATAGAAGAAACGAGAAGTTGAGATAAGTTGCCAAACGATAATATTATATGGAAAGGGCTTAATTATTGATATAAACATTGGAGTGGTAAAATAAGACAATTATATGATTTTGAGAATTACCACTTTAAGGTTGATGAAGAGGCAAAGAACTTCAAACAAAATACCACAAGGAGAACACGCGTGCAGTGAAGAGTTAACATGATAGTAGGCAGAAGGACGCTTGTTCTTATAGACCAGATGAATCACGACGATGTTTTAGAGGAAAGTGTACCTTAGATAAAGTATTTAAGATTACTTTAAAGTAATAAATCTTACATTCTACAATTTTATTACCAAAGTTTAGCCATTACGTAGTTTAGTGAACTTACAGTGATATAAAAGCGAGACTTCGCCAGTCAAGGGTCGACACGACGCCTTATGTTTTATTCGGTGCCTCTGTAAAACTACTTCTAGCATGACAGTTTCTGAAATGAAAACCAAGTACTCCGTGTGTGTGGGTGTGCGCGCGTGCGCCTGCGTGTTATGTAAAACCGAACGATATTGCTTAAAATTTAATTTAACAAACAATATTTATATCAAAAATTTACATTTATCAAATAGATTAATCATATTGTTACGCAATAAGGGACGTTCTCGTATAGTGGAGAACGTTTTTCTACAAGTATTTCGGCTATCTCAGCAGAGCCCAGCTGTAATGTGTGTGCGTGCGTACATATTGCTACTTTGAGAAGAAAGACTTGACACTCATCATGCGTCAACAATCCAGTCTGTTCCAGACCGCAACGGTCAACGCACTGTGTTCAAGGCCAGACATAGACACTGTTTCTAGTAGATTCGAGAGGACCTATAATAGGCACTTGTTTAACACGCCATGCAAAAATTGACAGATTATTCTGGGATCTCAGCGGGGTATAAATATAATCATCCAGAGACAGACAGTTCAGTTCATGTCGGGCGATTTACTTAGTGCGTCTCAAGTGTTGTATTAGTGAAAAATGATTAGTGTGCGGGACTCTATTAGTTGACGTTAATATTGAATGTGGGAAAAAGTTTTACTTGAATTATTGTACTAGTGTAATCTTGTTGATTATAAACTGTAATTTGTGATTAATTAAAACTGGTAATTAGTGACTTCGTTGGTGTCTGTATTTTGTTTCCACTGTACCATTCGACGATCAGTTAGACCATCGTAACAATATAGTGGCTCACGTTTCCTGGAAAAGTGTTGTCTTTGTTAAACAATGTAAATGATAATAGTTTGTCATTTTTTACAAAAATAGGATTATATAATAGGATATTGTTTCACGATTTCGTAATATAATATGATATAAATAGTAAAATAGTTTTACTTTTTACTTTTCCGTCTGGTGGCCTTTATCCTTTATGAATATCTACGCGTTTCGGGACATATGTCCCATCAAATATCCCTTGGTGATAATTATTACGAAATACTATAGTCGACTGCTACTATATTTCGCGGTGCGCACCAGCGATATCGCGTGTGTTCTCACGTTTGGGGGTTTTTATATTTTTTTTTGTGTTTATATTTATATTTATTGTGATGTGTGTAAAATTGTATATAAAGTTGTTTTTAATATTTTAATAATTGAGGAACTCCACCAAGGAATATTCCTGATGATGGGACATATGTCCCGAAACGCGTAAATATTCATAAAGGATAAAGGCCACCAGACGGAAAAAAAAAGGTAAAACTATTTTACTATTTATATACATATAGTGGCCTGGATACCAAATAGCATGGATATAATATGAATAAAATTGTCATTATTGCTATTAGTAAGTTATAAATTGCTGCTGATTTTTATGAAATTAGTTAGTAAACTAAATGTATTTAAATTTATTTTTACCACGGAACGAAAGAGAAAATCTCTATTCTGCAGCAGCAGCAGCAGCAGCAGCAGCAGCAGCAGTAGTAGTAGTAGTAGTAGTAGTAGTAGTAGTAGTAGTAGTAGTAGTAGTAGTAGTAGCGGTAGTAGTAGTAGTAGTAGTAGCGGTGGTAGTAGTAGTAGTAGTAGTAGTAGTAGTAGTAGTAGTAGTAGTAGTAGTAGTAGTAGTAGTAGTAGTAGTAGTAGTAGAAGTTCCTCAGCTCATACCGGACAGTGCCGGAGCCAGTAGTCCTGGTGATAACGAGAGTGATTCCCATAGACCTATTGGCTCTAGAGTGGAAGCATTTATTCAAAAGAAGAGAGGAAATTGGAAGGGACGCCGCAAAGCATGAAGCCAGGGAACTCACTCTCCGGCACTGGCAAGATCGTTGGAATAGAAGGATAGAAAAGATCGAGGAAGGTGGACCGCAAGGCTCACACCAAACTTGAAGGAATGGATCGACCGCCAACACGGTGAGGTCAACTACCATCCGACCCAGTTGCTCAGTGACCACGGCAATTTTAGTGCCTACCACCATAGAATGGGAAATGTGCAGAGCCCAGTATGCCAATACGGAGACTCTCCCCATGAAGATGCCTCGCATACGCTTTTCAAGTGCTGCAGACTCGCAAGAGAGAGGATGGTACTGGAAATGAAGCTCGGGGAGTTCACGCCCGAGAGGGTAGTTGCGCTTATGCTTCGTGCTAAGGCGGAGTGGGACCGCATCAATGCATTTATTCAGTGGGTCCTACTAAAAGAAAAAACATGCCCAACTTGCACCCAACGGTCAGTAGAAGATGAGGAACAACTAGAAGGAGCCCGATAGGGGCGTAATAGGCTCCATCCTGAAGTAATACGCTAAGTGGTTCTAGGATGGATATAAATGCCTGAATGAGAGGTGGGTTTTTTAGTGGGTGAGAGTCCCACACACCAAAGGAAGCACGACCTCCTCTAGCGGTGCATAAACCATTCCCCCCTATAAAAAATTAGTAGTAGTAGTAGTAGTAGTAGTAGTAGTAGTAGTAGTAGTAGTAGTAGTAGTAGTAGTAGTAGTAGTATAGTACTTACCACAATAACACTATTTATTTTCATAAAGTGCACAGAAGCGTAAAACTTAAAAAAATTACTTTGTGGAGGAAGGTGTTTACAGGCTCTGGGTGACAAGCTCGACAATCGTATTGGGAGAAGACGTAGTGCGGTTCGGTAAATGGCTGGTAATATTTTGTAATACAGTACTTCAAAGCAGGTACAAGGCGGGCGCGTTTCTTCGTTTAAAAGAAAATAAAATTACAAATTGGTTCGCGGAAGCATCAAATCTTATCGACGGCCGCAGGGTTGCCGACTGCTGGTCTATACACAGGCTTGTGAGAGAAACCTGTCTTATGGAACGCCTGCATGGAAGCCGCTCGCGTCCACATGCTATTGTATATGTTCACCAAGACTGATTTCGTTGTCTACGACAGATGTTTTACTATACTGTATGGGATGTTATCTGCTCCTAATGCGGTGATAACAGTAGTATTATTAGAGGCGTATAATTCCCTCATTTTAAACAGGCTCATCAATTTATTTTGTACATATTTAATTATTTGGTTTGTTTTTATTATATTAGATATTATAATATGATTATGTACGCTTAATAGGATGTTTTGGAAAGTTATTATGAATTTAGATCATCTAAATTCATCATTTGAATGAAGTACTACAAGTTATTTAAAGCTCTTCAATACCTGAAACAAAGTTGTTCATGGAACAGAGAATAAAAAGTTTCCTATAGTGACGCTCTAGATAGAAGGCCGGAATATTAAACGTGGCAACATTGCGTCTGAGGCCGAAGCGGAAGTTGAGTGGAATGAGATATGTATTGTGTGAGCCGTGAACTTTGTTGTAAGATCTTGTTACAGTTTGTTGTTAGTGACGCTTTTTGTAGTGCAGTAGTGCTTTTTAATTTTAAAGCTTATAATACTACAATGTTATTAGTGTTTGTTGTTTGTTTTCTTTTTAGTTGATTTCAAACACGTGTTTAAATATAAACATGTTTAAAGTTGGTCAACCCACGTATTTATTGGAATATAACCTAAACTAAAATTTGCACGTGTTTATAAGGCTTAACTAGGATAGGTGCTTAGAATTTTTAACTTACAGTAACCTTCCGAAATTAATTTACACTAAAAACTCGTTTATCCGAATTTGATGGGACCGCGCCCGTTTCGTATAAACGAAATTTCGGATAAACCGGAACTTCTATTCAAATAATAATACATATGTAAGTACAGTAACTTTATTTAATAATAATAATAATAATTTAAAAATTACTTACAGTGAATATGACACAATAAACTATAAAACGGCACCGCACTGTAAATTATGGAAAGTATAATTTATAGTACTGGAAAAGTCCTATTACTTGTTCGTACAGTAATCAATCATAGTTTTTTGTGTGCAAAAAAGTCCTGTTTCCGTCCCGTGTTTATGCGATTAAAGAACCATAGATAAGACTGCCTTTTGTCGGTGTAGGAAAGTGCATACCAGTGCTGAGTCAGTCAGTAGCAGTGCGAGTGCGAGAACGTTTCTGTTCTTTGCGATTGTCAAACCGTTGTCTTTTATTACCGTACAGTTTACACATTAAAATCGCATTACTGTTGTTTATTAACATAGGATTGTTTTATGTGAACTGTTGTTATTGTGTCACCTTCGGCTTGTAAAAGGAAGCAGAAATGTACTGCTATAATACATAACAGTATACAGTCCTTTATGTTTACAATATATGAACATAATACTTTATGTTCGAAAATCCGAACAAATCGATAACTCGGAGTACCCCTTATACCAATTAGTTCTGATTATTGACTTTCTACTTTATATCACGTGGAATCGCTTGTCTACGCTATTAAATATAGATTATAGCGACAGGAAAATGCTTTTGTGTATTTTTAAAATTTACTAAAAATTGTTTCGGATAAACGCAATTAGGGTTAAACGAATTTTTAGTGTATAACAAAACGTTAGTCAACGGAAATAATAAATTGTACATAATTCACTTAGTGTAGGTTTGTCAGTAATAATTCCACTTTAGTTCCTGCTTGTAAAAGTAATTACAAAATTTGACTTTTCGTTTTGTTGACAGTAATGAATATTTACGAAACACAACTGTTATAATTAAATTGTGCTCTAAGACATTCCAAATGTCATTTCTGTACCCAAAGTAATTAACGTTGTTTAAAATAGAATACATGATACGTGTAATAAAAGTGCGACATTTATTTTTCGTATATTGTTATTATTGTCTGAAAGTAGTGCATTGGTAGTTTTCATCATCTAAAAAGTAAAGGGTGAATGTATAGGCCTACACCTATAAGCTTATAAGCATTATGTAATAAAATAGTTAAAGTGAAGATGTCAAATTCTGATTTAATTTTGTAGCATTACTAAAATCGTGAGTGGGCCTATTTATGGCTAAACCTAAATTATAGGTCTGTGACCACAGTACTATACGTTTAAGTTGAAGAATTAAGTGAAAAAATTAGTTGAAGAAGTTGAAGAATTAGTGTTAGGCCTAATGAATTAATTTTGTTCGAATTATTGAATTCGTATCATATGAATGAGTTATTATATTGCTTAACTAATATTCTATAACAGTATTTTACATAATAAACTTTGAATTTGCAAACAACAGAAATTATACCACTGCTGTTAACCGGCAATTAAAAATGACGCGATTTGGCTAGTGAAATACGTAAATTAACAGACCGTCTAGTCGGCCTCAAATATCAGCTTGTCCTGTGCTGCCAAGATTAATATCTACTAGAGCCGGCCATTACCGTATCTATTGTATAAAGCTGTGAGTAAGACAGTCATGGCATCGACACCCGTAACTCGTGTGTTGGCTGTACAATAATTTCTAAGTAACAAACTTCTTTTGTGCTGTTAAAAACGCTGTTGCTCGTAAAAATTAATAAACGACGGTCTTATGGCATAATACATTACATTATATTAGAGCGACGGAATTAAGTGCCACTAAATCACTTTTGATAATAACTGCAGACGACACGTTGAGCGCTTACAGCTGTTTTTTCTTTCTTTTAAAACTTTAAAGTTTAAAACATGAAAAAATAGTAACCGTTTTTTTAAAGCCTGTTTTAGTCTTCTTCTTTTTCTTCTTTTTTTCTCCTTCTTCTTCTTCTTCTTCTTCTTCTTCTTCTTCTTCTTCTCCGCCTTCACAGAGTATCTGTCCATCTTACTCTCGTTTTCCTACAGCTCTTGTACCGAAGGGTCTATATCAGAACGTAACCTTAGGTAGTCGTCCATCCTCCATTCTGTCCAGATGCTGTAACCATTCCCTGCGATATGTCTGAATCTTATCATTTATGGAGAATACCTGTAGTTCTTCTCTAATATTCTCTTTGCGCAATAGATCCTGTCTCGTCCAACCCTTTGTTCTTCCCAGAAACTTTATTTCCGAAGTCTGAATCTGGTTTTTAATCGTTTTTGTAGGAACTCATACAAATAAACCCCATGTGTTAACATAAACGCTAAACTCTTTTACGTAATAAAATATAACATTGTTTTATTATTAAAACCGTCAATAATACTTGTTTGAAAACTGTAAACGTTTCCTGATACTTTCAATTATTCATCCAATTGTTATACGCGAATCAAGAATAGTATTACACCCATAGTATGTGTGGTCTCAGATTGTCTCACATGCTTGTAGGACGCCGGCTGCCAACGCTTTAATAAGGCCTTCATTACACTACGCAACTGATTTAAAGCCCGTATAAAACTAGTTGCACGGTAGTAAATACAGGCTGCAAACTACTCTGCAATCAGTTGCAGAGTAAACATGACGTCTATACTACTATTACAGTATAAGAAAGGAAAATTTGTTTGCATAGTTGTCTGAGATAACCTCAAAAACTACTAATCCTGTAAAAAAATTCTTTCACCACCATATTTCTTGACGTTTGAGGATGGTTTTGGACATAAATTTGAACCAATAACTTTTTTACTGCAATTTTCAACCAATTTTGAACCAATAATTTTCAAGAACAAAGATTTAAACGGTCCCATGTCATGAAATTTTTGTTCATTTACATGTACCGAAATTTTTAGCATACGATAAACTTCTCTTTTTTAAGAAAATTGTGACACAATTCACATGGAGTCAGCGAGAGAATTTTAGAAACAATTACAAATTTTATTTTGGTTTTTGTTTCAATAAAATCTTCCTTTTTATTTTTTAGATACTGGCGGTTTTGTAAAAAATTGTATGTGTTGTGTTGGTCCCATGCCATGAAATTTCTTTGTTGTCTACAGAATGCGCGCGCAGTTGAATTTTATACAATCGGTTGCATAGTGTAGTAGGCTACATCTGATTCAATGCCCCACAACGAGCGCGTAAAACTAAAGTTGCATGCCTTCCAACTGTCTTGCAATCGATTGCAGTAAGTGTAATACGCTACATTTAAACCAATGCCCTACAACTTCTTTGCAATCAGTTGCGTAGCGTAATAAAGGCCTAAAGGGAATCACAAGACCGGGAAACAAATCATTGGTTTGACTTCGCCTTTAGAAACAAACAATGTCTGTGTTATCCCATGGCGGGAATCGAACACAAGCCGCATGGAATTACAATGAAATTACACCACGACAATTGTTACGTGGATAATAATTTTGAAGTGTTCTGAAATCTGCTGCATCAAGAGTTGTTCTGATAGCGGTATCTAGAGGTGTTTAACAACCGGTCTGCTAGTTTGTTTTGCGAATCGAAACGATAAGACGTGTTAATCTATGCGTGTTATTTGACACCGGTTTGGTGTAAAGTGTTAATTGTTAATTACTTTATGCGCGGACATTTGTGGTCGGTAACTTTTATTATTTAATGTTAATTAGGTGATATTTTTGATTGCTAGACAATGTAAAACTTGTTGAACTGCGCATACAACTGGATTAGTTTAGAAAAAATGCTATTAAAGTTATTCTTCTTTTTCTTCTTTAACTTCCTTGTTAGGACTCTGTCCTGTTCTACAACAACGGTACTAAATGCTGTCACTCCACCTATTCCTCGGCCGACCAATGCTCCGCTTCGTGTTTGGTTGGCTATCGCTTGTTTTCACCAGCCTTGTGTCATCCATTCTTGATGTGTATTAATTCCATATCCTTCTTCTTGCCGCAACCCAAGAATTAATATCTGTTACATTACACGTTTCTCTTGCTTGGCAACCTTTCGTAACTTGTCTTTCCTAGAACTTGCTGCTGTTGCTGTATCCGGCTTGGTCTCTGGTGCATAAGATATTACTGGACGTATTGTGATTTTGTAAACCCTAGTTTTCGCTTATTGCTTGAGATATTTATTATCCCATATAAGGGTATTCATTCATCCACAAATTCTTCATGCTTTCATCAATTGATGTTTTATATCTTCATCTGCACTCTAAGCCTTGTTTATAAGTAGTCTATCTGCATTACTTTTTCTATTATTATGTCATTTATCACAAGCTTACACATTAATGGGTCATGTCAAATTGTATTTGATTTTGTTTTCTCTTCCGCTGCCTGGCATGGTTTGTTAAAATTATACACAAGTGTTTGTAAGTAGTTTTCATTTTCCGCTATTAGCATAACGTCGTCTGCATAACATATAATATTGTAACGCAACAGAAATGCTAGCATCCGTGTTACATAAAAACAAGGTTAACAGAATAATAAACAAGTCAATATCTAACCCATGATAGAACAAAGATCTAATAATTACATTTATAATTATAGATAAAGGTAAATAAGGATGCAAGGTAGTATTAACAAGAATAAACGAACCTGTAAGTTAAATAATAGTTGATGATATATGTTTAGTGAAAGGCAAACAAAAAATGAAACAATAATTTACTTTATAGTAATAGCAAATAAGAATTTTGAGTTAAGCGATATTATTTTGTGACAACAAATATTATGATAAAGTTTATGTTATGTTATACCAAATATGTGTTGAGTTAATGAAAGATAATGAAACAAGATGTATTATTCAATGACTGTTGTAGAATGAAGTGTGAAGCAGCTAATTAACGTTAATAGATTTGAATTTTCTTATATGTGATCCATAGGTCAAGATAAAATTGTTATTAGATATGGAAAAAATAATTGTTTATGTAAATGTTAATAGTTAAGATTTGATTATATGTATGAATTTATGTAAAAGGGGCTATAGATGTTTACCAGTTATAAACACAGGGAGATCCGTTTACAATAAAAGGCCTAACAGCCAAAACCACTATATAACCACTCATAACATAAAGGTTAGGTACATCAATTAATAATAATTAATGAATACGATTTGAAGAGCTAGAAAAAAAAACATTAAATTAATAATGATATATAATAAAATTTATACAAATTATGATAATGCCATAATGCCATGATATCGATTAATAACGTTTAATATCGAAAGGGTATTAAATATAAAAAAGAAAAAAAACAGGCTTATATCAAAAAACCAGCAGAATATGTGTAGAAAATAATAAACCAACTATCGGTAAAGTTACATTCCGATAGGATAGCAAATTGATAAGGAATAGACAAAAAATATATGAAATAAACACTATATTCAAAACATGTGGAAGGAAGAAAAATCATGTGTTGCTAGGGACGACAGGAAAAGAGGAAGTTGTTGATTTGACAATAATTGCTTTGATGATCTGAATGTGATGAGATTAATAAAAAACCAAGAAATATCTATTTAATTGGAATATACTAAATTAGTAAATACTATTATAAAATACAAAATACTAATGATAATATTTATGACTCTTGCCAGTATAAATTAACCAAACAAGACAATAGTATGAAATCGCAATAGGAAATAAATAACTGGATTCTACAAAGAAGGACTTGAACTGTCCCATATCCGAAAGGAATTGACGATACATTAAAACAAATAGAAAGAGTCAAAAGTATCACAAATAATAATATACACTACACCAGAATTTATAACCTTTCAAATAAACGGAACATCACTAATTGCTTCAACCGAGAGAAGAACGTATCTGGATCCAGGAGTTGCAGAAGAAGCATCAATCGGGCTGTAAATCAATCCAGGGAGCTGTATTTCCGAAGTGGATAGGACAAGAATTCCATTTATCAAACCGAAGAAAGAATATCGTACGGCATAATCGTACAGAACAGTAAATTTATCAATCAACCGCCTACACGATTTGCTTCGTTCTAGTCTGGTAAATTATTATTATATTAATCATACTAACTACACAACACTTCAAATTTGTAAATCTTGCATTCTTATCTATGTATTTTTAATCTTCCCCACAGTTACAAGAACCTTCACACCCTGAATTAAATTAATTACAAATTAAAACATACTATATAACTGAATTTAAATAAAGGATCGGAATAATCAACAATCGATTCACGCAATCTATAGCCCAAGCATATGTTAATTAGAACATATCTTATTCAATGTTAAAGAAGTAAACAAATAAAGAACCTTTATATATTTGCAAAATCTTGTCATTTGGAGTATGATTTAATGAGTTGGGAATAAAAAGTAACTGAATAAGTAGAGAATAATTGGTTAACATAAACAGTGAAATAACCTATAAGTTTCGTTAGCCGATACTACAGCGCTTATAGCGGAATTATCTGACACCAAAGAGAGAGAGTAAAAATACAAAATTAGACATAATTCTCTTCAAGGTATAATAGGGTTGAACGAAATTACAGAATAACGCATTAATTATTTAAGTTTCAGGTACACTAACACTGATATTTTTTAGAGAGCTAAGTTAATATTAATTAATTACATCAATATATCCCACAACTCCAAATATCTCAGATATTTAAATAATTGAGTAAACTAAATGACCTAAGAGAGTAAAACAGGGGAACATACCCGTTCATAGCAACGAATAGGCTTACATTGCGTGACACATTATAAGACGCAAGTCGTCGTCTTATAACAAATTGACGCCGGCAACGTTGGGGCAGAAAGAACGAGAACACCGCAACCGTAAGAGCCGAGCGTTTTATAACAATATTCAACACACTTAAACATCCTATATCCTCTCATATGCTTTGCTATTAAAATTTAAAGTAACAAATTGTCTCACGCTGAGTATTTTGAGGACGTCTATCTATGCGATTATCGTAATAATGTCTAGTAGTCTCAAAGTTAGATAAGTTTGCAGATTTCGACGATCTCAGATTTGTATGGCCCATACGAAGTACATACAGTATGACCGTTTTAACTTTTTTTAAATTTCTGCTATAATCCAAATCGACACTTCTGTGTTTCTCAAATACGTGCCCTCAAATCACTATTATAATTATCTCAACCCAACTGGCCCCAGCTGCCAACACGTTGGGGTGTTTAGAGACGGCAAAACATAACGTTGACGGTAAGGTTCCAAAACCTTCTGTGTCAGTCGAGCAATGCTGAGAAACTGGAAGCTCAGCTACCCTACACTATGCCAGGCTACTATGGAATAATTGCGTCCAGTCATCGGTATCATCTCAGGATTCGATCTAGCCTCGCATTCCGGCCTCATGTCATACTACTGTTCAGTGACGTATCTAGAACTTGACCGGTCGAGTCGACTTTCTGCAAAAGAAAAAAACAAGAAAAGACTAATCAACATTACGATCTTTAAAGTGGTTGAAAAACGTGCGATAAGATTATAATATCCTGAAATCAATCCCGTAAAAATAAACGGCGATAACGCTATAACAAAGCGCGTTATTTAAACAGAATTTACAAGATACTTATTGACTTAATCGATTTACCTGCATTCAGTATTTTAAACGTTTACGCAAATGCTGCTTGTTTTAAAATGAGTTACTACTATATTAGCGTACACAGCTGAAAAATAATAAATAGTCTAAAAATTAAAAGATTACCAAAATTTTAAATCTTTTTTCGACCCCCCGGGGGTGTTCGGTCATGATCGCCCCCCCCCCTTACATACGCCCCTGCATGTGTTTTTTCCAGTCTCTTCACCGATGGGTTTATAAACTTAGGCCTATAAACAAAGGTTCGACATACGGATTATGTCCACCCTACGTAAATGACATTAGATGTACTGTATTATCTCACACTAATGAGTGTATACCATTCCACAGACGTAGTTGTAACTAAATTGCATACACAGCGCCTTGCACTTTACAGTACGATTTAACAATGACAAAATACAAAATAAAACAAAATAGGGGGAATTAGGAAGTAGGGATAAATCCCGAAGGTAAGTCTGTCTGTTACTGAACATACATGAATATTCCTTGCCACGAGAATAAATTGGTTTAATGTGGTAAAATCCCCGGGAGATCGTTGTCGTGGCAACGCAAGATAAAGAAGCAGCAAAATACACACTAGCACAAAAATAGAACGGATTCCCTTGACGGTGATTCGTACCAATCTTTGTGAAAATGCTGACACTTAATGTTCATATGAAGTACAGTTATAGAGGTGTGTGTATGTGTGTGTTGTAGGCGGGAAGCTGGGGCATACACACGTTAATTCTAGGCATTATGTAGTTAAAATATGAGCACATACAATTACGTCTCTTTCTCTCTCTCTCTCTCTCTCTCTCTCTCTCTCTCACTCTCTCTCTCTCTCTCTCTCTCTCTCTCTCTCTCTCTCTCTCTCTCTCTCTCTCTCTCTCTCTCTCTCTCTCTCTCTCTCTCTCTCTCTCCTATCTTCCGATTGTTGCCCACGTTAGAGAAACTTGTGGTAAACTGTTTCCACTTTCTGCGTCTCCATAAGATTATTCACCAAATACACTCTAATCTTCTAGATGTAACCTCGCTTGTTATGAGGGCCTGATCTGTTATTCTCATAATTTCTCCGATTTTTCTGACTCACTATTGCTTATTTGTTGTGTCTTGTACTGCTCTATGATTTCCATTGTGACTTTGTTGCGACTGACGTTCAACCCCACTTCTAATGAGGCAATTTTTTTTTTTTTACGGTAGATTTTTTTTACAGAGGTGAGGATCCTAACCTTTACCTTTCTTCTTGACCTGGGCTCAGCTAAAGAGAGACTTCACCATTTTAAGTAGACGGAATTAAACATTCTGTTGAATATGGCACTGAGAAATTCTCGCATCGCTACCTCGGGTAGAACATTTAACTCCTTTGCTCTGACACAGGAGAGCAACGGGATTGGCCAAGCTCTCGCCCAATCAGATAGCAGCCCGGATGCACACGTCTACACAAGTGAGACGGTTTGGAGTGTCGCGTCGTCAGTCGTCGAAGGAGCAGACTGAGACTGAAGGAGCACACCATAGTAGAGACATAAGCAATATTTACAAAATATTTACTGTAAGTGAGTTTGGTTTATCATCTGTTTGAACGCAACCCTACTGAAGATGGCCTCCGGTGGTGTGACCAAAACTTCTAGAAACAATCAAAATATAAACAACGATTATCACTGTCCAACAGCCCACTATTTATCGATATTATCAGTTAAAATACTGTTAACATTTATCCTATTGACTGTTGTTTCTTCGTTATTCCCAATTTTCTATTGTATTGTATTTATTGTTCATAGCCTAAAGGTACCATACATACGATTTGCAATACAATTTTTTATTACTCACATTATTAAAACGATCGATTTCGGTCACAGACCATCGTCAGGTCATACACAGCACACTTGCGGTCAAAATATATTAAAACATTCACTATTTACAAAAACGAATTCGTAGACATTGATTAATGAACTTGATACGTACGTCGTTGTCCAAAGTTTCCCGAGAACTGATCTCGTTACAGAGTGTTCATGTTTACATTCCGTTCTATACATTATATCAGCTGATTACTGAATGTTGATTTTCATTTTGCCGCAATATTTCAAATGTGATACGATTTTTGAAGTCTGTCATGGTGTTCAATAGATTTTCATGGCCCTCTTCTTTTACATGTTTGTATATTCGGTATTGTTCATATATATTAGATTTTATTTCATCACTGCATGTTTTCAATACGGTTGAATGTTGCTGTATTGGACCGTATTCACAAGACTGTTGTTTTATGTGTTTGGCTACTGTTGAGTTCGGATTTGAGTGCTGAGAATGTTTGGTATGTTCAATATATCTGTGTTTAAACGATCTTGAAGTGAATCCTATGTATTTTTTGTTGCACCGTACATCACATTCTGTCGAATTAGCAGGCTGACATTGATATTGGTAGACTCCAGCTTTTTCATAAATGCTTTTCTTTTTGTATTGCTTATTTTCAGATTGTTGTAGATGTCATTGCTTGTTCTAAACGCTAATTGATAGTCGTATTTTGCTAATGTTCGAGCTAATTTTTGAGAGTTGTCGTCAATGTAATGTGCAGGTATACAGGTTTTCTTCCTTTTGATTGATGTGTTATTTGTTTCTGATTTATTTCTTTTTTTTTTCAATAATTTTATCGATCATTTTAGGCTGATATCCATTGCTTTGAGCTATTTGCTTTATGATGTGTATCTGCTTTTCATACTGCTTTCTGCATAGAGGATATGTGAGGGCTCGATATACCATCCTGTTGTATGCAAAAATTTTGTATGAGTAGGGATGGTTGCTCTCTGCGTGAATGGTAATATCTGTTTGAGTATCTTTTCTGTATATAAAGAAATGATGTTTGCTTGCATGGCGTTTTATGGTAAGGTCTAGGAAGTTTATTTCGCCTTTATTCTCTATTTCTTTTGTAAATTTAACGTCAGAATTGATGGAGTTCATGTATGCTAGAAGTTGGCCGATTTGTCTAGCAGTACCAACAAATAAACAGATGACATCATCCACATACCTGTACCAATATTTGATGTGGTGTATAAATGAATTTTTGGTTGTGAGTATAAAATTTTCTTCTAGGTGCTGTAGGTACATTTTACTCAAGATTGATGAAAGTGGAGCCCCCATTGCAAGACCATTTTTGTTCTCATAATGGTGATTTTCATATACGAAATAATTTTGGTTAATTATCATTTTTACTAATTTGACCAAATTTTCAACTTCATCTTTTTGTAATTTATTGGTTTTTTCTAAATTCTTTTTTAATACTAACAATAAATCATCTCTCGGTATACTGGTGTACATATCAGAAACATAAAAATGATATAAATTTACTATTGCTAGGTACATTTAAATCTTTCACTTTACTAGTAAATTCAAAACCACTCTTGATTTGAGACTTCGATGATAACATGATATTATCTTGGATTAGATGTAGAAATTTGGCCACTCTGTATGAAGGTGCTGCTTATAAATACATTACATTAACATTACTTCGTTATTCATTTAGTGTTCTTGGTACTTTCTTTTCTTCACTTTACTGATGTTTAATATGTATAAAGTATCACATTATTAAAAGCTTTTTTACAATCCTTTAACTTCAGTCGCTATGCAACATTCGTAATAAGCTACAAACATTTTTTGTGTAGTTAACTTCTTTGAAGTAATACAGCACGTCTTCGAATATTAACTTTGTACAAAAGCAAAAATTATGTATAAACGTTTAACCTTATTACCATCGACTCAACAAGAGGTTGATGATTGAAATATTGACAAATATAATGATACTGTTTTTCCGTTACCTTATATCACACACACACACACAATATTTTATTGCTTCGACAAGCAAAACTCAACTTGTTGTTTATGTTAATATTGCCAATAGTCTGCAGAAGACAGTGAAGGGGAGGGACTTACTGCTTACTGGAACGACACACAACGAGGCCCAGTGACAGTTTACCCTACTCCCTAGTCACCCCCAACCACCTACTGTGTAGTTCGTCTCTCTATCTGTATTTATCGTTTATATCTTGCTCACTCGCTTGCACTTCTTACGTAGCTCGCCATGGAGCTTCCTTAAATTACCCATTTTTATTTTTTTCCTTGCTCTCTTTTTCCCTCTTATTTCCTGCATAATTCAATGTACAACACTGTCACTTTTTTCTTAATCCCTTACTTTTCCTCTACCTCTTTAGATGTCCTACTACTATAGTCCTTTGTTTTCCCATGTTTATCTCTCTTTTTCTCGCTTTCTGTCCACCTGTCTGCCTGCATTGTTTACTGTTTCGGCTCTCTTCCTTTCTTCTCACCTATAGATATTTTCCTGTATCCCGATTTGTCTTACTGTCTTGTTCTCTCTCTCTCTCTCTCTCTCTCTCTCTCTCTCTCACTCTCTCTTTCTCTCCCTCTTTTTGTCTCTTTCTCTTTCTCTCTACCGATTGTTACCCACGTTAGAAACTTTTGGTAATGTCTTTCCTCGTGCTGCGTTTCTATAAAATAAATGTTAATACGTCAATACGCTCTAATCCTCTAGATGTAACGACACTTGTTATTAATTCATGATCTATTATTCTTATAATTTCTTCGATTTTTCTGACTCACCATTGCTTACTTCTGTTCGTATATTATTGCTCTATAATTTTATTATGACTTTGTTGCGATTGTCGTTCGAGTGTACTTTACCTGGGCTCAGCTAAAGAGAGACTTTACCTTTCTCAGTAGGCGGAATTAAACCTTCCGTTGAATATGGCCCAGGATTCGACACTCAGAGGTCCTCGGATCGCTACCACGGATATAACGTGGTGGACTCCGTTGTTGACATAGGTGAGCAACGGGACTGACCAACCTCTCGGCCAGTCAGATAGCAGCTCGTACCCGGACGGCTATAAAAGTGCGACGGCAATTCTCTCTCTCTCTCTCTCTCTCTCTCTCTCTCTCTCTCTCTCTCTCTCTCTCTCTCTCTCTCTCTCTCTCTCTCTCTCTCTCTCTCTCTCTCTCTCTCTCTCACTGTCACCTCGTATCTTTTTCTTTGTCAGTTGTTCTCTCGCTTTCAATTTTCCTCGTTTCGTTTTGTTCTCCTACGCTCTCTCTTCCATCCTGTTTCACATTACCTTTAAATCAGTATAGAATGGGGTAAGCGGATCGGTAGGCCATCATGTTACATGTATAATAGTGCGTTCAAAAGAACAAAGGCGGCGATCCAGACATCCGTTAAAACTTGGAACCAACAAACATCCGTACCAACATAAAAAAAAGCTGAAATGGGAGTACTTTCTAACCCTTCAACATGAAGAAAGTCAAATTATCTTAATTTTCCGATTCTAATTTCTATTATTACGTATGGATTAGCAGTATTATTAGGCACCTTCCTTGTCCATTCTAACTTTTTGTCAAACAGAAGTCGTTTCTTGTGTCACCAAGTAAAAAGACGAAGTAATTGTGAGTACCTCATCATTATCATCATCTTCTTGACGGTTTTAGGCTTTAGCGGCCTGTTCCTATTCCACAGTCTACCTTTTCTTCGGTCTACCAACTTTTCTTCTGCATCTAGGGTTGTAATCTTTTGCTATCTTTGGTATTCTACTTTCTTCCATTCTATCTATGTATTGAATCAATTTTAACATGATAATGTTTTTAGGCTGGAAGGTCATTCCACAAAAACGTCATCGAAAACCGTAACCCTTCCACACTTTCGATTCCCCACAGTCTAGAAATTTGATATGTAAACGCATCAAGACAGAAATAATCGCTTCTGATATTGAGGTTAGCAAACGTTTTAGTGAGAATAAAATTTGTTTTTACATGCTATGTTTGTGATCGTCTGTGGTTTGGAAATGATTTACGTAATCCACCAAACGTAATCCACATTATACGTTTCAAAAGACTAAAAACATTATCATGCTTCGATGTTTCGGTTTCGTCAAAATTTTTATTCTGTATTCCTTAATCATTTCATTAACTGCAAAAAATCTAACTCGCTTCTTATCTATTCATTTCTTATATGATCTCGTCTATTGACACCTTTTAACTGATCTCAGAAATTTCATTTCTGCTGTTTATATCTTCTGTTCATCTTTTTCCTTTATGACCCAAGTTTCAGAACCATACAGTAGTGTAGGCCTAGGTATTGCCATTGTTTTATAAAATTTTATTTGGGTTTCTTTGCTACGTTTATTTCCCAACAAATCGTTCCATCGCACATTCTTGTGAAATCCGTCACTTTATTATCTATATCTCTATCTTCATTATAAGTAATGTCACGTCCAAGATAGTTGTAATATCAGTATCTATGGAGAGTACTTTAACATGAAAATCGTGACTTCAGTCATATGCAGGTCGCTAAGGGCGCTCACTGTTGCGTTGGCTGGTTACAGTTTCAAAACACGTAAGTAATTACAGAAAGACATGCTGGGAATTAATAGTTTACACATTGTGTGAAACGTTACAGACAGACGGCAATACTGTGACTACGTCATCGCGTTTTATTTAACTAAATAATCTGCATTATCAAACAACAGTCTGGCATCGCCTCTTCTGTTCCTTTAAGCTAAAACACATAGACTCCATTAGTAGTACTCAGAATGTTCAAACGGTCTCTTGTCCGATACTGTAATGTCATCTTCCCTAATCTTCCTCTGTTGTTTCTTCGACAAATGTTACAAACGGTGCGCAATCGTTTTCTAAAAATTGAATTCCGTTTTTTCGCAGTCTTGTTTGTAAATGTCGCTAAAGGCCAACACACACACACATACACGCGCGCGCGCGTGTATATATATATATATAATTAATAAAACGTTTTACAAGAATATATTTTTTTATTGTTTTGTAAATTACAGTGTTTTAATAGCATTCAGCTATCATCATCAGATGTAAATTAATAAATTTAAATTTTAAATCAATTGTTCAAAACAGCTGTTTATATGAAGACTAAATTTAATTTTTATATGTGTATATATACGACCGTTCCCCAGCGTAAGGCGATGGCAAACCAACGAGAGGTATCCTGGTATCCTGCCCTAGTATAAACCCTCCCCAACTTAGCCGTTCGGTTCGGCGTTAAACTGTAGGTCCCATATGTGAGAAATTCCGTAGCACACGCACCACGGATATATGCGGGAAAGATATAAACCAGTCGAAAGACTGAATGACCCAATAATAATAATATGTGTATATAAATATGTTATATAATTAATTGTAAAATATAATACATAAATATTAATCATTTTATTAAATTAGTCATTTTGAAAATATTATCATTTTTTCTATGAATCTGAATTTGTTCTGGTATTAGTTTATTACGGTACTGGTTTTATGTTTAAATATTTTAAATTTTTCCCATATGGTTATTTTTGACCTATAGAAATGTGTTTTACTAACCGTTTTAATATGTTTTAAAATATTTAATTTAGAAATGTGTGTGTAATATAACCAGATATATATATAAAATAAAATTTAGCTACACATTTAGAAATTAAAAATTTAGAAATATTTAAACATAAAACAAATAATAAATTATTACCAGAACAAATTCAGGTTCATACAAAAAATGATAATATTTTCAAAATTACTAACTTAATAAAATGATAAATATTTTTATATTATATTTTACAATTTATTATATAATATATTTATATAAACATATAAAACATTAAATTTAGTCTTCATGTAATAGCTGTTTTGAACAATTGATTGAAATTTATTAATTTATATCTGATGATGAAAGCTAAATGCTATTAAAACACTGTAATTTACAAAATAATAAAAAAATATATTTGTATAAAAAACGTTGTTATTAATAATGATATAAATACATAACCAGAACAATATGAGCATTTATGAATATTCCAATGAGGCAAATATTCACACTGAGTGAATATATGGGAACATATATACGATAACGCCTTAGTTAGTGTACTGTGCAAAGGGGTGTGAATTTGATACTATACAATTGTCACTAGGATATGCACTGTATGTTAACATAGTTTAAGACGATAATAAATAATAAAAAACAGCAGTGCAGTGCAGAGTGAGAGTGAATAAGTGTTGTGCGCCTAACGAATTGTGCAAAGATAATTAACAGTGAGCCAATTAACAGATACATTATACGTCATTTATAGTAGTGTGCAAACTGGAATAAATACCTAATGAATATAATATTAAATAAATTTAAATATTATTCATTCAACTGACAAAGTAATTAGCTATGCAAGCACATGCAGTTAAAAGCACGTGGTTTGCAATGGTCCAGAAACCGGAAGTTCGTGTCCACCACGTGGTCATTTTTCTAGTAAAATCTAGAACGTTTTAACTTTGAAAAATTACGTCATGTAAAATGGTGTAAATCTGTAAAATCACGGGCAACCCGTGTATTAATCAGTCTCTAGGATTCAGATGGTATCGTCGAGAGGGCGGCTTAATTAGACTACGAAGTCAGGCACGGCGTTCGAGATCTTCAACGACCGATGGCTGTCAACGAGGGCTGAATCAGGAGCGACTTAGACGAACTCAACCTCAGCGAGGAAAACCTGAATTCAACAACCCACCTTAAGAGAACAGTGCCTGCCGTGGAAGGAGTATCAAGCTCGCTAGATCGTCCGGACCGATCCAACTCAACCCCGGAAAATTCCTGGAAAGTGAAATTATAAAAATCCTCTATAAACTATAAAACAATTAAATACTCTTTAAAATGCTAACTATTATATATTTCAAATGTATATATTGCAACGTAACAAATAGAAGCCATACTAAATTAGAACAAAATAATATCAGAGCCTTTTATCTGGAGTTAGGTATTTATTTAAAAACAAATGTAATGTGGTCTATGATTTGAACATAAATTATTTATTCTTAAATTTAAATAGTGTCTGTAAAATGGTTTGAATGTTTCTCTTTCTTATAGTCTATTTTACTTGTTCGATGAATTCCACTGATGAACCGTTGACTTGCTCTGCTGCTGCACTCGTCGCCTGCTGGATCGGCTGCAATGATGACACGTAGAACTCTCGCGACTCACGAGCGCGCGCTGTTTATCACCGATATAGTTTGTCTCATTTATCTCAGGGCTCGATAATGGGTTTAACTATTACTAATTCGATTTCGGTGTGTATTACGTACACCTTCCGGTATCTTGACGTGTCCTCGCGTTCACCCAGATGTATTTCGGCAAATACACTGATTCCTGTTCGGAAAAATCTTGACTATCGCGAGATAGCACTATTTAATTTATAATTAAATTATTTTGAGTTCTAATACCCAATCGATCTAGCAAACGGGCAACTCTTCGCTAAAACCCTGTACTCTCGTAATCCTTATGAAGAACGTATATTGATACGACAAACTCGCACAGAGACAATGTCTGTTATGGCCGAGCTGTTAGGTTGAACTGAGCGAAACTTCTTCCCTAAGAGACCACAAACTGAATGAAAATTCGAGCTTCTAATTGGTTAAAACCCATAGCACATGATAGATGAGTTAGATAGATAGACATATGTCCTGATCAATTTTGCTGAAGACTGCAAAAGCATGTATAGATTCTATCTAAACGTTTTATGACTTTCAGAAGATAAGGATTCTTTAGAAAAGTAAATTCTCTTAAAAATATATATATTAAAATAATATGTTTTGAGTATTTGACATATGAAAAATGTAGCGCTAATTCAGAAGTATGAGCTATCTAAGTTTTAATTTGATTCGTTCATTTAGTCAAAAGTTATTCATCTAAATACGAATAACACGCGTACACGCGCACTCGCGCACTAAATTTGCACTT
The DNA here is from genome assembly GCA_034769895.1 of Magicicada septendecula. NCBI lineage: Eukaryota > Metazoa > Arthropoda > Insecta > Hemiptera > Cicadidae > Magicicada > Magicicada septendecula. The sequence continues at coordinate 29,429,425 of CM068374.1, forward strand.
GACATGACAGAAAATAAATTTATGGGCATTTTGACATACAATCCATTTAAGTAATTACCCATTTCTTATTTCAAAACTTACAGCTATTTTACAACATTTGTACAAAATCAATTTTCAACATGTTGTAACATTACATAATCAGTGCTTAATACTGAATAAAAATAAAGAAATACTTATTATTATTATTATATAAAATAATATTAATAAAAAAGTCAGTAGTTACCCCATTCCCCAAGTCAGAAATGAATGATTAAGTATCCATACTATGAAACATTTGTACAATCTTTACAACAAACAATAAAACACTTTAGCAATTAAAAAAACAGTGTACTAAGTGTTACCATAGAAGTACAGTGTGTACAAAGTGCAACATAGTATGATATATGTAAATTTTAAACTAAAAAAGACAATCAATCACAAATAGTGAAGATACAGAACTATAGTAATAAACAATAAGTTTAGTAATAAGTTGTTGTAGTTTTGTTTTGTTAGGCCACAAAGGCAATATCAATGTAAGTAAAAGATTATTTTGTTTATGTTTGAAGGATCCAGGGTTATATAAGAAATTAATCACTGCTAATTAGAATAAATTGTAAAGAGATGGTGGAAAATAAAATAGTGCCTAGGGCAGTAATACATTTACAGAAGTAAAAGTCAGAAATAAACTAAGTTAAAAACCACTAAATTATAAAATACCAGTATCTAAGTTTATGTAATCATATGAAGAAAGGCATTATATAAATTAAATGTAATTATAGTCAAAAATTATAAAGGAGTATTTTTCCTAAAAAAGGGAAGAACTAATAATATATTAATACTAGCCTATTTACTAAAACTGTACCTAGGTTAGCCAATAAAAACTCAACAATTTCTTGATTACTAAGAGTAACAGACTTAACAAGATGGGTAATTGTTAAATTGGATTTTCAAGAGTGTAGATGACAGAAATAATGTCCAGCAAATTTTCATAAATTAGTAACTACCGTTTGAACAAATCACTATTCTAAATTAATGAAACAATTCAGCACTAGAAACTACGTCTGAGACATCCATTGAACCAAAATAATTGATGCAAGAATATCGAAGAACATTGAAAAATAATCCAACAATCAGATTGCTTGAAAGTAACGAACATTAGAAACAGTACAACATCATTCAATTTATAAGAAAACTTAGCGTGAACATTTTAAACTTTCTTTATTTAACCAAAAATCAGTAAACACGTGGTTTCGTTAGAAATCCACAGCAGCCATATTTCTGTTTTTCCATCAGTGTGAATACTCGTAGTCTGCGCTCTGGCGTTTAAAAAACAAACTTATTGAATCAGACTTTAAGAAAAAATAATAATTATTGTAAAGTAAAATTACTATTAACTAAGCATTTCTGACTTTCTTATAGCTCAAAGAATCCCCAAATAACCCTGAGGTACATAATTTATTAATTTTACTAATAACTATAATTGAATATATCTGTTGTGTTATATAAAAACTTATATCGAAAACTGTTGTAATTTCGAAAATAATCGATCTGTAAACCGATGAACTGGAGGTAATAATTTCCAGAAAATAAACCAAATTCAATCAATAAATACCTTTCTTTTAGGGAATTGACTTTGTATTATTTCTTGTAGATAGCAGATTTGTTACAGGAAACAGGTGAATAGCAGAGAAGAGTAAGAAAGTTAGCTCAAACATCATAGCCTATGAAGTACGACAGACAACATAACCTGTAACTGGTTATCAAATTGAAAACAGCTGATGCAACGGGCGTAAAAATAAAACGATCAAACAGTACTCCAAGAGAGGAACTCTCTCGCTCTCTCTCTCTGTCTCTCACACACACACACACACACATACACACACACACACACACACACACACAACTGAATGGTAATACCTGCAAGGAGATATAATAAACAACAAAGGATCCCGTGGTTTATTTTTCATTACTAAAGAATTACACACAAAATAAAAATAACACTATCAGAGTATCAAAAATACGTAACACTGAGAGAAATTAGAAGTCCGGAAAAACTCGCTAGACGTTACAAATGATGTTAAAAACGGTGGCATAAATAACCTGAATAGTAATTTATTGTTACAATGTCTATAACGTCATAAATTGTATAAAACCATGTAGTCATAGCTACAAAGACCCTTTTCTGCGATATTCCATTGCAAAATATATATATATATATTTTTTTCAAATGTATTATTCCTACGTACCGCTTTATTAATAAACTATTAATAAGTCTTCCTGTTATACAGTACAACTTTATCTTAGCGTGAAATAAGATATGCCATTTATTTTTTACCAGACTTATTCTTGAATGATGCTCAAATTTTAAAAAACATTTTGCTGGTCCGCTAGGGGGAAAGTTTGAGAACCAATAGCTTACAGGTTAGCTACTCAACATTTGCCACTAAGCGACAGCAGAATTTTAAAAAGTATTGAAAACTGATATTGGTACTTTATTCAAAGTAAAATGGTAGTTTCTCTACAACGTATAGGAGTACAAATACGGCCATATAAAGTGATTGAAGAGGAGGGCTTAAGGTACTGATTGATTACGGGATAAAGTGTTACGCTGTGTTGCTGAGTGACGAGGCGACGAAGCTAAGTTAAGCTTTGAAACTGTTAATATCGTCTACGCCGTTAACTGAAAACTAGTGTTTGCATTGGACTTTACTTTAGAGTAACCTTGTAGACTATAATTGGTGTTGCTTCTAGAATTCCTGGTTTTGCTGTGCGGTGCAAATATCAGATACAAACAGTTTGAACAATTTTAAATTGAAATGTAGAAAAAGGAAAACAGTCTTACTCCGAGGCTGCTTTGGATACTACAAGTATTTCAAAGTTTTACATGAACAGGTTAATGGCCTGTTGCACAACCTCCTACCAGGAGGACCAGAGACTCTTCTGTCAGGGTTACCATACCTTAGCCGAAAGGCCCCTGTTTTGGGGCGCAGGAGATTCGCCCTCACCCTTCTCTTCCTGAGATAGGATTTAGTCGCTTTGTATCAGTTATTCTGATACTGAACGTTTCTTTCCGGTGCTCACCTACCGGCATCAGTGAGCATTCTAAGATCCTAAGCCATCCAACATTAATAAATTAGAATTGAAAAAGGAAGACACCCTATCCCTCGATTACTCTAATAGCGTCGGGGTCAGAAAAGAACAAGAGCCAGTCAAGAAGAAGAAGAGATTAAAGGAAGGATTTTCACTCAAGACAAGTTGAAGCAAAGTGAGAATCCAGGTAGGGTACATCGGGTTTGCCTAACCCATATCCACAAGATGTGGACCCCTGATGTCACTTTAGAATAAGTAAGCCGTTTCATTTATCTCGACTGTGCAGTAAAGTATGAATCTGAATATCATGTAAGAGAGAAGATAAATAAATTCAGGAATATTTGTAGTACGATTCATAGAAATCTTAGAAATAAAACAAAACACAGTACAATGATTAAATTTTATAAGACATTTGCAATACCTACGTTGATTAATGCAAGTGAGGCATTGGTCATGACAAAAAAGGAAAGCGGCAAGATTCAGAGTGCTGAAATGCAGTTTCTTCGAAATACTTTAAATTACACATTGCAAGATAGAATAAGAAATGAAGATATCAAAGCAGAACTCCAAGGAAAGTACATAAATGAAATTATTTCAATTTACGGAAGACAATGGTGGGATCATGTGCAAAGGATGACAGAGGATCGATTACCAATAGCGGCACTGAACTATAAAGCCATTGGTAGAAGAGACGTGGGTAGTCCGAGGATGAGATGGGTGCCGGAACAGGTGTATATAACCTAATCCTTAAAGAGAAGAAGAATAAGAGAAGAAAAGTCTTTATGCGGTAAGTATCGTATCGTAAACAAAACATGGGTTGCAGTACTCTGTACAGTCGAATACAAGAGCCGTTTAGTAAGAAGTGTTGTCTTCGCGTAGCATTCATTTACCGAGAGTTGTTCAGAAATAAGAACATCGGCGTAAACATAAGGATGAAATTATCTGACAGAAAGTAGAAGCAAAGTGGAGTTGGTGGAAATTTCCGAGACACCTTGTAGACTGTATGAAAACCTTACACCACCACACTATTGGCGTTGGAACCTCGTTTTGAAAGAAGATTGTGACCACTCGTGGCGCCAAACAAGGATATGTATTTTTCTTACATTAATTAATGTATTGTCATCATCACCATCATCTTCACGTCACTGGATAGGAAGGTGCTGCCTGTTCCGTCTTCAAAGACACTCCAGCCATCTCTTCCTGGGTCTACACACACACCTGTGTCGTATAGGGTTATATTTCCAGACCTTTTTGGCCAGCCTTCAATCTGCCATCCTTTATAAATGTTCTTTCTACGTCTTTAGAATCTTTTAGTCTTTTATGCCAGTTAAAACTTGTAATTCTTCTTTTATGGGCTCATTTTTTATACGATCAAGTTTAGAGCACCTTTTAACTCATCGTATGGACGCCATTTCCGAGGCCGCCATTTTACTTTCTTGTTTCTTGATTGTTGTCCATACTTCGCAGCCGTATAACAGTACAGTAACCGCAATAATTTTGAAAAATTTTAATTCAGTATCCCGACGTACCGTGTTTCTAAAAATATTATTACGCAATACGGAACGTTCTCGAACAAAGGAGAACGTTGTTCTACAAGTATCTCGACTATCCCAGCAGAGCCCAGCTATAATGTTGGTGAGCTATTTTGAGAAAAAAGACAATATCGTGACGTGACACCTTATGATTGTCAATAATCAAGGCTGTTCCAGACCTCACAGGTCAGCGCACTGTGTTCAAGGCCAAGACATTGTCACCGTTTCTAGTGGGTTCGAGAGCGCCTGTAATGGCCACTTGTTTAACACGTCATCCAAAAAGTGCAAGGTTATTCTGCATCCAGTGTGATAGTAAGTGAAGGTAAACATAAGCATCCAGCGACGGACAGTTCAGTTTACGTCGGGCGATTAGTCAGTGCGTTCAAGTGGTTATTAGTGAAGAAAAGTGAATATTGTGATTGACTCTATTAGTTGACATTATTTTTGCGTGTGGACAGCAAATTTCAAAATTAATAACATGAGAATTTGAAATTTTTTTTTGAAAAAATCAAATGAATATGATTTTCTTAAAACAGTCGTACTAATTTCACAACCAGTACTAAATCCTCTGTACTCTTTACTTGTAATTAAAACTTATAACGTTATTCACGTGCTTATCCACACTCAATCAACGACCAAAGCCTGCGACCCAGCCGGGAAGTGCGATCATCATCAAGGAAGTAACATCAAGGTAATTACTTGCAGAAGAAGAGTATACCTCCGAGACGTGGGTAAGTGCGCACATATGAGTAAGAGCATATGTGTAAAAGTAAGTGTCTAAAAATAACGTTGTAATATATATATATTGTAACGACGAGACTCTTATGTCGTCTTTAAAAGTGTATTTCGTGTGTTCGCCTCACACGTTGTAGTCGTTACTTTACGTTTAAGCTGACGATGTCCGTCGTGATCTCACGAATTACCAGTACTCGCGACTGTGAACCTTACCTGTCCTTTGATATGTGATTGTATATCCCGGGTGGCGCCCAATTGTTTAAACTGAAAACAATTAAAAAAATAGGACGATTGAGCGGTCGTTCCAAACGGTATGGTTGATTCAAATTACTCCCGCCACTTGCGGGTTGATAAATGTCGCTGATAGTTCGCAGATTTTCCGATGCCTAGCGCTTACCGTCACTTTCGCTCATCGCTAATGTACACAAATCATATAATACAATTTACTATGAAATAAAGAACAGTGGTTACAACTCTGTACTAGTTTATTAACTTGTAATTAGTTATTATTCAATATTATACAAAATTATATCTGGATTTTAAACAAATTTGCTCCGGCAATATTAAGACAATTAATTCCCAAGGTTTGGCGAACGCTTCAGAACGATTTAGTTAGACTTGGCGTCTACACAGTTTATTTTAATTTCGTTCAATTATTCTGGGTTCTTGTAGTTACGAAAAAATATTGATATGATTACAATAAAGTACACTTCCTTACATTAATGGTACTTATATACTATAAGGTATAATTACAATTTGTTCCTGAAGTTTTACAAAGTGTGTGTTAATAGTTCGTAATTTTTATCCAGGTTATATTCTGGCTTCATACAAGTTTAGTGTTTTATTTTTTATTAATCCTTGAAAGAAATTGGATTATCAGTTCGTAGTGAGATTTAATGGTGTTGTGAGAAAAAGTTAGTAAGAATTTATTACGTAAATTCGGGTAATTCAGCAATACTTATCAAATCTGTCGAATTATGGTGAAGAGTTCTTCTGTTGAAATAGGTCGGGTCCTTTTTTGGTCATCAATCTTCCATCATTTGGGAATGTAATTACGCCTGGCGTCTTTTTCGTATATGTTGGTCGAAATTATTAATTTTGAATTTAATAATCTGGTCTTGGGCCTCGGTTGTATTAACTAGCCCCTCACCATACTTCTTACTTCATCATGTTATTAATTTTGATTACTTTTTTATTGTTTTAAATTAAAATTTGATCGATTACGACTTGGCGTCTATTCGTCTTGAGCTTCAATACTGAACTAACAGTTTCAAACGGAATATTAATAAATAACGTTCGGTTGTTATGGCAACTGTCTGACTCCCATTGGCTATTCAGATTTTAAGCCCATTGTTATAATATTTGAATTTTTATTCAAAATGACTAAATATCTTCTGATTGCTATTATTCTTCTGTCTTCTTATTAATGTATGAGATATTATCACAACTGTTCCTATTTTCTTTCAAAGATCATTTTGACATCCCACAAAGCTGGGTTTGCTTATGTATTAATGTCTTGACATTAAAGTTAATATTGTGTAATTACATTTCTTTCTTATTTTGTGTTCTTAATTTAACTTTTACATTTCAATATGATTCACTAATCTTACTTAACTAGTTACTTGCCCTGGATTTTCTAATACAATAAGTAATTTCTTATAATTTGTTGATTTTGGATTTATACAGTTAGGCATTTCATAGGCCTAAGTAGTGATTGGCTATATTTTCTTATTTTACAAAAATTAAAGATTATTTTATATTTACACTAGTTTTTTTGTGTGTCACAACTGATTTGTTTACTTGTTGAATTGATTTGGGTTGTTTTATGATAATTGTATGTTCTCATTACTTTACAAAATCATGGTTTGTCTATTATTTTCTAATGGCTTTTCCAGTATTATTAGGTTTGTAGGATTTATCTCTTTACTTATCTATATTGCCATTTTTTATAACTTGTCTATTATTTATTATGATTTATAAAACATAACACAACATATAGGTTTATGGTCTGTATACTTTTTTCAACCATATTCCTTCTCATAAACTTAATTGAATAAATCTTTTAACAGTTACTATACTAATCTTGTTTATATTTTGTTTATTCTTAACTATTTTGGTGACTAACATTATCACACCATTTATTTTATCTTAATAATTATCCCTTTGAACATAGGATGTTTTACTTATTTTGCTTTTATATTCTTTAGTATATTTTTCTTTTCTAAATTATACTATATATTTTTTCTCTACTTATTCATTGTAACACTTGTATTTTTACTCCTTATGGGTTGTTTACCCTGAATACCATTGTATTCCTAATCTACAAACACTCTTAATTCTAATAACAATAATGTTCTTATTCTCTAGCACTTTTCACCTTTAAACTGTAGTGCTTATCACTGGTTTTTAGGTGTCTATACCTCTCTGTAGGATTTTATATTTATTTCGGGATAACACTGTCACTTTGCACTTTTTTATGGTATTTGAGTGTTACTAGTGGGTATTCCCTAACATTATTTTCTCATTTCTCACTTACTCATGTTTACTATCTATCTATCTCTCTCACTTCTGGATTTTTTTATGGTTTTTATTCACAATTATTATTTATATTGTTAACAAGTTTCATATCATTATAGAGTTATTTACAACATTTAATCTCTATTTCTTTGGTTAGTGTACTTTAGTTTGTCATTACTTAATTTGATTTTAATAATTATCATTTTCATTTATTATTTATTTGATTCTTTTTCATCATCATTTGCGTTTAATATTTTTTCATTTCCTTTTCTTTATTATGTGTTTGTGTCTTTTTATATCTTCTCATTTTATTTCATTTATTTTTTGTTTGTTTCCTTTTCATTTACCTTCTCATTTTATTTCCTTTATTGAGTCAATCACTTGGGTTGGGTTATAGTCATTTGTCTCGTCGTAGTCATTTTATTTTCATTGGTTAAATATTTAATATAGTTGATTCATATTTTTTCCCTGGTATTGGGGTGGCTTTTTTGTGTTGTAACAATATATATATATATATATATATATATATTCAATCACTTTCTGCTACAGTCCGTTTCTTGATGTATATAATGCATTTAATATTTATAAATATTGAATGTAATATATATATATATATATATATATATATATATTGTTACGATACCAAAAGCAGCCCAGAACAAGGGAAGATATACCATAGAATCTAAAGTAAAAAGCATGTAACTAAAGGTAGAGAAAAGAAGAAGAATTAACAATTTTAAATAAATAGCACTAGAAGGACTTTAACATAAACGAGAGAAATGACTATGACCCAACCCAAGTGATTGGCCAAATGACATATTATATAAAACAAACCCATAAACTAAGAAAAGTAAATATAATTAAAAGTATCATTGAAAATAGAAAGTACAAACCAAATGAAAATGTTGTAATACTAGCTAAGTAATGATGAAATAAACAAATAGTAAAACACACAAACAATGGTACATAAAGTTATAATAACAAAACTCAAATATCATAAAGAAAGACTAACAATCCAAAATAGTCATAGACCAAAGTGAACCAAGAGTGAATAGTGAATAGGGAGTGAATTACAAATAAACACTAAATAAGAAACACTCTGTGATAAGGGTGATGACACCAATGTGATTAATACAAAGAAACAAAATAAAGTGTATAATGCTATTGACACTAAGTACAGTGAAACAGTACAAGTGCAGGTGTAACCCAAAATATAAATAAAAAACAATAAATATAAGCAAGAACCCATATAGTGAACAATACTAGAGTTTAGTGGTGGAAAAGGACCAATAACAGTAATAGATAAGATATCATTAGATTATATTATTAGTCAGTATAAAAATACATTAATGTTATTCAAAGTATTATTGTTAGCAGTTAGAATTAATAGTTAAAGAGCTAGACCAAACTTTAAACCAATAATATGGTATAAAAGAAAGGTAGACCTAAAAAAGAAATGAATCTTTAAATACTAAAATTGTATATTAAATGTTTGAAGGTATTGTTATGATGTTATAAAGAAACGCAGGGAAGATAATAGCAATATTATAGAAATGTGCAAATGTTATAATTGTTGAAATAGTATTAAGAGTAAATTGTATTATGTTGAATGGTGATGAAAGCCTAAGTAACAGTTCATGTTAAAGTTATAAATTTAGATACAAAAAGCATTAAAATATCAGAGAAGCTGTAATATTCATATACTAAGGAATGTAAATCAGTAATTAATGTAAACTAGCTAAAACAAAACAATAAGAAACTAGTAATAAGAGTAAACTTAAAGTGTAAACAATGTCAAAATGATAGGCAAAGTTAGGCCTAAAACTATGTGAACAAAAATTGTAAAATATAAACAAATAACAGTACACAGTGAGGGAAAAAGGTAAGCAAACATAAAATACCGAAACAAAGAACAATACAAACCCAAAATAATTGCAAAAAACAACATAATAAACGAAATAAGTGAAAAGAACAAAAATAGCCAAATGTCAGAACAGCCCAGAGATAACAGAAACTAGTCATGTTTGATGTCCAATTAATCTACATTAGAAAAGCTATTTAATGATAATAATAAAAATCATATTGCTAATAATACAAGAAAATTATCCTAATTAGAAAATATTTATTCATTTTGGGCAAAAAACCCAAGACGTATAACAATGAGTACAAAATTCTTTCAGCCAATAGAAATAGGAGTCTGGCTACCATGACAACACCACATTATTAGAAAAAACCGTTACAAACGAATTAAGAGTCCATTTTTAGCTTCAGAAGAGAGGGCGGATGACAAAATAGTCGCTCCATAAAAATTAGAAAATAAACCAACCAGATGAATTAAAACAATAAATACTAAAGAGAAATGAAAAAACAAAATTAACAGAACATACTAGCAAGATTCATCCACTTTAATTGAGAATTACCGAAAATAAAACCAGAATAAACTAAGGAAATAAGAGAAGGAAGACCTGAACACCAGAATTTCTGAAAATAATCTACCAAACATCGATGAAATTGTAACGTATAACATTTAATTAATTTACTACCCTCACGAGAATGATCACAACACTTCAAAATTAACGCACAATATCCAAAACTTGGTTCAACCACTAACAACACTGAATGACTATTAAAATATACAGTAATCATTATTAAAAGATTATTCAGATTAATTATTAACACTTTGGGAAATAAGAAAATATTTGTATACGATATCTAACTTAACCTATATGTGTAAATTGAACTCACTATTGATTTAAATACTAAGAAAACTGTTGTAAAGAAGAATCATAATATTTAATTAACTTGATGTGAAGGATTGTACTTTCAAAATCATTTTGTTATCTTTTTGCCGTAATCAAAAGAATTCTTTGACTGAATAAGTGAATTAAAAAAATTAACGTCGACATAGACGCTAGTTCAGTCAACGACCCAATCAACATAGCCAACCGCTGAGTTGTAACTTTTTTATAGCCGGAGCACAAAAGTTATGTATTTTATAATTTCATGTCTTAATAACTATTACAAGCAGAACCGATAATTAATAAACCAATACGCAAAATAATACCTGTTCATTATTTCTATTAATAATATTCATGTGTTTATTTCATTAATGTAAACTAGCAGACAGAATACATAATAAAGACATACACCTTGAGCTATCGATGGCTACGTCATATAGACCGAATGGCGGTCTGGATCCTTGATCAGGTTCCTCAAGCAACTGCAAAGGGAAGCCACCTGCCAGAAGATCGAGAAAGAGACGCCTTGGCTATGCTGATCGGAACAGGCGGCATCATCCAATCCTTGTAAGAAGAGGAAGAAACACAACAACAACAAAAACAACAACGAGGAAGAGGAGAAGGAGACGAAGAAGAGGAAGGAGAAGAAGTACAAGAAAAAGGAGAAGAAGAAGTAGACGGAGGAGGAGGAGAAGAAGGAGAAAAAGAAAAGCAAGAACAAGAAGAAAAGATAAGGAGGGGGAAATAAAAAGAAGAAGAAGGGGGAGGAGAAGAAGAGGATTTTAAACAAAATAATTTATTTTATTTTATTTTTATTTTATTAGTTCTATCAATTAACAGAAATGTTCTAAAGAAATATCTAAAGTGGTGTATTTCACTGCATAAGTACGTCGATTCTGTAATATGGCGAAAACGTATTTCAAGTTATAGCCTCAAGAAAATATTATTACCTATGATAATAGTGTTACGACGGTCTACTTGATCGTCGCAGGTACAGTGGAAACAAAATGTAAGACACCAGTTAAGTCACTAATCACCAGCTTTAATTCCACAGTTAAACAGTTCGTAATTGACAACAGTCTCTTACAACAAATCAAATAAAAATTCTTCACACGCAATAAAATGTCAAGTAATAAAAAACACAATTGTATTACAATTATACCGTCCGATTATAAAACACAACACTTCACTAATAATCACTTGAACGCACAGAACAATATCGCAAATATAAGAGAAACTGAAACTGAACGTCGTTGATTACTGCTATTTATACCCCCCCCCCGCGAAATACTAGTTTATTCCACAATGCGCATTAGAGCCAGTGTGTACGACGTAATCAATTGCAGCCTTGGCACACTCCGCGCGGCTGGCGACTTCCAGAAAAGTCCCGCGAATGCGTCGAGAATCACGTACGCCACACAGATTCCGCTGGATTCATCTGGAACATTCGATAAACACGTAGATTGTTCTGTGATGTCGTAACAAAGAAACATTTTTTGGTTAATAACTATTAAGAACTGTGGATCATACAACACCCAGACGGTAACGCAGTGATCCTTTATACTGCTTCTTTTGCAACACGTAGGCATACAACTTCAAATCCTGTGCTCTCACTCTCTCTCTCTCTCTCTCTCTCTCTCTCTGTCCCTATCTCTATCTCTTTTTCTCACAGTCTATAACGTTATGAAGAAGAAGAAGAAGTGCAACAACAATAACAACAACAAGATGTATTTAGTACATGGCCATTGTGCCTGTTTTGCGAACAATCTGGATATATTTTATTTATCTTAAACAAGATTCACAAATATCTTAAACCAATCCTAATGTAATTAGAATAAAAAAATAATTAATGACTCTTCCTTTCAAACTGAACAAAGTAAACTTGTATGATTTATGTGGATTAGTGTTATTTCGCGTTATAAAAACCTCTTACGTAATCACTTCCTCCCCCTCTCTCTACAAAGTATTTTCCTGCAGAGAGTAAAAAATAATCAGAGGGTTATTGCAAGTTGTTACGTTATCAATAACTCCGGCAAAATGTAGTCTTTGCGACACACACAAATTATTTGGACTGTGCGATGAGAATTATTAATAACTATTTGTAGCAAAACAAATCATCTCTGCATAATATGTAGGTGTTTTCCATTCAAAACACAATTCTAGGTGTGTTGACAAGAAAAGAGCTAAACATAAATAAACAACTTACGTAATAAGGTATTTTTAAAGCAGTTAATAGGATTATTTTAAATCGTTTCTCAATGCGAAAATTTGTAAAAGCAAAAGTAAAGCATTTGATATAATAAAGAAGAAGAAACTAAAACCGTTTTTGTCTAAATATAAATCGTTGCTGTAATGTTACAATCTCAAACTCTACAGCGGATACTTTATAAATAGTTTTAATGAATAACAATTATTTTGTAATAAGATGCTCGTTTTGATAAAGCGAAACCAACTCAGCCAAAATAAACAAGTTTGCTAAAATGTGTTATTTAAATACAGAAATAAAACATGTTTTATATTCTGGTCACGTAAAGAAAAAGGCAATGAAAGATTATAAAAATTATTTTAGAACAAAAAATGACCTTTATCAAGACTTGATATTGAAGTAAGACATGGGGAAGATTTCATATACAGAGGAATACAAGTATTTAGGGTTGAAAATTAGGGCCAGTGGGAAGCAAGACAAAGAAATACAATCCAGAAATAATTAAGAAAAGATGGCTATATCTACATTAAATGGAATCCTGTGGGATGAGCAAATTACTGCAGAAACTATAATATATAAAATATATTATATATATATATATATAATATAAACCAAAATATATAAAACCATGTTAGAAGTATCATGACTTACGGCTCAGACGTTTTGACTACTAATAAACACAGAAGAACAAAATTAGTGACAGCAGAGATGGATTTTTGGAGACGTTCGGCAAGAGTATCCAGTCGTGAAAAAATTTAGAAATGAAGTCGTTAAGGACAGAATGAATGTGAAAAATTGAATTGTTGATTTTATCCAAACAAAAAAATTACAATGGTATGGACACACGAAAAGAATGGTACAGGAAAGGAGAGGTATGGAATGGATCCCACCGCGAAGAAGGAAAAGAGGAAGACCACCTATCACCTGGATAGAAGAAATTCAGACTATATTGAGGGAACGAGAAATTGAAGAAAATCTTTGGATCGACAAGCAGCAGTGGAAGATGATTATTCTATCACTCCTGTAATCTTTGGTTTCAGAAAATGTGTAAACATTGTACAGCCGGAATAATAAATAAATAAGAATGAGCAATTAGAAAAAATTTAGAATACAAAATGAGATCGAAGTGAGCGCGACACGGAAGCCGGAGCTAGTAATGTGTGGACATGGCGACGTCCCGTCCGATAGGGAGTAGGGATTAATCCCGTCCGATTTAATCTGATTAATGCCAAGAGGCCAGTTTATTACATCCTAATTAGTATTACATCTCCGTCACTACTACTACGTTCTGTGTCATTCTTTTTTTTAATCGGAGACAAAACGTGCTACAACGTTGTCCGATCCCCAACCTCCATTCTGTCTGTCGTTGCAGTTTTCGTCGTTTAGTCCTCTATCGCTCATTATCCCCTCTATCCATATTTTCCTGGGTCTCCCTTTCTTTCTGTGTTCTCTAGGTATACATTTCATTGTTTTCTTTGGTAGTCGGTCTTGTCCCATTTTTTCTTTGTATGTGTCCGTACCAGATTAGTTGTTTTTCTTCAATGCAGTCGATGATTGTCTTTTGTACGGCCATTTCTTCTTTGATCGTTTCGTTCCGTATTATTCGCTCTAGCCTTGAAGTTCTAGCACCTCGTCTCAAAGCATCCATTTCTGTAGCTTATAACTTTCTTTTTACCTGTTCTTCTGTTCTCCATGTTTCGGACCCGAACATCAACGTGCTTTTAATCATACTATCGTATACTCTTTTCTTTCTTTTTTTCCAACTTCTGTTGTCCATAGAATCCCATTCAATGATCTAATTATTTGTTTTGCTTTTTTTTCTATATGTATCGGCCATCTGAGGAACACATGCCAATTTCAATTCTTTACTCCTTGTTTTTTTCTCTTTCTCTAATATTCTTTCATCTTTTCACTGTCTCTTCTTCCTGTCTTCAGCCCACTTTGAACCTACGTCTTTCTCTCTCCTACCCTGGACTCCTTCCATTTCTAACACTTTTGTCCGAAAACTTCTCTTTTTTCTTGGAGAGGAGGAGGAGGAGGAGGAGGAGGAGGAGGAGGAGGAGGAGGAGGAGGAGGAGGAGGAGGAGGAGGAGGAGGAGGAGGAGGAGGAGGAGGAGGAGGAGGAGGAGGAGGAGGAGGAGGAGGAGGAGGAGGAGGAGGAGGAGGAGGAGGAGGAGGAAGAAGAAGAAGAAGAAGAAGAAGAAGAAGAAGAAGAAGAAGAAGAAGAAGAAGAAGAAGAAGAAGAAGAAGAAGAAGAAGAAGAAGAAGAAGATCTGAAACAAAATAACTTGTTTAATGCTATAAATTGAAACAAATATTCTAAAGAAAATCTAATGTGATATATTTCGCTACATAAGTGCATCAATTCTATAGTATGGGGAAAAAGTATTTCAAGTTATAGCCTTACGAAAATATTATTACCCACGATAATACGAAACCCTTTTTGGTTAATAACTATAAAGAACTCTGGATCATAAAACCCCCAAACGGTAATGCAATTATCTTTTATTTGGCTTCTGTTGCAACACATACAACTTCTACTAGTGCGTTTCGTCTTCTCTCTCTCTCTCTCTCTCTCTCACACACACACACACACACACACACACACACACAGAGTCTATAACGTCCTTTACACATCTTTGTCACCATTGAATCTACCTCATTTTTACCTCCTACGCGTGGCTCTTCTATATCTGCAATTTATTTTTACATTTTGCACAACTTCTCGCTGCTTTCTGAAAGAACCACTTGTCGATCGAATTTTCGCATTGATAAAACGTTATTGTTGTGGTTCCATTTGTAAAGTCGAAGTTTGCGTGTATACATACTAAATGCTTGATGGATAACTCACAAACGTAATGTAACACCCAACTCCTTGATTAAGACACAATTTGTGTTCTATGCGTGCGATTGTCTAATTGGAAACTGTTGATTTTACTCTATTTACATTATACAAATCTATTATTGTAACAAATACATACATTTACGGTTTTCCAGGTGGGTGGGGAGTATGAGAACTGAGCACAATAGTCGGCTTAGTATTGTCGTGGTAGGTATTCAGACCCACGACAGTTCTGTAAGACGTCGGTTGCAGAGTAGCTAAGGGTTGCACACAAAGACGCCCTAATGTTATTTACCCCTTATTCCTATGCAAAGTGAATTACTTACACTAGATGTGTTGGATGTAATTTAATAGTAACGTGCGCTACATCCCCCACCCCAGTAAGGTGTACCAACATTGAAACACCTTATAGGAACATAATATAAATTCTCCTTTGAAGTGTTACCAACATGCCAAACACACAAAATAAAAACAGCAAAAAAACATCAACTACTTTGGGTTATTTGACAAACCGGATTAAGGTATTCATCAAAGGAAGAACTCGTTCTGCCAGGTTACTGAAAGACTAATTTGTTATTGTACAAAGAAATAGTTGAGTTAGTGGGGTTGTGTAACCGCGGCTTCATTAAAATATGCCTTTGTCCTATGCCATAGAAATTTGTGCCTCTGTAGCTGTAAATTTCAGCTGTAAACCTGCGCATGCGCTGTAACGACTAAGTTGAAATATTATTGTAATTTAAACTTCTTTGAATAGCTGAAACAAAGATTCAGAATTAATCCTTAAATCTGATGGACGAGCTTAGAGTTTCGAAAGATATAGTAAACAACCAGATAGAGTATTTGTGAGGAAACGTTAAAAAAAGGATTAAGGAAAATCGTCATATGGTAAAGATAACTGAATACAACAGCCACAAGGCTAGGATGTTATACGAAGACGTTGATAGGCCAGAGGTGTGTGAAAACGTCCTTGGCGTATAAGTAAGCAGAAACAATTTTAAAAACAACTTTAACAGAGAGCTGTCAAAATGTCGCCAATTTTTAGACTTTAGAATAACTAACCCGCCAAACTGAGAAAATGTATTGCTACTAGTTGCTACCTATTGTATTTCAGGCCAAGTATCCTATCAGAACTGAGATAGACGTAAATAATCAGATTTTGGATCAGGTTAGTGACTTTAATTATCTGGGTTGTCATATATGTCATATGGAACTCATATTCATTGGGATAGTAATCTAACAAAATTTAGACGCATCTGTGAAACGATTCGTAGGTACCTGAAAAATAAAACACGGAAGGATACCCGAATGAAATTTTATAAAACTGTGGCTGACCCCACGTTCCTGTATGCTAGTGAGACATGGACTCTTTCTAAAAGGGACGTGCACAGGATTCAGGCAACCGAAATAAAATTTCTAAGAGGTAACGTTGTTCTCTCTTGGGTCGGAGAAGGAACGATGGTATTAGACGCGATTTAAACATTGTATCATTGCACCAGAAGATTGAATACCACGGAAGGAGATGGTGTGAACACTTGAATCGCATGCCTAATATCCGTCTACCTGTAGCTGCCTTGGGTTATCAGCCTACTGGGAAGAGAGATGTCGATAGACCGAGGAGGAGATTGATTCCGGAACAAGTCTAAGACCTAGTTCTTGGAGTGGTGATGATGATGATGATGATGAGTTACTACGTACTTCATATCAACAGTTTTTGATAAAGTTTCTCTGCAAAAAGCTAGTCAATAAAAACAAAGGCAGCATAAGATTCATAATCAAAGTGTCACTTTAATGGATACAGTAAAATTTGCTTCCAGTTTATTAATAACATTCCTTTTAGACTGGTACTAGTATTTTTGGACTTCTTGATTCTTAGATAGGCAAATCGCCTGAACTTACCGCGTTGTTTTCAATGGTTGGCTGAAGTCGCAGTTGGAAAGTTCTACCGTTTTCTAGACACTCTCGACTGCGCTGTTATTCATCCAGAAGAGTGTGGAATCAATCAACTCGTAACCTTACATACGTATAAATAACTATGCTTCGGAAGTGTCTAGCAATAAAAGGAAAGACTTGTTGCAGAAGGACGAAAGATTTTGCAAAGAATCTATAAACTAGTAAAGAAGACAAATTAACAACAGGCAAACTGTGTTATCAGAACAAATTATTTGCGAAGAGGAACAACTTCTAAATTATAATTAATGATAATGTGATGTATTTAATATACACACACTTATTGTTTACTAATGGTACCCATAATTTCAATTTCCTATTGTATTGTATTTATTGTTCATAGCCTAAAGGTACCATACAGACGATTTGCAATAAAATTTGTATTACTCACATTCTTAAAAACGATCGATTTCGGTCACAGATCATCTTCAGGTCATATACAGCACACTTGCGTTCACAATATCGTAAAACACCCACTATTTACAAAAACGAATTCGTAGACATTGATTAATGAACGTAATACGTACGTCGTTGTCCAAAGTTTCCCGAGAACGTTGTCCAACTTTGAACGTCGAGTTCTCGGGAAACTTTGGATAACGACGTACGTATCACGTTCATTAATCAATGTCTACGAATTCGTTTTTGTAAATAGTGGCTGTTTTACGATATTGTGACGGCTAGTGTGCTGTATATGACCTGACGATGGTCTGTGACCGAAATCGATCGTTTTTAAGAATGTGAGTAATAAAAATGTTATTGCAAATCGTATGTATGGTACCTTTAGGCTATGAACAATAAATACAATACAATAGAAAATTTAAATTATAATTATTGAGTTATCAGCGTACTCTCAATACAAAGACTCAGTTCCTTCAAAATCCACGCTGTGTAAACATTCTTGTATAATGCAACGTGTGTGTGCTCATGCAGTTCTCGCCGCGAATTTGCAGCCTCACGCTGTTGTCATAAGCACTACTAATTCCTCTGACGCCAGCGGTTATGAATGAAGATTTTACTTCCACACTGGGGATAACTAAACGCACATTGGGAAGATTTTTATTGAGTAGAGAACGCTGCCATAGTGTATCGACTATACGTCAAATGTATTGAAAGTTTGCAAAAGCCTACCTAAACAAAATCACTTTATCGAGAGAAGGTGTGACTTTGTTAATGTACTCCGTCAAAGTGGTTCGTACGCTGAGCCCCTTAGGGGGGGGAGAAAATGAGGCGTCAAAGTGTTTTGGCGCGGTCTGCGCTTTATCTCGGTTTGATTGAATTTTATACAAGTCAAGACAGCTGGCGTGCCTAGAGGAAAATATATTTTATTAGCAAAATTAACTTTGATATTCAACTTACATTCAATTGACAGCTGCCTGTGCCTTTATTGTGTTTATATTATTACATTTTTTGTTTTCCGAACGGATGTAAGGATAACATTTTAAAAATAATATGATATTTTTTAATGTTATCATTTATAAACAAGTATTCTGATGGTTTAAAGCATTACCTAAGAGCTTATTGTTTCTTTACTGATTACTTAAGACACATTTGTTTGTTATTTTATAAAGTAAGATAAATGAAATAAAGTTTTTAGAGGCACAATATTTCAACGATAAATATACCAGAATTCCAATTTAAAATTACTTTAATGTTTTAATGTTTATTTCCTTAATAAGAAGGTAATTATTTGTCAGATATGTTTAAAATGTAGTGTCTACTCTCTAAAACTATTATCATTATTATCTAAATTTTAAAATCTTGAATGTTGTCTAGCGGATCTGATCTCAACTGTATTAAGCGAAAAGTGCAAACACCAAGAGAAACACATAATACCCAAACTGGAATATAATGTGTAAATATAAAACATATTTATGCATGTTTGATAAAACAGGCAAAAATGTGTGGTCTGTCTATCCGTCTACGTCCATTCTCTCTTTCTCGCTCTCTCTCCGTCTTTCTCTCTTTCTCTCTCTCTCTCTCTCTCTCTCTCTCTCTCTTTCTCTCTCTCTCTCTGCCACACACACACACACACTCATTCACTCACATACTCACTCAAACACAAGTTTACAAATGATTTTTTCCAAACTTTTGGACCAGGGTCGATGTGAAATGGGCCTATACCGCTATTATCAGAGGCTTCATCTCCTTCCGCGGCCGCCACCCTGCCTCACGCTGTCTTACGGGGCGCAGGGTTATCCGATTGTCGGCGGTATCAGGGCTGATGATCGCAATAGATCGTGCATCGAGCTTTGGGAAGCGCGACCCGAGCTTCGGGTGTGTGAAAAACGCACTGGCGGAACCTGTACCTGACTCGAGTGCGGTCGCTGGCCCACATCGCTCGCTTGTCTCGGTACCGAAACGGCGCCTCCACGAGGCGTCCACTGGGCAACGTTTTGTACGGACATTCGTGTCTTTACATAATACAGACGTGTGGAGTGTTGCCCTATACGGGAGTGAATCTTGGACAATTGGAGAAGTGACAAGAAAATACTCCAAGCATTTGAGAGCTGATGCTACAGAAGAATATTCAAGATAAGCTGGAGGGAGAAGATAACGAATAGGGAAGTGTTTAGAAAAGCTCAGGAGGGGAAGAGCTTTCTGCGAAATTTATAAGGCAGAAGAGCTAAGTTTATAGGACATATACTACGACATAATGGGTTGGTTAAGAATAATAGAAGGAACAATTAAAGGGTAGAATCACAGATGTCGACCCCGTTTAAACTACAAGAAACAGCTTATGGTCGATATAAACTGCACATCATATTGTGAGTAGAAAAGAAAAGCAGAGAAGCATGAAGAATGGCGAGCTGCTGCCAACCAGCCTATGGGCTGCTAACCTAGAAGAGAGACATAATACAGCGGCTAAGATCGTTAATCTCCTTTAGAGGATCCTGTTTATCTCCTAGACATCCTCGCTTGCTGACATATCCAGAGGATGGAGAGCTGGGATTTTTCTTAAGCCCATCCCCGGGAAGAGCATGTGGTTTGCGGTTAGGTGGGCGACTGGAAAATGATTTGCGAAAATGTAATGCGACATAAGTCCCGATGAGCAGTGGTGGAACATGCCCCCCCCCCCGCCTTAACAATACAACAATACATGTCTCCATAGGTCTAGCCAGCAGAGGGTTAGAACTGCACATCTCTAACAATGTAACTGACCACAGCATCGTCAGCAGCCTAGTCAGCGTGCGGAAAGACAGACCTACAGCCCGACGATGAAGAACCATGTGTGTTATGAGTTAAGCCTTAAAACATCTCCGTTATTCTTCAAGTTTTTGATACCACCGGCCTGGTAAGAGTTTTATATCGCTTTGTTTTACTAGGTCGGGACGTTATTTTGAGTCTGAAGAGATTATGCTTCAACACTAGTTTGTTAAAATTGATTCTACATACTTTGTGGTGCTACAGAGAGTTTACATATCTTTTTATTGACAGCAACATATACTGCATTCAGCTAATCCTAATAGGGACAAAAAAGGTATAAATCTTCTCTTAAATCAAATATTGATTAAACCCTCAAATAAAGAGTAATTGATATCAAGAGATAAAGCAAATTATATTCTAAAACATTTTAATTTAAAAAACGTATATCGGTCATAAATAATAGATTTGCGACATGTTTTACATCGGCCAGACCGGGAGACGTTTTGAAGAGAGGTTCAAGGAATTACACTAACTTCTGTGTTAATCTTAAACCCATACACTTTTGTAAGAAGGGCAGATATATGAATGCATTAGAAGAGTATGAGATATATAAAGCGGCCAAGTCACAGAAAGAGTGCCTGTTGAACGATATGGTGTCGTTGAAAACCAACGCGCTCTTCGATACTGTGATACAAAAACTGGCACAGACATGAGGAGTACGACCAACATATCTCTGCACTGGACTTTATACGGCCAGCGCACGTTTACTTTCTCGATGATGCGCATCGTCCCCTCTCGCGCAGTATGAGTGTTTGAATTCAGTGTTTTTTATGTTTTATGTGTGTGTTTTTATGAACTGACGAGCTCGACCCGAGTGAGCACCTGAAGATGGGACTTTGATCCTGAAACGCGTCGTGCATAGCGACCAAAGTAAGTTGCATGAAGGAATATCAGGTATCTAACCTATTTTAAAATTAATAATATAAAGTTAAAATTAATGAATTGACAGTTGCTCTTGCTAATAGTCAAAACAAAGTAATTATTAAATTACACTTCGTAGGCTTACCCAGCCGGAATCAATGTTGTTAAAAAATTAATTCCCAGGCTGTTTGGTCGTGGTCCATTGTTTTCAACAAAAACAGACGTTTCGGCAATGCCATCGACCGCCATTATCAGTGCAAATTCGAGCATTGCTAACGTAGGGTGGTAGACCATAGTTCAGACTTAACCACAGTACTGTCGTCACTAACGTCTACACCCTACATTAGCAAAGCTCGAATTTGCACTGATGATGGCAGTCGATGGCATTGCCGAAACGTCTGTTTTTGTTGAAAAGAATAGACCACGGCCAAACAGCCCGGGAATGAATTTTAACAATTATTAAATTATTAACAATTTGGGGTGAAAAAAGAATTTCTGTAATAGTTATTCGAATATTTAATTAATATGAGACAAACAGAACAACAACAAAAATGTGATTAAATTATAATTTCAAATTATGTGTAGTTGTCTGCTTCTTTCTAGCAACTCGATAGTAGGCAATTTCAGCGCGATTTCAAGAAGCCTTTACAAGCTCCGCAATGTTGGACTGTACAGACGAGTAGATTGAATGAAATAAATAAACTCTATTGTATCCACCGTTGATGAAAAACTTGTGTGCTTGCCAATTTTGTCACTGAGTGCGTTTCCACATAGTATTAGTGGCTGTATGAATATTGAATATGACGCTTTTACTAACCTTTCATATCTAAAGTTGCCAATTTAGATACCTTTTTTATCTACAAATTATGATATATACTTTTGTAATAAACGTCAGTAAAAATATTCCTAAATAGTTTATTTTACGGAAAAAGTATAAAAATGTAAAGAACAGAACCATAAACCAATGAAAATGAAACCAATGTCAGGCTAAGTAAAGTTTAATGTTTGTATAAGAATGCGTCTTTTTAAATAATTAGTATATATATATATATATATATATTATATAACATTGCCAAACCCTGATCACATTTGATATAAAAAAGTATGTAAAAAATGCCAAGAAACCATATATTTTGATAGATAAATGATAACGAGAATGAAAGTAGTAAATATAATCTATAGTGAAGGAGGAAGAATACAACCAAAGGTGGTCACAAAACAAGAAAATACGAACTAGACTGACAGACAACTGACGTTGACCCAACCCCAGAGATTGGCCAGATATCAACCAAAGTAAAGCGAGACAAGAAGACAGTGAAGAAAAAAGAAGAAAATAAAAAATTACATGGCCATAACAAGTAACTAACAAGATTGTTTTAAAAGAGCATAATTTTTTATTATTGTTAATAATTTGTTTAAATTTTTATTAGTGGTGACTTGTAAATGACAGTATCTCAGCAATTGTTATACATAAAAAACCATGTGTAGATATGATTGTATGTATATCCTTATCTATAGGAGATGTGTCAGCTGTTATGTTTAAGATTACACTCATACAGACAGGGAATAGAAATGTGTGCGTGGTTCAATCAGAGAACAAATTGTATATCCTACTATATACTTTGGAACTTTTACTAAGATTATTTCAGCAGTATGTATGTTATCTCAACATTATGTGTTTGAAAGTATAAGGTTTTGGAGAGTTTATTTATTCGCTAATATTATTGCTGTTGCTACAGATGTAGTATGTTTCAATTAACACAATATATTAACATTATTAAACTGTTGTTATTATTACTAATTATGACATTTCAGACCAATTTTTATCACTTTAATGACAAAATATATACAAAGTTATGTTTTATTTGAAAGATGTATTTACAATACCATGTTGTTTGCATATTATAAAATGATATGTGACAGTCTGAAGTTAACAAAAGAGACATGAACTCATTAGATACAAAAACTTTGTAATAATAGTGAGATCGTGAGAAATATAAGGGTAATTAGAGATAGGTAGGGAGTGACAAAGTTGAACAGTGAAGTGATAAGTGTAATAAAATAAACAGCATATAATCTTAAGAAAAAAGAGTTAAACAAGTGTGACAAACCCAAAATATAAGCACATGTTAAATGAGCAACTAAGTTAAGTATATTAGACTGAAAGACACAAAATAATTGTGAATGCAAAAAACAGAAAAAATATTATCTCAGTATAAAAATCACCAGGATGATTACTGTTATAAAAGAGATGGTGTAGGTATAGCACTCACCAAATTTGTTCATTTGTTAATTTAAAGAAAGAAGTTATTGGCTTAATGTTTAAGGCAATAATTACCAGAAGAAATAGTTTTACAGTAATATGTTAGTATGTTTTAAGTAAGTAAGGAATTTATAAAGAAAATAATAGCAATACCTTTATAAGAAATAATAGGCAAAATATAGTAATTATGTGTAACGAAAGGGAACATGGCAGAATTATATTAAAACTTAGAAATAAGTAAATTATGTATTAGCATAGTATTATCCATTTTGGACTAAAACATTAATACATGGCATAGACCAATCTTGTAAGATATCAAACTAATCTTTGAAAGAAAATAGGAACATCTATGTAAAGATTACGACCATTGAAATTATCCCCAAGTAAATATAGCCATTATAAAATATTTATTCAAATTAAACAAAAAAAATTCAAGGTTTGATAACAATGGGTTTATTTTGAGATCGACCAGGTAGAATAATTACGTTACCATGGAAACTGTGGAGTAACAAGCCAAAAAATACCGTTAGATTTTTTACTGAATGTATGACGCTTTAATGAGATAGACGCTAATTTTCGAGTGACCAAAATTGTCCATTAAAACATAGCAAATATCAGGAAAAGTTATTATTAAGTGTATACCAAGACATAAAATAAAGACTGGAGCCAGATTATTGAAGTTGAGGCCAAATTAACGAAAAAAGAAAATAAATTACTACCAGTTAAACTGAAAAAGATGCCTGATGTCCTGAACCCAGCAAATTAAAGAAGATTATAGTATAACCCATGAATAACAGATCGTATGAATTCGCCATAACTACGGAAGTGATAAGTACCTCTTAAATTACCCGAAATACATAAATAAACTCACGTTAATTATCTCACTAAAGGTCGAAATCTCACTGAACTGAAATTCATTACTTTCAAAGATTAAAAAGAAATTTAAGTCACTGACAATTTATAAACTAACCAATATAAACTGTTGTTAATGATCCATAACTTGTAAACACTTTTACTACACTGCGCTAAACAAAATATACCTACACAATATGTTAGTTAAGTTTACTTGATGTAAAGGTGTGTATTTTTATTGTTTTTAAAACATTTGTAATCCTTTGAACGTAACCTCAAGATCCTATGACAAACGACATTAATAATTTGTATACAATTTTTAACAGACGCAATCATTAAACGTCTGGTATCAATTCAAATATCGATTGTCAAACCCTGTAATTGTCTCATATAAATAACCGGAGCATTTGTATTAGAATAATTTGTATTAAATGAATAATAATCACTAATAAAAAATGTGTAAGTATTGAGTGTAACCACGGTGTGATAATTTCATTAGGAGGTGCACAATATTTTATGTACATTTTAGCAGATGACTGACGATTTACACAGCCCACGCATCGAACGGCTGTGTGCTACAGTGGGCCTAGCTAGCGGAAATATTTGAATTATTCAAACCGCTTGAGCGGCGCTGGTCATACGCCCTTGAATTTTCTTTTAATTGTTTTGAGAAAACAATTTGGCGCCACCGGGACTTTCTCACCCCTAGTGAACATCAAGACCTGGTTATTCGTACGTTCGCCACGAACGAAATCTACAGAAGTTGCACGCATTCGAACTACGGATCGAGAAGACACGTACACTCATTACACACAAATTGTACATTATTTACATTTTGCAGAGTAAAACGGTAGCCGTTCACACGTCGTCATTTACAATATATATATATATATATATATATATATATATATATTTAATATTTATAAAGACTTTACCTCAAGATGTTTTTTCTTTTTAAGAATATATTTCGGGAAGCCTTCCCATATATACATGGGAACACAAGGCTTCCCGAAACATGTTCCAAATAAGAAGAAACATCTTGAGGTAAAGTCTTTATAAATATTAAATATATTTTATATATCAAGAAACAGACAATAGCAGAAAGTGTTTGAATATATATATATATATATATATATATACGTTTGAAATAAATTACGTTTTGCTATAGGTTTTATACATACAAACATATATACCGTGTGTGTGGAGGGGAGGAACGAGGTGCTGTGAAATGTGGCAAGAATTCTACTAAACGTATCACTTAAAGAGACCTTATACATTATCCGACAAAATAATAGTTATCGATGACGAAGAAGTGAATAAACGGAATACATTGTCATTAGGTTGTGCACTTAGAAATAATGTGGTGTCAAGATGTTTCTACATATATTGAAATTTAAAATCCAAAAGTATTTCAAATCAACACTAATTACTTCGATTGAACATTAATTATTTCAAATCAAGACACAAAAAGAAAACAAAAGGATTTAATTAAAAGTGATTGTTTTTTAAATAGGCTTTAAGCAATAAATTGGTGCACATTATTTATTAAAACTAAGGAACACTTGTAGTTCTTAATATAAAAAATTTTTAAATTAAGCACTTACAATTTTTAGCCAACAAATCGATTCCGCAAGTTGCTGTACAGTCGAGATCATCTGTTCGGGAACAAAACGAGAAATGGTCTCTACAAGTGATCAACGACATTTTGTACATTTACAGTACACTATATGTGCGCACATAATCAAAATTGTATTTGGTATCGTACAGATGAATATCAGCAACGCATGTTGTGTATTGCTGAGAAACGCAAACTGACTACAACACACTGGCGACAATACTGCATTGTTGCAGTCCATTGTTGCCCCCTCCAATACTAAGTGTTATTGACTGATTTATACAACGGTTGCAAATAATTAATCAGTCCGTTATACAAAGAACTGCACTTAACTTGAAACGTGTAAAATCTATGAAGATCTATTTGAATGAAGCTGTTAAAAGCTGCACAACTTTAAAATATATCGTACGCTGAGGAAATAGATAACGTGAGAGACTACGTGGCACTGTTGTGTGAGTGGACTTCTGTAATTGGTGACTTGTATTAATTGGTGCTACAAAGTTAATTAAGTAGTAATTGTTGTTTAGTAATATTATACTGTGTTTTAGACAGTCGTAAGCTTAAATAAATGTTGTATTCCACTGTTTTATTGTTGTATTTGTTCATTGTGCTATTAAAGTTGTGAGTAGCGTATTCATTGATGCTCAGTTATTTACTTTTCACTGTTTAAATGTGACGATTCGTGCGACCTTAAAAAAATGATTCTCTTTCTCCAAGAAAAATTCCACCCACGGCATTTCTCTCATTTCTTTTATTGTCTCCTGATGTTTATCTCTTACCTTGTAAACGTTACTTTCCAACAAATCTTCACCATCTCCTGTTGTGTACATCTCGTTCATCATACCAAACAACGTATCTTTCGCTTTTATTTTACTACAGACTGTCACCGCCATTGTCGTTATTCTGAAGCAAGGTATACTCTATTGGATCACCACATTTATAGTTTTACGTAATTAGGAACATTCTCGAACAATGGAGTGTGTCGTTCTACGCTATTCTCAGTTAGCCCAGCTGTAATGTGTGTGCGCGTACATAAGATGAAAGACAATTACGTGACACTTATCATGCGTCAACAATCGAGTCTGTTCCAGACCGCACCGGTCCGGGCACTGTGTTGAAGGTCAGACATCGATACCGTTTCTAGTGGATTCTAGAGCGCCTGTAATACGCAGTTTGCTCGACACGTCATCCAGAAAGTGACTTATTATCCAGCGACGGTCAGTCAGTTTCAGTGGTGACTTATTCAAGTAAGGTTCGAAGTATTGTGGCGAAGTGTTATTGTCTTATAATTTTGAGGGACTCTATTAGTTGACATTATTATTGCGTGTGGACAACTTTTGCTCGGATTATTGTAAAAGTTGAATATGAACTGTATTTGTGACAAATTAAAGCTGGTAATCAGTGACTTAATTGGTGCCTTCATTTTGTTTTCCACAGTAACATACGACGATCAGGAGACCGTCGTAACGATACCTTGGGTCACCACAGTTATGTCTTCTCCGTGAAAATCCTCTTCAATCCTCTACATCCAAGACCTCTTGGACCTATACCTTTAATTTATCCCACTTTATCTAGTTCCACGTAGCTTTCTAGTGTTTCTGCCTTTGTCCATTTAGCACACATGTGTCCAAACCACTTCAACTGCCCTTCTCTGTGAGAGGTGATATGAGAAGCTGTCACAGTGTCTCCATAACTAGAAAGATATGGATGACGTGTTACGTGTTCGGTAATAAACCAAAATACGTCATTTATTTGGTTTCTGCTTCATCGGTTCCAACGACGTCTAATGATTTGACAGATGCGACTCTCCTTGAAGCCAAATAACGAATTACGGCGCAAGTCAGTTTGTGTTTGACGCTACACTGGACTTCTTACTACAGCTGTTGGTAAAAACATTGTGTGACAGCATTAACTACGAGGCTTTCTCTCCGACTGGCTGATAACGGAAAACAAAAATACAGAAATATTTTTTAAATTAAAAGTTACCTACACACTTATACTACCTTCCCACACAATTACCTCCACATACACCATCGTTGCACCAGCTTTTGCAGTCTCCAGTTGAAAGACTCTGTAACCATAGGTAATAGCCAAGAAACGACTATACACAGCATCAAAACCGCGTAAACCGCGTCGCTTGCTTGAACCAATGCACAGCCTTCTGTATAACCGTTGATCAAATCACAATCAGCTGGTATCAGTGCTGTTGGGACTCGAGTTTCTGGTTTCTAATACTGGACTAGCAGTTAAAATACGGCCGGAGCCACGGCCGGTTCTAGTACAAGGCCGGAATATTAAACGTTGCATCTGAGGTCTATGAGCATAGTGTAATAAAACAGTTAAAGTGAACATGTTATATTTTGATTTAATTTCATAATTAATATCATGAGTAGGCCTATTTATAGCTAAATCTAAATTATAGGTCTGTGCGCAATTAGTTCTATACGTTTAAGTTGAAGAAATTAGCGATTTAATGTTAGACCTAATGAACTAATTTTTTTTAAATTATTGAATTCGTATAATACAAATGAGTTAATTATTATATTTCTTAAATAATGTAACAGTATTTTAGATAATAAGCTTTTAATTTTCAAAAAAATGAAGAATTATAAAACTGCTGTTAACCGGCAATTAACAATGACGCGATTTGATTTATTGAAATATATAAATTACGAGATCGTCTAGTCGGCCTCAAATACCAGATGGTTCCAGTGTTGCCACGTTTAATATTCCGGCCTTCTACTACAGCCGGCCAAGCCTTAGCCAACAAAAGGGTGTCGGGTAGAAATCGTGGGTTCGATTCCCAGGCACACCATGAAGTCAAGGTGAGTTGTTTAGCCTCCAGGTTGACTCAGCCTGTGCAGGTGATTACCTAGAATAACGTCCTGGGGTAAAGATGGACGGCCGAAACGTAGTGCTGGTCACAATACATTCCTTGCTCCTTTAATTGAGCCAGTCACACCCTACCGACTGCTTACGCGGAAATAGGATGATGCATAATTGTATACAGGAAAGTTCTGATAATGACAAAATGATGCTTGCTATGCATCTCTTGAATTAAACTATAAACAACAGAGTAATAACGGTCAGTAAACGTGGAGTAATAGATTTACCACGACCGGTAAAATGTATTTTCCTCTTTCTGTGTTGTACCAGTTTGGCAATATGTTACGAGAGGTGTGCCAGTAAAATGGATATTTATTGTTGTATGTAGTATGATAATGGTTGCTATGTGTCTTAATAAAAGGTAATCAGGAATTTGTAAAACTCTGAGAGTTATATGAAACGTTTGCATCAAATACAGGTAGCCCTACTCTGTCAGTGGTGTTTTTGTAATTTATTGTTTAATAACAAGGCATGTAAGCAATTTTGTTCAAGTTTATTCTACCACAAAACCATTTATTTGTAGCTCATTTGAAGTAAAACGTGGTAGCAGTAGTAGTAGTAGTAGTAGTAGTAGTAGTAGTAGTAGTAGTAGTAGTAGTAGTAGTAGTAGTAGTAGTAGTAGTAGTTGTTGTTGTTGTTGTTGTTGTTGTTGTTGTTGTTGTTGTTGTTGCTGTGTAACGGCCAATTAGGCCGTTACGCAAAATTTAAAAACTAGCCTAGTTGGCCTAGAGGAAGCGAAAATTGTGCTGGAGCCCAAACAGAGTGACAGGATTTGCAACAAACACTCTTGTAACAAGTAACAATTTTTTATTAGTGCTAACATGTCACACGCTGTTATAATCATGTACCATTTTCCTTAAGAACATTAATTTATGTTATTATAAAATATTCAGTTACAAGTTTTTTAAAACAGCTGGAGTCTTGTACCATTTTCTTTAAGAGGATTAATTTACGTTATTACAAAATAATGTTCAATTACTAGTTTTTTTTAAACAACTGGAGTTCTTGTACCATTTTCTTTAAGAGCATTAATTTACGTTATTACAAAAATTCAGTTATAAGTTGTTTTTTTAAACAGCTGGAATTCTTGTACCAATTTTTTTAAGAGCATTAATTTATGTTTAACGTGAACACCAGGGGGCCAGTCTATTGAGTTGTTGTTGACTGAAGGATAATAATTACAACGCTCCCACCTGTACTTTTGTTGAAGAACTCAAAGGGTACCATGTTGACCAGTGTGCCATGAGTGCTACAGACGGTCCTTAGAGTGTGGTGAATCTCCCAGCGAGTCTCATTCCGGGCAGACGTGGGTCCTTCGGTGTTCTGTAGGATGAGTATTTCTGGGCCTGACGATTTCGGGGAGCATCCTGGTACACTGCTTTGTGGATAGTGACCGGTGTTGATGTTGCTACCTCTGCTTCCCCCTTTCTCACGGCTAGTGCGGGGACCCTACACCATTTTTATTTGGAGATTAGCCGTCAGTCAATACACCCACCCATACACTCTCTCGCCTCGGAACACAGATACCACACACACACTGTCACAATTTTTTATCAACATTTTATTTGCTCTTATTAATTCAGCATGGTTTATTTTATCCAGTTATAGTCATTACTTTTTAATTAACTTTATCAAAAGACAATCGAACACAATGTCACCAGGTTTTTCCAGACCGGAAGTAACGTGTAAATCAATTTTATAATCCAAAGGTTTTACAATGAAATAGGCTTTACAGACGGTGGTCATGGTGGTGGTGGTGGTGGTGGTGGTGGTGGTGGTGGCAGTGGTGGTGTTGTTGTTGTAGATTTGGCTCTATTATATCATTCAACAATAGCAAAATAGAGAATACGGAGGTATTAGGAAAGTAGGGAAAACCCCCGAAGGTAATTCTGTCTGTTGCTAGACACACGTGAATATTCCTCGGCTAGAAAAAGTCGGGATAAGGTGGAGAAATCCCCAGCCATCGCTGTCGTGGCAACACAAGAGGAAGGCTCGAAAAATATTCACTCTCACAACAGACTTGTTTGATTCCCTTGACGGTGAATCGTACCGTTTTTTGTAGAATATTCTGACTCTATTTCCATGTTCATATAAAGTCCAGTTACTTCTTTGTATCATACCGACTTTGTAAAAATCATTCAAAATTTTATTGAATAAAATTTTCAAAAATTACTAATTAAAATTTCGTCATTATTATTCGCATAATATTTTCCTTTTGTGTGTGCTCATCATACACACAATTATTGTCACTATACAAATAACATTACACAAATATTCATAAATATAATACACAAGATATAAATTGACATGTATAAATAGAAATTTTTATAATATATAATGTCCTCTCGACTTGCTCAGATTGTATTTCTTTTTAAATTCCATATTTTTTTTATATTATTACTACTTCGCTTTGTGTGCAAAATATTTCTGTGTGTAAAATATCAATCAATTTTAGAATTACTTAAACATTTATGCTACGTTATAATTTCAAATATAATTTCGTAAATGTTAAATATCATTACAATTTACAACAATTTAACCAATTAGATTTTACAATTATTATTTACACTATTAATGTTTATCATTGTCTCTTTACTCTTTCCTTTTTAATGTCTTTTATGACTCGTTGGTTGACGAGTAAAAATGGTTCCATGTCACCTTATTGCTGTGCGGTGATACTCAGTGATTGCTCGTCATGATCCTGAGTCCTGTGTCCTGTGTCGATCCTCCGTTGTCGTCTGATCCTCCTGGAGTCCGTCGTCCGGTCCTCCTGGTCCACTCAACATTCAGATGACTCATATGGTGCTATCTCCATACTGCTGGGATATCGACCTCGGATGCTCCACCATCGGGCATAGCCTTCGGCTGCAGATGTGTTCCAGTGAATGAAGGTCGAGGCTGGTGCTCCTCGCTTATTTATACTGTCGGGCGTAAAAATCATGTTTCAACCATTCTGTGCACGATTTATATTGTTATAGTTTTTCGAGCGTCCCTTTACAGATTCGTTTATTTTTCGTACTTATTTTAATTTTATTCGCAACATGCGAAGACTTTTGTTTACTACTCGATGTTCATACGATCGGTAATTTTTTTATGTATGATTGTATGTTAACATTTTTTCTATACTTTAATTGTTCTTGGTTCTATTCACTTTTATTTACACTGCATTAATTTGTATTATTTGTTTCGCAATACATTTTGCACATTTGCGCGTCTTTAAATTATTAATAACGTGGCGTAATTTGTTTAGTCATATCTTACGCGCACTTACCAAAATTTAAATAAATTACTTATTTAATTCACATTTATTTAGGGGTGACGCTATGCCGGTTTCTACTGGCTCACACACACACAGATCACTTACATTGTACACAGTCTTAGCTTGTGTGTGACGTGATATGCCAGTACCGTCCCACACATTCGGTGTTCCCCTTCGCTGGTTACTTACAGCTTTCAATACGCATTTTTTTTTAATATTGACAATAATAATTATTTATTCTAATTTAGCAGTATTTTTTTAACTAACTGCGACAATGCTCAGTAACGTGCGCAGACGCACTGCTGCAATACACATACACAAGTCCGTCTCTCTCTCTCTCTCGCTCGATTGCTGTCCACGTTAGAAGCTTTTAGTTATGTCCTTCCTCTTGATATCTTTTTAAAAAACTTATGTTTCCTCAGGCCTGATATAAACTTACGCCTTCTTCATTGTTCTTCCGCATCTTTTTATTCCTTCTTCTCTACGTTATGTTCGTTCCGCTTTCGCTCAACTTTCGCAGTCAACATAAGTCGTCTCTCCTTCGCCTCGGCTGAAAATATGTAACAATACCCAAGGGTACTCTGGTTTCCCTCTGTCTTTCATTGTGGTATACTTTACACCTGAAAATATTTAACAATACCCAAGGGTACTCTGGTTTCCCTCTGTCTTTCATTGTGGTATACTTTACCCCTGAAAATATTTAACAATACCGAAGGGCACTCTGGTTTCCCTCTGTCTTTCATTGTGGTATACTTTACCTCATTCTATCATTGACATTGCAATCTAAATTTCCTCTCAAGAACAAGACGTTTGTTGTATTTTCGGGCTTGTTGCATCCTTCGAACAGCTTAAACACCTTGTTTCACTTCTCTGTAGTTGATACCTACCCTAACATTTGTTTCCATACAGGTCATTATTTCTTAAAATTTTATTTTTTATCCACGCGCATTTAATTTCCCCTTTGGTTAGTATTTATTAAATTATTTCCTTCCTATGTCCATACAACCCATTTAAAGTTATACCCTCTTTGACCTCATTTACTCCTGTCTTTTGCTGTTATTTTCCATATTTCTTGTTTCCTCAATTCTTCCAGTATTACACAGAAGTCTTGTTCATGATCTTCCTGGCAGCCTCTTTCCTAAGGGTTGGTTTATGTGTATTTTCTTTATGACTCTATCATTTTCGGCTCTTAAAATGTTACCAATCTACTCAAATCTTCTGACTCTAGAGTCTCAGGTTACGACGGCGTGACCTGTTATTCTTCTAACATTTTTGATTTTTCTTACTCGCCATTGCGTACTTTTCGTGTTGCATACTTTCCTTGATTTTCTTTGTTGCAATTTTCATTTATTGCAATCCATTTTGAGCCAATTTTGGGTTTCATGATGACAGATATTTTTTCCTTTACAGAGGATTGATTGTCGATCTCACTCACAACCTTCCTTCTTTACCTAGTCTTAGGACCAGCTACTAGACAGTCTTTGCTTTTCTCGAGAGTGCAGGCCTGTTTATAGGAAAAGGTATTCGGATATTTTACTATAACGACAAGACAGCAAATTAAAAACAAAAAATGATTACAAACAGAATTAACACTGTTGCACACCACTGTAGAAAAATGATTCCTATTAGCGCGTTGAAGCTTCACAGCTCATCACCAGATAAACATTTCCAATCTGATGATGAGCTGTGAAGCTTCAAAGCGCTAATCGGAATAATTTTCCGTAGTGGTGTGCAACAGTATTATTTCTGTTGTGATTATAACCACTGACACAACTTTATTAATTAAAAAACTGTTATATTATAAATGATACTAAGTAAGTTGAGATAATATACAGAGGAAATATAAGTAGTTTTCGCCCAACCTAATTAATAAATACGGAGATATCAAGGTAGGCAATTGGACAACGTAGAAGAGAGGGCGGAACGAAAGCCAGATTGGAGTCATGGAGTCAACATATGGGTAGAATGATGAAGATATAATAATAAGGGACAAGAGATAATAAGTTATCAAGACTATCGAAGATTGAACAAATGAGGAAAGATGGAAGAATACTTTACACCTGGAAAATAGTACAGGCTGTTGGCCAAAGTTAAAAAAGAATACAAAGCAGAACATACGAAGCAGAAGAATACCCGTGAGCATTCAATAAACATAGCCGCAGCCAGTATTGAGAGTATTGCAGTAATGTGTCAGTATTATGCCAGTAATGTATTAGCCCGGGATTTCTTTATTGCAGCGTCTCCCTTTATGATCCTAGCTTTATAGGTTATTAAGAAAAGAGGTTTACGTTATCAATATGAACAGCGTGTTCTGGGCTACAGTATATCTTGTAATGCAAGCAACGACGTTGTGAATAAGTTGCATAAGTTCAACCTTATGTAGGGGACTATTAGGCGAACTTCTAAGTCAGCAAGTAAAGAAACACGCCTAAAATTCTAAAAGGTGATGGCTCTTCCCACACTTCTTTATGGGTCTGAAAATTGGACTTTAATGAAAGCCCAGGGCAGTCGCATCCAAGAGGCCGAAAGGAGATTTCTCATGCACGTGGCTGGATATACTCTCCATGATCATAGAGGAAACACAGATATACGGCAGGAACTGAATATTATGGAGTTCGGATATACTCTACAGGATCGCCCAGTATCGGCTGAATTGGTGGGATCATCTTTGCCGAATGGATGACTGTCGCGTTACCAAACAACTATGGAAATATAAGCCGAAGGGACGGAGAGATGTGGGACCTCCGAGGAAGCGCTGGAGTGACCAGCTCTAATCTTTGCCTATTTGAGACCGGAAGAAATCATCCTTGGTTTAATCCTTGAAGAAGATGATGATGATGATTAGCAACATTTTTTTAGCGCTCAAACCTACGTTGTAGGAAGCATATACATTACTACATTATAGTATGAATAACATTTGTGATAACTGTAAGACCCTGGGCTATTATAGCTGATAAAGACGGACAGGACGACTATAAACTCAGATAAATAACTGGTCAAAGTACAAAAGGTGTAAACAGTATACAAATCATTTAGGATGGCGGGGTCAGCAAATTTTTAATCTGCAAAAAGCATACAACATTTACAATACAATTCTAAATGAACTACAATGCTTTACAATCCACAAATATGGAGTTTGTGATAAAGCAGATAAGTACAGAAGATTTAAATGGAATAAATCCTATTGTAGTCCCAAGCCACGTGTATGTTAACCAAATACACTGTACTCACCGTCTATGGCTTTTTTCCTTGATGTTTTTTCCAGTTTACATGTTTCAAGGCACTTGCCTCATCATCAGAACTTATAAAATCAATCTATGTCATAAATAATGACATTTGTCAAAATATTAAAAACACAATACGGCAATTAAACTGTGTACATAAATTCGTTTTAAAAATGTTCGGTGTGCCTTGCAAGACAACACGCGCCGTACTGACGTAATCTAAGCCTTATCTCGACTATATCTCATAGCGGTATCGTACAGTATATTTGACTTATACTGTAATTGGTCGTTCAACACATGTGGCTTGGTACTGGCGTCGTTGTATGCTTTGTAAATTTCATATTCTTCAAGGGCGTTCAAATAACTCCCTTTCCTG
The DNA here is from genome assembly GCA_034769895.1 of Magicicada septendecula. NCBI lineage: Eukaryota > Metazoa > Arthropoda > Insecta > Hemiptera > Cicadidae > Magicicada > Magicicada septendecula. The sequence goes on from CM068374.1 coordinate 29,465,551, forward strand.
CAGAAATGAAGGGGTATTAAATTTGAGCTAAAATCCGTGTAACTGTGACTGTTGTCTATGAGGTGCTTGGCGAAATTTGACTTGATATTGTCGAAGTTGTAAACTCGTGTAGGGGGTCTATGTTCAGAAAATCTTTTCAAAAAACCTCGACCCGTCTGGCCCACATAAAAAGCCTCACAGTCGTTGCAGACTAGCTTATAAACACCCGTTTTATTTTCAAGACTGGTATGTTCACGGGTGCGGAGATTATTCAAGATGTTATTACTAGTCTTATAGGAAACGACTATGTTGTTAACTTTATTAATGGTTGACTTAAAAATCCCCGGCATGAAATGCGTATAAGGTGCTGCAATGTACTTGCGTGCCTTTGTTTCGAGGTTCTCATTTCTATTATTTATGTCTTTAGTTTCATTTTTAATAGTGTTACTCTTCTTTTTCTTTTGTTTTTTTAAAATATTATCTATTATTCTTTCATTGTACCCGTTGTTAAACGCAATGACTTTAATGGTATTTAACTCTTCGATATAATCCTCGATGCTAAGGGGTATAGACAACAAGCGATGTACCATGCTATGGAATGCAGCTAATTTCTGTGAAATGGGGTGGAACGATGAGGCATGTATGACAGCGTCAGTCATCGTGGGCTTCCTAAATATATTAAAACATAGTTTTTTAGTAACGAAATTCTTAGTTACTGTCAAATCCAGAAAATGTAACCGACCTCCAACTTCATTCTCCAAAGTAAACTGTATCTTGTTGTTAATGCCATTCAAGTAATTGTGGAGCTTGTCAATTTGGCGATTTGTGCCTTTATACACCATAAAAGTGTCGTCGACATATCTACCATAGTACACCACATTGTAATTATATGTAGGGTTTGCAAACAAGAAAGAATTTTCAAAGTAATTCAAGTATACCTCCGCTAGAGTACTAGAGAGTGGGGAACCCATAGCTAACCCCTCCAGCTGTCTGAAAAACTGTTTGTTATGTGTGAAATAATTCTGGTTCAAAATCACTTCCAACAATTCTAATATTTCATTTATGCAATTAGCATCCAGTTTATTGGTGTTAACAAGGTTAGATCTTAATAGGCGTAAGGTTTCACTCACCGGTACATTTGTATACAAGTTCACAATGTCAAAAGAAACAAGTTTATAGTGGGGTTCAATCATCAGGTTTTTCACTTTATCAACGAAATCACAACTATTAATCAAACTTCGATTATTAATCAAATGTAAATTATGTTTTAATATACTCACTAATTTTCTAGCTGCTTTGTAACCGGGTGCAGTGGTAAAATTTACTAGTGGTCTAATAGGAATCCCCTCCTTGTGAAGCTTTGGCAGACCTGATAAAACGGGCGCTTTAGAATTAATTGGTTTTAAAGAACGTCTAGTACGTTCATCAAAGAGATGTGTACACATGTTTAAGCTGCGATTAAGACGTTTTACGTATAAATCCGTGGGGTCAGAGGTTAGCAGGGTGATATTATTATTTGCAATGAAATCGCGTATTTTATCGTCATAATCGTTCTTATTTATAATAACCAGAGTGTTACCCTTATCCGCTTTAGTGACAAGGGCTTGATCGTCAGATAGTTTTTTCTTTAATGTTTTTAAAATCCTACGTTCGGCATTATAATTAGTCATAGAAGGAATGGGAGAATGTACGTTATTAAGTTGGTTACGTATAATATTGTTAAATTTGTTATTTATTATGAACCGTGCTTCATCTCGTTCTTTTTGATCACTAATTGCTTTAATCACAGTTTCGGCACTAGCAACTTCAGTTAGAATGTGCCTTGTGTTGAAGTTCGGCTTATGTAATGGGAGATTGTATTTTAATCCTTTATTTAAAAGATTTTCTTCGTCAGTATTTAATTCAATCGGAGTCAAATTACATAGTCGTGTATGGAATACGTGTTTACAACTAGTATTACTGGTTTTAGGTATTTGAATGTCTATTAACCTTTGTAACTTGTTAAGCTGCGTCGTACGCATATTGTAAACAACAACTTCTATCGTACTGTTTATAAATTCCAGATAATGATCTAGTGCAGCTGGATGTACGTCATTAAGTAGTTGTAAGTGTGCTCCATACAATTTAGAATTAAGAAATGATTTCTTAATATATAACGACCTCAATTCCTCTTTAATTCTAAAAATCTCTGCGCGTTTTTTAGCTTTCATATCTGCAATAGACGAGCCTTTAAACTTTATAATAGCGTAATTCGGGATAACCTTATTTTTCAAGCATGCTTTATTAAATCTAATATGCAGAATGGTCTTATGCAATTGTGTTTTAATATTCTGAAATCTGCGTACTACGTTATCACGACTATTGTTATTCATATTGATTTAAATGGAATAAATCCTATTGTAGTCCCAAGCCACGTGTTTGTTAACCAAATACACTGTACTCACCGTCTATGGCTTTTTTCCTTGATGTTTTTTCCAGTTTACATGTTTCAAGGCACTTGCCTCATCATCAGAACTTATAAAATCAATCTATGTCATAAAAAATGACATTTGTCAAAATATTAAAAACACAATACGGCAATTAAACTGTGTACATAAATTCGTTTTAAAAATGTTCGGTGTGCCTTGCAAGACAACACGCGCCGTACTGACGTAATCTAAGCCTTATCTCGACTATATCTCATAGCGGTATCGTACAGTATATTTGACTTATACTGTAATTGGTCGTTCAACACCAATTACACTAATTTTTTTTAAAAACATTAAAGAAAAAACTATCTGACGATCAAGCCCTTGTCACTAAAGCGGATAAGGGTAACACTCTGGTTATTATAAATAAGAACGATTATGACGATAAAATACGCGATTTCATTGCAAATAATAATATCACCCTGCTAACCTCTGACCCCACGGATTTATACGTAAAACGTCTTAATCGCAGCTTAAACATGTGTACACATCTCTTTGATGAACGTACTAGACGTTCTTTAAAACCAATTAATTCTAAAGCGCCCGTTTTATCAGGTCTGCCAAAGCTTCACAAGGAGGGGATTCCTATTAGACCACTAGTAAATTTTACCACTGCACCCGGTTACAAAGCAGCTAGAAAATTAGTGAGTATATTAAAACATAATTTACATTTGATTAATAATCGAAGTTTGATTAATAGTTGTGATTTCGTTGATAAAGTGAAAAACCTGATGATTGAACCCCACTATAAACTTGTTTCTTTTGACATTGTGAACTTGTATACAAATGTACCGGTGAGTGAAACCTTACGCCTATTAAGATCTAACCTTGTTAACACCAATAAACTGGATGCTAATTGCATAAATGAAATATTAGAATTGTTGGAAGTGATTTTGAACCAGAATTATTTCACACATAACAAACAGTTTTTCAGACAGCTGGAGGGGTTAGCTATGGGTTCCCCACTCTCTAGTACTCTAGCGGAGGTATACTTGAATTACTTTGAAAATTCTTTCTTGTTTGCAAACCCTACATATAATTACAATGTGGTGTACTATGGTAGATATGTCGACGACACTTTTATGGTGTATAAAGGCACAAATCGCCAAATTGACAAGCTCCACAATTACTTGAATGGCATTAACAACAAGATACAGTTTACTTTGGAGAATGAAGTTGGAGGTCGGTTACATTTTCTGGATTTGACAGTAACTAAGAATTTCGTTACTAAAAAACTATGTTTTAATATATTTAGGAAGCCCACGATGACTGACGCTGTCATACATGCCTCATCGTTCCACCCCATTTCACAGAAATTAGCTGCATTCCATAGCATGGTACATCGCTTGTTGTCTATACCCCTTAGCATCGAGGATTATATCGAAGAGTTAAATACCATTAAAGTCATTGCGTTTAACAACGGGTACAATGAAAGAATAATAGATAATATTTTAAAAAAACAAAAGAAAAAGAAGAGTAACACTATTAAAAATGAAACTAAAGACATAAATAATAGAAATGAGAACCTCGAAACAAAGGCACGCAAGTACATTGCAGCACCTTATACGCATTTCATGCCGGGGATTTTTAAGTCAACCATTAATAAAGTTAACAACATAGTCGTTTCCTATAAGACTAGTAATAACATCTTGAATAATCTCCGCACCCGTGAACATACCAGTCTTGAAAATAAAACGGGTGTTTATAAGCTAGTCTGCAACGACTGTGAGGCTTTTTATGTGGGCCAGACGGGTCGAGGTTTTTTGAAAAGATTTTCTGAACATAGACCCCCTACACGAGTTTACAACTTCGACAATATCAAGTCAAATTTCGCCAAGCACCTCATAGACAACAGTCACAGTTACACGGATTTTAGCTCAAATTTAATACCCCTTCATTTCTGCAGGAAAGGGAGTTATTTGAACGCCCTTGAAGAATATGAAATTTACAAAGCATACAACGACGCCAGTACCAAGCCACATGTGTTGAACGACCAATTACAGTATAAGTCAAATATACTGTACGATACCGCTATGAGATATAGTCGAGATAAGGCTTAGATTACGTCAGTACGGCGCGTGTTGTCTTGCAAGGCACACCGAACATTTTTAAAACGAATTTATGTACACAGTTTAATTGCCGTATTGTGTTTTTAATATTTTGACAAATGTCATTATTTATGACATAGATTGATTTTATAAGTTCTGATGATGAGGCAAGTGCCTTGAAACATGTAAACTGGAAAAAACATCAAGGAAAAAAGCCATAGACGGTGAGTACAGTGTATTTGGTTAAGTACAGAAGAGTCAGCGTTATCATATGTCGTTATCATACTCGGGCCAATTAAACCAGACAAAATGTGGTTAAACTATTGAAAATAAATCCACTGAAATGATCCGACAAAAAATAAGAATAAACTAATTTTACGTACAAAGTAACAGACAATAAGTGACAGTACAGAAGGAAACCGTTATTGTATATGGATGCGTGAGAAGAAAACCTGATGAATTAGTTAACTAAAGCGACTCCAGTGTGGATACAATCAAAAAACAGCTGGAAGGCAAAATAAATCGTGAGATCGGAAAAATGAAATAAAATTTTGAGAAGAAATGTGACGAATCAGAGAAGGCTACAGAAAGATCTAGAAATCGGACAGCATCGACGGACGCTATTAACCGGCAGATTTAGTATGATATATACACCGTACCACCGCTTATCAGAGCGTTGTTGTGTGTCTAGTAATGTGCATTTTATTCAGAGAGTATAAGGGAATTAACACATTAAACATAACACACACAACAAAGATCTGATAATAATCAATTCAAACAATGGTACTACTACCAACACCGAAACGGACAGCGCTCCTATCGGACGCATCTATTGAAGCTTGCAATAAGCAAAAGCTGGCTTAAGAAAAGGTAAAAATTGTTTCACCTTTATTTTTATAGACATAAATTAGTGATCTGAGTCGTTAAAATTGCAGTGAAACGGCGCATCTATTGAAGCTTGCAAACAGCAAAAGCTGGCTTAAGAAAAGCTAAAAATTGTTTCACCTTTATTTTTATAGACATAAATTAGTGTTCCGTGTCGTTAAATTGCAGTGAAACGGACGCATCTATTGAAGCTTGCAATAAGCAAAAGCTGGCTTAAGAAAAGGTAAAAATTGTTTCACCTTTATTTTTATAGACATAAATTAGTGTTCCGTGTCGTTAAATTGCAGTGAAACGGACGCATCTATTGAAGCTTGCAATAACCAAAAGCTGACTTAAGAAAAGGTAAAAATTGTTTCACCTTTATTTTTATAGACATAGATTAGTGTTCCGTGTCGTTAAAATTGCAGTGAATATTATAGATACGAGGGTTAGTTGAAAAGTTCGCGGAACGACGTCTATAGCTCAGTGGTAGAACTAAAATCTTTCGTGTGCTGCAAGACTCGTGCAATAACGTGCAAAAAGTGCAACAACAAAATGATATTATTAAAAAAATTTCATAGGGTATTGGAAGACCGCAGATTGAGGAGTGGATGACATTGCTGAAATCATAGCCATCTCATATGATCGTGTGGATTATACTATAACTCAAGAATTTGATATAAAAAGCGTTGTGCAAGATGGATGCCACATCTGAAGTTGTTGCATTTTTGGGCGTCCAGCAAGGGGTGGGGGCATCTTCAATGCTCGTACGACCACGTATAAACCAAAGAGCCTTACAACCGTTGGTTTTGAAGTCGCATCATCTCCTGGCACATTTACAATTTCGTTCTGAATTTCCGTTCGCGCTAAACAATTTTTAACAAAGAATCACACCACGATGTTTGATTTTATCCGGTTTTCAAAACACGCATAACACGTAAATTTTATACAGCTTTTAAACAATGAATACATTGGTAGATAGATTTGGAAATTAACAGGAGTTCACATAAAATACAAATCTTGCAGCACACGAAAAATGTTAGTTTTACCGCTAAGCTACAGATGTCGCTCCGCGAACTTTCAACTGACCCTCGTACTTGGACACTCTAAAGCTAACAATACCAACGTAAAATATATCAAAAGCTAATATAGCCTACGTATATTGCATATAGCCGGAATCAGCATTGACGAAAAAGCCAAAACGAAATTGCAATATAAAATTGCGTATAGACTGTTACGCAAAATTTCAAATCGTATTATAGTTTACGTGTAAAAATGACTGCTTCAAATACAAAAATAATAATAGCGTAGTATAGCACAAAATCCGGTGTCTACTAACACAATTTTAGACAATATTTAAGAAAAATTGTATGAAATTGTCTCAAAGTAAGAGGTTTACACTACCATCAGCAGAACGTTTGAAAATTTAAAAACATTATTCTGTGGCAAAGAAAGTAGAAAAAATTAAAATAATATTCGAATAATGCAGAAGGAAAGTACTAATATGAAATTATATGAATACGAAAAGGAGGAATATTTGGAGACGACTTGAGATCTATAACATCAATGACACAGTGGAGCAAAACATGGAGCGTGTAAAGAAAATCATATTACCATAGGTTGATAAAACATTTTAAACGGTAAGGCGAAAAATTGTGGTGAACGGGAAAAGCTGTGGTATTATAAAAGACTGAATATGCAAATTTTCTAATCCATAATGGACCACAGAGGGCCGAATGGAACAAAAAATCGTTGAAGAGGTTGACTCCTATATTGGGTTGTAGCGCGCCAGAAGAAAAAGAAAATAATGAAGGTATGTTATACGAAAAATAATAAAATAAAGACGATAAAGAATACTTAAACAGAGACCGGGTCATCGTCATGACCTTATTAAACGTTTTGCAGTCTAAATCTAAAGTCACGATACTAACAACGTAGAACCTCATGTTCACGGACGTTGTGACACTAGCGTTCGAGAAATTGTCATACAAGTTCATGAAAAAGGAATTATTTAGACGCTGCAGCCATCATGTAGTATATGTATTGTTACGACGGTCTACCTGATCGTCGTATGGTACAGTGGAAAACAAAATACAAGACACCAATTAAGTCACTAATCACCAGCTTTAATTTTCACAGTTAAACAGTTCGTAGTTAGCAACACAGTCTCTTACAAAAAATCAAATAAAAATTGTTCACTCGCAATAAAATGTCAAGTAATATTAAAACACAATTACAATATACCGCCCGATTATAAAAGACAGCGCTTCGCTAATAACCACTTGAACGCACATAGGATCGCCCGACAATAACCACGAACCGCACTGTAATATATCGCGACTATAACTGAAAACTAAGGCCGCTGACGCCTTGTATTTATACAACGGTCACAGACCAGAATATTCCAAAATGCGTGTTAGCGCCAGTGTGTACGACGTAATTAATTTCGGCCTTGACACAGTCCGCGCGGCTGGCGGCTTCCAGAAAAGTCTCGCGAATACTTCGAGAGTCACGTACACCACCGCATTACATTCTGGATCCCTCTGGAACGTCCGATAAACACGTAGATTGTTCTGTGATGTCGTAACAATATATATTAATTTAACTACACCATGAACGATATTGTTAATTAAAATAGTACGACACAACTGTATTACCTAATATAACTATAGTTGTAGTTTTCCTAAAGGTGGCTGCAATTAGAGTAAGCGAAGCTATATTTACAGTTACACTTTGCACCCTAGTTCTGTGTCCGTCTTATTACACTATTAAACGGTACGAACGTCTGAAGTTTCTATATTTCATTTCCTTAATAAACAATAAGGAATGCAATTGTGAGACTGAATGTAACTGGGTCAAACTCTGTTGTTTTGTACCACCCTTTCAGCGACATATTTTCTTTCTGTCCACCTAACGCACTTTTGTTAGCAAAGAATTCTTAATTAACACTTTATTATTACATAACACGATTTACTGGTTTAACGCGATATAGAATTATGGTTGGAAGTTTGAACGCTAGACCGATCAGCTCGTAATTATCCAACCACAGACAAGAAATAGTCTCGTTTCAATGACAGCTTAATAAACAAATCTATTTATTTAAACAATTTTCATCTTGACAAACTTTTCAAAATTACAACAGGCATGTATATAAAGTTTGTGTTAGATTAATGAAGTGAATACATTGAACCCGGCGTATGATAAACTACTGCAAAGTTACAGCACTGCCTGGAAAACGGTCCATAACACACCTTCAATATCAGAACAGTTATATGTTAAAATCAACAAAATTTCGTTGAATACTGATTTTTAGAAAAACAAGAGTTAAACTCTTCAAGATGTGTAAGATGAGAAATACTATGCGTACAATTGAAAAACAATTTTTTTTTAATTAAATAATGTGGCAACGGTGGCACGATCGTCATATTTAAAACAACGAAAATTAAATAATTGAACAGCAGAGGAAACAAAACTGACAACTTTAAATGCACAGTGAACGAAAACAACAAAAGATTAGTCAAACAAAAGACTTTAAGTTTACGATTGTCCAGCACACAGTGTTGTCATAGAAAACAATTACCACCTAATTAACACTGTAACAATTCAAGTCAACAATTAAAGAAATTCGCTCACACAACAGTGTCAGATAGTCACTCATGTCATCTGTATCTTCGTTTTAAATTTTCCTTTCTATTAATATTAATTATAAACTAATTGAAACTGGTAAATGAGAAGATTTAATTTTTCAAAACTCAATCACAACAATTGCTTAACCTACTGGAAGCACTCGATAGAAAGTACTGTGCAGGTTTGACCCGTCTTATTCAATGGGTTTTCCAGGTGTTTTCCAACTTACAGGTTTCATGTTAAGTACAGTTGAAATCTAGTAACACTTTTTTCTACAATAGATCGATTAATTAGTGGCAGCCGTTTGAATATATCAGTCAGCAAGACAGGGTATGGCGGGAGAACAACAATAGCAGTAACAATTGACTGCAACAATGCAGTATTGTCGCCATTGTGTTGAGTGGCAGTTGGTCACGTCTGTGTTTCCAAACATTACACAACATTAGTTGCTGATATTGATCAGTATAATACCAAATACAATTTTGATTAAATGTGCGCATATAGTGTATTGTAAATGTACAAAATGCCGTTGACCATTTATACAGATGATTCGTCGTTTTGTTGCAGAACAAATGATTTCGACTGTACAGTAATTTGCGTATTTGGTTTGTTGGATAAACATTGTAAACGCTTAATTTTAACGTTGTTTACTCAGACACATAAGCTTTCTTTGGTTTGAAAGAACTATTTGAAGGAAAATCGTTTTAAAACCGGATTTTTCCAGCGGGTTTTTCCTCTGTTGAAATATTCGAGTAAACTAAATACTACACGGAAGTGTTACCAGCCCCTTGCACAGCCCCCAACCTGGAGAACCAGGTGCATTAATTTTGGGGTACATGACCCCTAGTCCGGCCGCCTTCTCCACGGCTGACGAGCCCGGGATGCCCGTTGCTAATTTTGGTTCACTCCGGCAATTTTATTTCACCGGCACAGGTGAGTGAGACACAGCTAAAGTTCTATACGGTCGTGGCTGTGCCGACTTTAATGTATGGATGTAAAACATGGACTCTTCTGCAAAAAGATATATCAAAAATACATGCCTCAGAAATGAAATTTTAAAGAGCAGTTAAGGGATGCAGTTTCAGAGATCATCTACGAAACGACGACATAAGGAAAGACCTGAAGTTACAGTCGGTTCTGGATACAATAAAGGATGTTATTTTGAATGTTCATCCTCTTCATTCACAGCACTTAATGAATATTAATTGTTACACTTTCACATGTGAAACTTACTTTGTTTATTTACCTCGTACGCGTTTCAGCGTGACGTTCGCCTTCCTCAGCGAGGTGTGATACAGAATGTCCGGAACTTGTGACAATACCCGCGCCAACTTCCTTCCACCTTCGGACCCCCCCCCCACACAACCTACCAACTAGGAAAAAACCGTTACAAGTTCCGGACATTCTGTATCACACCTCGCAGAGGAAGGCGAACATCACGCTGAAACGCGTACGAGGTAAATAACCAAAGTAAGTTTCACATATAACAATTAATATTCATACAATAAAGGAATACAGGCAGAATTGGAAGTCCCATGTGGAACGCATGGTATACACGCATATTCCTAAACAAGCGTTTGAATATAGGCCAGTGGGGACAAGAGATCGTGGAAGCCCCTGGAAAAAATGGTCTGATCCTGTGTAAAGTCGCAAGGGGGCTATAGCCCAATCCATGTAGTGAAAAAGAAGAAGAAGGAGATCGTTTTTAAATAAGTCTTCTCATTTCCACTTATAAAAAACACTTCTTTGGATTTGATACAGTCAGTGTCTTTGAACCTAATTGAATACGGTTACCGTTTTGATAGTTAAACAGAGTAATAGGCTATATAAAATACGTTTTACCGTCAAAAAGTAGCAAATAACTGCACATTGAACTGTAACATGATAAATGTTTTAGGATTATCTTTATTTGTTTCCAGTTTATTCCATGATCGTGTACAGCGTTTTTTTAAAATTTTAAATGGTTTCAATCGAATTAACAATATTATGATGTAACGACAATGTATCGAGAATCGTATTGAACCGCGTAGAATAGCCGAGAGCGTCTTTCACTCCCCCCCCCACCTTTGTAAGTAACCAGGTGTTCTCGGTCTAGCCGGTGTTCAAGTTTGTTCTAAATTCTTGAAATACGCGCCACTTGAAATACGCGCTAGCGTCAGCAATAAGTGGCGTGCACATTGAGGATGGAAGATTTCTAGAAGGCGTGCGCTACCTATAAAAAGCCATAGCATACGTCCCCGTCCTATAACTGGCTTATGAGTTCAGTGGTGTTGAACGATTTTTTTAGCAAGGATCTAGTGTCTGTAGCGAAGTGTTGTTGTTTTCTAATTAGTGCGGAATTCTTTGTGGTCGACATTGTTATTGCGTGTGGATAATTTTTCTTAAATTGTTGTAAGAGACTATCTTGTTGATTACAAATTATTAATTGGCGATGACTAAAGCTGGTTATTAGTGATTTCATTGGTGTCTTGTATTTTGTTTTCCACTGTACCATTCGACGATCAGTTAGACCGTCGTATCAATATTCATTTTAAAATGTATGAATAGTATTAAAACATTATTAATATATTTAAAAACTTCTTATGCTGTTGATTACGATTATCATTACTACGTAGGCTATTTAATCATTATAAAATATAATGTAGTCCTTCTAGCTAACAGTATTCTCAGGGATCTCATCCACGTACATTATGAATAAAGGTACGCTCATTCTTCCACCTTGTTTTAGTCCTTTTTTTCAATGTAAATGTCTTCGACTGTGTGTTGTTACATAAATGCTATAGATTAATAAAATTTATAAGCACCATTGGTTTACCAGTAGTCTAGTCTTTATTAATTAAGAACCTCGTCTTTGGATATGGCATATTAGGCATAATGAAGGCTTTTCTTTATTCATTTAGTGGACATTGCGGTAGAATTCCTTGACATTGTCTGGCATTCACTGTTGCATGTTTAATTTCATTCACTTTTCTCATAATCCGATCTAATTTAAATTTATAAAATACTTTATCGTTTTTATATTTTTACTTCAATTGAACTTTACATTTTTCTGGATGAGCTCATTAGTGATCTCATTACATATTCACAAAATATGTAAATCTTATATTAAAAATTATATTTAATTATAAATATATTATACAAATTATTATAATTTAAAATTATATTAAAATAAATATTCAGATATTTGAATTCTACCTTTCTTATAGGTAACGTTGACTTCAAAAGAAAATAATTAACACAAAATAAAAAAAAAGTAAAAAACTTTGTAAATTTTAAAAATTGTTTACACTTTCTCAAACGTAAAGAAAACAAAAATCCAATAATATTACGCCTTCTGATAACTTTTCGATAAGAGTTGCTGTACTTGACATAAAGTCGATAGCAAGGCTACGGGACACACGTCCGCGGAATCAATGCAGCGTACCATCGCGCCCTCGATATCGATAAAGTGACAATAACTCTTGGAGGCAAACTTTCTTGCATTACAAAGACGTCGTATTCATGTCTTTCACTTGCTCTGTCACTTTGAATCGTCATGGTTTTGACTCTTTAAGAGAGAAAAACGTTTTTGATATAAAACGTTTTGTGTTAAGAATATAAACGTAACTATTAACGGAGTAACGAAGAGTAATTGGTGTATTGTTTTGATTTTTAATGAATTTGCATTCTTAAAACTCATTTAAATTTAAATATAATTAATCAAAAAGGTACTTTTAAACAAATAGTTACTTATTTTAATAGAGTTGTTTATTTTATGGGCGTACAGGCTTACAACTGGGAGGATTGAATAGAAACAAAAATAATAATCACGTTCATGAAAACACATACAAAACTTCTTTCTTATTAAACAATAATATTGTAATAACCTTTTTATACAGTCAGACAATTTTCAGATAATTGTTACTGAAGCATTTTACCAAATACTTTTTCTGCGATTTTTGTAGTGATAACTTGGGAGCAACATAGAAAACCGCTCTAACACGATATTAAGATTTGACATTAGGATAACATCGTAGAAGCAATGCTTCCGAAGAAGTGTGTCAAACATTTCCACGTTAGTGTCCTAGAAGAGAAAAGGAAGGGAGGCGGTTTTTTTAGTGGGTCGAGTATAATACCCCAACCCACAGACCCCGGAAGTGTGTATAACATCTTAACTTGTGTTATAACGTAGGGAACCCGCATTAATTGGTTATGCCAATTATATAGGCTGCCTTCGTTGTGACGAGCTGAAAATTAATCACAACACCTAAACAATTAATATAAAAGGATACTGGGAAGGCGGGAAGGGGAGACTGTTGATTTATGCACTCAGTTTAGTCGGTACTAAAGATGACATCTCTTTATTACATAATGCGATTAATTGCTCTATTTCAAGTTCTCAACATATATGGTTCAACAGCTTACAGTTTACAAGATGATTATATAGTTTATACTTTCACAAGGGCCCTCAAAATAAGATGTACATCAATTTAATTTATTCCACGGATCCGGGATTGAATATAGTATGTTAATAATGGTCACCTCGCCATATACAATCTAGAAAATGGTGCCATTTGAGGAATGGACTTTCTTAATCTTTTTAAAACAATAAAGTTTTCAGTTTAAACTTTTACTCTTTTACTACAAACAGTTTTATTAGATTACAGACTACACGTTACATATAATGTCTGTCTTTTAAAGTCTTAAAGTGGTGAGTTAAATTGTCTTTTGTTGGTTATAGTTTTAGTATCTCATAACCATGGAAGACAAGCCTCCATGTCACCTGTGTTTTCTGTAGTTGATGCAGATTTGGCTCTTCGGTCCTCGGTGTGTTTCCTGAAGGTCTGTCGTTACCTTAGTATCCGGTGAAGGTGAAGTTCCTGACGTATGTTAAATCATTCTGGGTGTGGTACTCTCTTCTTAGATGACTGTAGTAATTCTAGTTGTTAGAATAAATAAAGCGAAAGTTTGTTTCACTGGTATTCACTTCACATGATTATTTATTAGTTGAATTTCACCTCATGTTTCTAGTACTGTCTTAATTACATAGTTTATTATTTAAGAATAGTTAGAGATGTCATCGGCGCACGCTTTAGTTGTTTAAATATTCTTTACCGAACATTCACATATTTGTATCCGCGTCGCGAACCAACGCTGTGCGCAGCTTACGGCGTGAGCGCTCCATTGCAAGTGCGTAAAATAGTTAAGGGGTGAGAGTAGTAATCTCGCGACATTTACCAATCAGCATAAAAGTAGTTCCATGTTCCTTCTTTATTTAAAGGATTAAAATATGACTATTTAATTAAGCAGAGATATTCTTAGTTACAGACGTTATTAAAGTACATTACAGTGGTCTTGTTTAATTATTTAAATAATGTCAAAATTTACAAGTATATTTAGTTTGTTTAGGGGTCGGAAATCAAGTTAATTCTGGTTAGTGCATGTCTATGCAGGATTAATTAACAAGCTTTACCCTTTCTGTACAATCGTATTCCTTTTTATTTTATTATTACAACTCTTTATTAAATATTATTATTATTTAATGATAGCAATGAGATTTAGTTTAAATGTGCGATTTTATTAAAAATTTTAAAATTTCTCAGCCTACACATTACCTATTTATTAATTACCATATTTTTATTAATGAAATCGTCACATGTAGACCCTTCCGGACATTTTTAGAGAAAATGTTTCACCTGCCTTCGTTAAAAAGACGCCCGTTGCATAATGCTTGCAACAGGTTCCCAGTTGTCAGTAAATAATCGCCCACTGTCGTCAAGGATCGAGAACACGCTTGCATCATACTGTTGCTTACATAATACACGTCATGGTATGTTACCTATCGCTTCAGCGTCACAATACACGTAGTCTCTTTCATTTCAATGCGATTAGACACCAAACGATTTACTCTTTGTTGCATGAAACACTTCAGCGAGGTTCGTCGTTTCATTGCGAACTGTCTCCCACTATCCGTTTGCCTTGTAGTAATTGCGTTATTCTATGGACCTGTACGGAAATATAATATGTCTACTCACACTTCACCGAGGTTTGTCGTTCCATGGAACTGTCTCCCACTACCCGTTTGCTGTGTAGTGATTACGTTATTCTATGGACCTCTACGGAAAAATAATATGTCTACTCACACTTCACCGAGGTTTGTCGTTCCATGGAACTGACTCCCACTACCCGTTTGCAGTGTAGTAATTACGTTATTCTATGGACCTGTACGTAAATATAATATGTATACTCACACTTCACCGAGGTTTGTCGTTCCATGGAACTGTCTCCCACTATCCGTTTACTGTGTAGTAATTACGTTATTCTATGGACCTGTACGGAAATATAATATGTCTACTCACACTTCATTGAGGTTTGTCGTTCCATGGAACTGTCTCCCACTACCCGTTTGCTCTGTAGTGATTATGTTATTCTATGGATCTGTACGGAATAATAATATGTCTACAAACACTTCTCCGAGGTTTGTCGTTCCATGGAACTGTCTCCCACTACCCGTTTGCTTTGTAGTAATTACGTTATTCTATGGACCTGTTTAGAAAAAAATATATGTCTACAAACACTTCATCGAGGTTTGTCGTTCCATGGAACTGTCTCCTACTATCCGTTTGCTTTGTAGCAATTACGGTATTCTATGGACTTGTACGGAAATATAATATGTCTACAAACACTTTACTGAGGTTTGTCGTTCCATGGAACTGTCTCCCACTACCCGTTTGCTCTGTAGTGATTATGTTATTCTATGGATCTGTACGGAATAATAATATGTCTACAAACACTTCTCCGAGGTTTGTCGTTCCATGGAACTGTCTCCCACTACCCGTTTGCAGTGTAGTAATTACGTTATTCTATTGACCTGTTTAGAAAAAAAATATATGTCTACGAACACTTCACCGAGGTTCGTCGTTCCATGGAACTGTCTCCCACTACCCGTTTGCTGTGTAGTGATTATGTTATTCTATGGATCTGTACGGAATAATAATATGTCTACAAACACTTCAACGAGGTTCGTTGTTCCATGGAACTGTTACCCACCACCCGTTTCATTTTTAGTAATTACGTTATTCTATGACCTATGCGACAATGTAATATGTCTTCTATGTTTTTCCGCAAAGTTTTCCCCACTCAAAGAGAATGTAGAAGAAAATGGCAAGCTTTGCAAAGCAAATATATTGCGACCCTTTTATTTCGATAAAGTATCCAAACGTACATGCTGAGAAAAGCCAGAGAGCAGCAACGTGTGATTACAGCCTAGCGGAGCGGTAAACGTGATTTGACGCGTCATTGGAATTCTGCTGGGAGGCGTCGACGCCGCATCGCTCGTCATGATGTACGTGACACTGACACATATGTGACTGGAATTGAGACCCTGGAGAAACGAGAGAAAAATTGTTTAATACGTGAGTCGAGCTTTACACATACATACAATTACTGTATATAATTACGTTATATTTTATAATACGATTATACAATCATATATAATACACGATTATAAAATCACAATTTTATAATATATAATATTTAAAAATTATTCACGCTTTTTAAAACGTAAAGAAAACTAAAATCTAATAATATTACGCCTTCTGGTAACTTTTTGAAGTCGTTCTACTCGACACAAAGTCGATAGCAAGGCTACGGGACATACGTCCGCGGAATCAATGCAGCGTACCATATCGTACCAGCGTACCACTCTATATTGACATAAAGTGACAATAACTCTTGGAGGCAAACGTTTTGCCAGAAACGTCTGTCCGTAGCGGCAGGCGTGGATCACGGCCAGAAACGTCTGTTCATAGCGGCAGGCGTGGATCACGGCCAAAGATAATTTAATTATATTCTAACACAATGGTACTTTGTTATCGTACGGGAAATATTTATTTAGAACAATGCGTGGTGGGAAAGTGTTCAGACTCTTATAGTATACACCACATGAGAAGACATTGTAAAATCACCTGGAAAAGGGAAAAGTTGCGCTTTGAAGTTTTTGAAACTGGAGAACAGCATTTAATGAAAGAAAAATATTAATACAAACATTTATATAAACAAAAAATATTTGTAAACTAGTTGTTTAGACTCATTTTTCTCACAATTTCACGGAGATTACAAAAATTATAGTTTAATTTAGATTATAAGCTAAATTAAAAGTTTTATAGTTTTCAATTAGACCGTAGGCCTATACTTATACCCGAACCTCCCGGGTCGGGCCGGTTATGAGAGCGCGTGCAAGAGTAAGGGTCTTCTAGTCCCTTAGGTGCCATCCGGAACATCCTATTGGGGGTGTATTAGCAAGTTCTAGCAGAAAATTTCTATGAACGCGAGGTCTCTGTGCTTTACTTGTTGCTCTATTCATGCATTCTGCCCTGGTCTGCATGGAATGACGGAGTCTTCCATTCCAGGAGTACCTACGGTTTACAGATGTGTACAAATTATTAGAATAATTCTGATTTTTTTTATTTTTTTGGTTTCTACTTTTAAGTAAAAGAAATATTTTATGCCATATATCTTTTTAGTTGTTGATATAATTCATTTTTCATCTCTTAAGAATGATTTGGTGTATATATTTTCTAATTTTGAGCGGTTTCAACGTATTTAGAAAAACTTTTTCAGAAATATATCATGTTGCCATCACTGAATAAAGAAATCAGCTGGTTAACAGATGATTTTCAAAGTGAGATTGTGTTATGTTTTGGTGTTGTATCATTATTTCATGTTTTACAGGTTACCAGGAGACTTTTTGTGCAGTTTTAGCGTAAATTTTCACAACTTTTAAGTTAATATGTAATAATATGTTAAAACTGATTAGAATAATTGGGAATTTTTGAAAAAATAATCATGTAACATCAATGAAATATACCTTTATATAAAAAATAATGACACATTTAGAATTTAGTATGCATTCCCTGGCTCTTTATGAGAGATTCAATGCGTTTTGTCATGCTTTCCAAACGTTTCTTACAAGAGTCTTTGATTTCATCATCATGGTACCAAATTTTAATAAGTTTCGCTATAAGATCGCCCTTTGTTGTAATGCTAATTTTCTTCTGTCTCCTCTTCATGAACCAAAGGTTTTCTATAGGGTTCATATTTGAGCTATTTCTAGGCCATGGCAAGGTTTTTATATTGTTTTCACTTAAAACCTTTGTAACAGACTTTGCTTTATGGCACGGTGCACCATCATGCATGAATACGAAGTCATTATTTGGGAACCAGTCCTTCGATTGTGGTAATAACCTATTTTCAAGTACTTTTTTGTACTGATGCTGGTTCATCATACCCTCCACAATGTATAAGCGTCCTGTACCTTAAGCTGACATTATCTCCAAACCATCACCTGTGTAGGATGTTTGACCGTTTATGCTACGCATTGGGGCGAGAATTCTTCATCAGCACTTCTCCTTACGTACTGGCTGCTTTCTTCCGATGTTGCAAACATGAATTCATCATAAAAACAAACCTGAAAGATATAAATATCCTTTAGTACAATATAAACCACCTAAGATAGCTGTGCTGTTAAAATATTAGTCATTACTTTTCGATATACTTTGCATGTTTTTAGGAAAAAGTAAAACTTTAAATTTACTGATTAATTAAAGGAAACTTAGTATTTCTTACCTTGCTCCAGTCGTTTCAAAATTGTTCTTTTACTTATTTTGCCCAAGCAAGCCTCTTCTTTGCGATAGCAGGTGTGATTTTAATCTTCTTTCAAGGACGGCGTGCAGGGAGTCCAGCAGCGATCAATCTTCGACGTATAGAAGAATCACAAACATTCACTCCATACTGCTCCATACTCATTTTCAAGTATTTGCTGGTGGCTCTTCTGTTTTTCTTAGCAATTTGAATTAGTTTCCTCTCTTTTCTTGGGCTACATTTATTCTTCTGACCACATTTTTCTACACGAAAGAGGGTGCATACTCAGAGCCAGAGTCTAAAGACTTCTTCAATCTACACACAGATGTTTGCAAAATTTTTAACCTATCTGCTATTTCTCCTTGTGCATATCGTTTTTCTTCCAGAAGACACTTGGCCAGAGCCACTTTTCTAGGAGAAAGATCACTTGTCTTGCCCATTGTCTAAAAGTTCCAAACAAAACACTCACAAAGCTCTGTAGAGTACAATATTTAACTTAAAATTTGTAAACATTTACGCTAAAACTGTAAAAACTGCACAAAAAGTCTCCTGGTAACCTGTAACAACACGAAATAATGATACAACACCAAAACATAACATAACCTCACTTTGAAAATCGTCTGTTAACCAGCTGATTTCTCTATTCAGTGATGGCAACATGACATATTTCTGAACATTTTTTTCTAAATACGTTGAAACAGCTCAACAATAAAAAATATATACACCAAAAATCATTCTTAAGAGATGAAAAATGAATTATATCAACATTTAGGCCTAAAGAGATAGATGTCATAAAATATTGCTTTTACTTAAAAGTAGAAACCAAAAAAATAAAAAATAAATCACAATTATTCTAATAATTTTTACACTTCTGTAGTTTATGAAGGAAGTTGACTCGGTCAAGGAGAAGGTAGTTTAGAGAATGTACGTATTGCGGTTTCGGTTTGTAGAGCCGGCTGTGTATCAAACTAAGAACACCCCGCTCTGTGATTCTTCATGGCTCCCAGCGGTTGGAGGCGGCAGTTAGTGGAATCCGGTGTGCCTACGCCATCCTAGACGATAAAACATTGAGTTTTACTTCAATGTTCCATAAGGAAATGGAAGTATGGTGATCGCTAAAGAAAATCAGATAAGGGCTGATTCTGATTGTATTACCTCAAAACATGAAGAAAAGTCATTTTCCGAAGTGTGTGTGTGTGTGTGTGTGTGTGTGTGTGTGTGTGTGTGTGTGTGTGTGTGTGTGTGTGTGTGTGTGTGTGTGTGTGTGTGTGTGTGTGTGTGTGTGTGTGTGTGTGTGTGTGTGTGTGTGTGTGTGTGTGTGTGTGTGTGTGTGTGTGTGTGTGTGTGTGTGTGTGTGTGTGTGTGTGTGTGTGTGTGTGTGTGTGTGTGTGTGTGTGTGTGTGTGTGTGTGTGTGTGTGTGATAGTTTTCCTTGGCGGACGATAACTGCCGTAAATTCAAACAGAATCAAATACTTTTTTTATATGTCCCCGAGTTGTAGAGCATTGATTTTCGTAAAGATCGGTTAAGGGAAAGGGGTAGTACACCTGCAACGCGTTACGTTTTAACAAGACTAAAGTACTTAATTTTAATAAAGCATAAGTACAGGATAAATAAAGCATCCTGAAAAGAAGGTCATAATAATCCATTGTAGAGGGAGAGGGAGTGAGTAATTTTTTATAAATGAAAATGATAGTTAAAGGGTGAGAGGATAATTTTTAATATGTGTACTACGTTATCGGCAACAAAGAAGTAGTTTCTATGGAAATATTTTATTTCAATTTGTCAAACATAAAATTCGATTTACAAGGAACACACCTAACTTGTTAGAAATTATCAAACTGAATTCAAGTAAATGATTTTAAATATAAATCTTAGAACATGGAAGTCATGTATGGAGAACCATACCGATATTTTATGAATCACCTTAGAGGCAAAATCCACTGTAAACTTTGTCCTATTATAACTCTGACTACATCTTACACCATAATCAATTGGTACATTTGCTAACTGAGGTGCCTTCTCTAGATATTATTGCCTTCCACAAAACAAATCAGCCTGTAGATATTTTTCAAAATTTTCTTTAAAAAATACGTAACATTTATTTGTTATTCATTGGGACTGCACACACCTTGCGACTACAAATAGCCACAGAGAGTATTAGGGTTTTGTAAATGTATCATAATCATCACCATCGTCTACAATAATTAAACCAAATATGGTTTGTTGCGGTCTCAAACAGGCAAAGTCTAGAGCCGGTCACTCCATCGCTTCCTCGGACATCCCACACCTCTCAGTCCCTTCGGCTTATAGTTCCGTAGTTGTTTGGGAATGCGGCAGTCATCCATTCGCCAAAGATGTTCCCACCAATTCAGCCGACACTGGGCAATCCTGTCGAGTATACTCGTAATATTCATTTCCTGCTGTATATCTGTGTGTCTTCAGTTCCGTAAAGTTATGTTTTTAGTTATTTAACTCTTTTCAAGAGCCAGTAGATTAAATAAATAACGTAAAATAATTTCGTTCCTTAAAATAAGATAATAATGGGGTACTTATTAACTTAAGTAACAATTTTTATAAAAATCAACGGGCTAGCGCCATTACAAAAGTTTCTTTAGTTATAACGAAAAAACAGCCTAATACTAATACTGCTCAACAAAATCGCTTTTGTTGATCTGGAAAAAGCATTTGATAATGTAGACCGTCAAAAGTTATGGAATATTATGGATAGAAGAGTATATCCACAGCATTTAATAAATGCAGTTAAGATCCTTTATAAGGTCCTTTAGAACGTTGTAAAAGTTAAGATCCTCGGTAGTCCTGAATCTGAATGGTAGACTCTCAGGTGACATTCTAATAAATTATGGAATTAGGCAGGGATACCCAATCTTTATTTCCCCAACCCTGTTTAATATATAGATTGACGGCATGTTGACAACATGGAAATCCACAGTGACTTCGGGAATACAGCTTAACAATATGTATATGCGGATGACGTAGTTTTTATTTAAGAAAATGAAAATGATTTACGAAGAGCTATGTTTCAATTACAAGAACTGGCAAGAGATTACTCACTGACAATTTCAGTAAGAAAGACCAAAACTATGCCATTTAAAGGTAAATGTGAGGACTAAGATAATTATAAACAACAGCACTTTAGAACAAGTGAGCCGTTTCAAATAGCTGTGCAGTGAGCTATGAATCTGAATATGATATAAGAGAGAAGCTAAATGCATTTAGGAATATTTGTGGTACGATTCATAGAAATCTTAGAAATAAAACAAGACACAGAAGAAGAATTAATTTTATAAGACAATTGCAATACCCACATTGATTTATAGGAGTAACGCGTGGGTCATGACAAAAAGGAAAGCAGCAGAATTCAGAGTGCTGAAATGCAGTTTCTTCGAAGTACTTTAAACTATACATTGCAAGATAGAAAAAGGAATGAGGATATCAGAGTAAAACTCGAAGTAAAGGACGTAAATGAAATTATTTCAAAGTACAGAAGACAATGGTGGGATCGTCTGCAAAGGATGACAAAGGATCAATTGCCGAAAGCAGCACTGAACTATACAGCCATTGGTAGAAAAAACACGTGGGTCATCCGAGGATGAGATGGGTGCCGGAACAGGTTTATATAACCTAATCTTTGAAGAAGAAGAAGAAGTTATTTAATTCTTTTCAGGGTCCAGTAGATTATATTGTTACAACGGTCTACTCGATCGTCGTAGGTACAGTGGAAACAAAATAAGTACAAGACACCAATTAAGTCACTAATTACCAGCTTAAATTTCACAGTTAAACAGTTCGTAATTAACAATACAGTCTCTACAACAAATCAAATAAAAATTGATCACACGAAATAAAATGTCCACTAAAATTATACACACTTGTATTACAATTATACCGTCCGATTATAAAACACAACACTTAACTAATAACCACTTGAACGCGCACAGTAATATCGCCCGATAATAACTATCGAACCGAACTGTGAATATATCGCAGCTATACTCACTTGAGCGTCCCTGAGTAATTGTGTTTATAGTCGCAGAAATTCTAGACGATTCCTAATTGCGTCTTAGCGTCCGTATGAACTACGTAATTAACTGCGGCCTTGACGCAGTCCGCACGGCTGGCGGCATCGAGAAGACTCTCGCAAATGCGTCTACAAGCACGTACGCCACACGCTTACATTCTGAATCTCTCTGGAACGTTCGATAAACACGTAGTTTGTTCTGTGACGTCGTAACTATATAAAATAATATAATAATATAGATAATATAAATAATATAGATAATATAAAATAATTTCATTCTTTAACGTAAGATAATACTGGAGTATTTATTAACTTCAGCAACAATTTTTACAAAAATCAATTAGCTGGCGTCCTTACAACTTACTTTTACTTATAACGATAAAAACCGCTGATAGTAACGTTAAATAGTGGAGTTTAGAAGTTTGGCACATCTGCGCGCGCGCGCGCACACATACACGTATGCCACGTTGATGTGGGACAAATAAAATGAATTGTACACAGAACAGTAAAATACGTTTTCCCCGTAAAGCGTTTTACCTTACGTACTGTTCCAAAGCCATGATCACATTAGCGTCGACAATAGCATTACGCAGCACGTGTTTGCCAGTGACGCCACGTACGTCTTTGACTGTCAGTCCTTCGACGTACCTGACAAGAACGTGGACGGAATATTTCCCATTGAACACTTGTGTGTTAAAAAGCGGTGTCAGACACTCTTACCAAGACGGTACAACCAACCACTGGAATAAGACATGTTTGAAAATTTTAACTGGGGAAAGTATGGAATTAACATACATGAAGAGTACTTTAACACAAAGAATACTGCCGACGATACAACAGTATTATATTCATCTTGTTATCTGAATTACTAATCTCTGTAATTCCACCTTTGTCGTGCTTACTTGCTGAAATGCAACCTGTTATGCTCCGGACGATTCCTTTCAGTGTCTCCACCATTATCAAGACCTAAACCACGACTTTTCTAGGTTACAAACAGAATTATCACTGTTGCGCACTACTATAGAAAAATTATTCCGACCAGCGCTTTCAAGCTTCACAGCTCATCGTCAGATCCGAAATCATTTCCGATCTGACGATGAGCTGTGAAGCTTGAAAGCGCTAATCGGAATAATTTTTCTATAGTGGTGTGCAACAGTGATAATTCTATTTGTGATTATAACCACTAAAACAACTTTCCTAATTAAATTTTCTAGGTTAGGTTAGGTTAGGTTAGGCTGCACACGAATTAACAAACTTGGACATGTCGGAAACGATATCTGACATGTCAGATTGCTGGCTACTATAAATATCTCCAGCAATTTTTGACGAAAAACAGACGGCAAGAAGTTTCACACGGGGACACTATGTCCGTCTGCTAACCGACAGAGAACAGACGTTAGACAAGGGGACACTATGTCCGTTTGATCAGCGACTTGAACTCATCATCACCATCATCTGGAATACACCATGATTTATGGCGGAGCGCAGAACCACCATCAACAACAGGCTGAGGAAGCGTCATCATCATCACCGTCATTGTCACCATTCAGGAGACGCACACACACACACACACACACACACACACACACACACACACACACACACACACAAGTACACCCGCAACGGTAACTCCAACAATACGCAGGTGACCAATGAACAATTATATTTTTGTGTTAAACAAAGAACTCATAAAGAAAAAAATATGACATAAAGTAATACACATACCTAAATGTAAATAGTGTAAATATTCAGCGTATAAGACGTAATTGTAAGTTAGTATTAAAATTAATTTTATTCTGTTTAATTTAAAAATTGAGTGTATCATTATAACAAAATAATTATTCTTAATGTAAATATTATTTTTATTAAAATATTAATAGTAAACATTCACTTTTATTTGGTAAAGTTAATATTATTTTTATATCTGATTTTCTATGATTTCAAATTTTAATAAGATTCAAAGTCAGAAACCCAAGCAAATAAAAGAATTTTATAATTTGTTCATCATACACGTTTAGATATTTATGACTACGTATATGTTTTTAATGTGTGCTGAATAGCAAAGATATGCTGTGTTTAGATGTTTATGACTATATGTTTTTAATGTGTGCTGAATATCAAAGATGTGTCATGTTTTCAAAGTGCAACCTTATAAAAAAGAATATTTTGGATTTTCTAGTTTCAAATATTAACAATCACTTAATTTTCATCAATATCATCTTCTTCAAGGATTAAACCAAGGGTGGTTTGTTCCGGTCTCAAATAGGCAAAGATTAGAGCTGGTCACTCCAGCGCATCCTCGGACGTCCCACGCCTCTCCGTACCCTCGGCTTATAGTTTCATAGTTGTTTGGGGATGCGGCAGTCATCCGTTCGGCAAAGATGTTCCCACCAATTCAGCCGATACTGGGCGATCCTGTCGAGTATACTCATAATATTCAGTTCCTGCCGTATATCTCTGTGTTTCTTCTATTGTTTTTCTTTGCAATATTTAATAAACCGTTGGTTGATTCTTTTACTATGTTTTAATTAATTCTCTCATGTCAACAACGTCTCAATCATCTTTTTAAAAATACGTTTATTGTGCAACCACATATACTAAACGCAACGAGCACAAAAATCCTACGACCTGGCCGATGTTTAACATAGTTGCGTTGGCTACATGGACAAAAGTGTATTCTTTGTACCCATGGACAAAAGGGTTGTTTAAGACCTGAAGATGTCAGTAATGACGAAAAGCTTAGTCGAACAATAAAAAATTATAGCAGTTAGCAAATTCATAAAAGAAATAGTAAGGATGGCTGCTAATTTAAACAATACGAAGAATAAAACATGCGAATTGCAAGCAGATTAATATAAAAATGTAAGGGAATTTTTTAAGTATTTAAAAATTAAAGCAAAATTGAAAAAAACGCTAGGGAAAATTTGGTTTAATAAACGTTGTTTAAGACCTGAAGATGTCAGTAATGACGAAAAGCTTAGTCGAACAATAAAAAATTATAGCAGTTGGCAAATTCATAAAAGAAATAGTAAGGATGGCTGCTAATTTAAACAATACGAAAAAAAAAGTGTATTCATTTTAACATAATAGTTGTTGCAATATGTTTAAGCAGTGTCAATATTGCTTTAGAACGATATATTACACCGATAGTAAGTGATGAATCGCCCTCGATAGCAAAAAAATATCTTTGTCTCATCTCCCTACAATTTTACTCTGTATGTATTTTAAAATCCAACCTGTACTTCTTCAGCGTATTGCTAAACTAATAATTTACGTAAATCGAGAGAGTGAGAGCTGAAACATCGTGGTAGGCCTACTTAAAATGAGCCATAATAGCGTTACAGTTATTTTTGGAACTGCCTCCGTTAGATTCTACTGAAATCGTTTTTTAAATAAATAACGTAACGCGTTAGACGCTTTCAATTTAGCCGTACTAAACGGTTAATTTTAAATATAAAAATGTCAAATCACATATAACGGTAACATTTTGTTGCTAATAAAAAATATATTTTTGTCTAAAATTAACTACGTCAGGAAAGTTATTAATATACATTATCTTAAGTATATTTTCGTAGAATTCTACTTTGTATACATACTTTGTCACTTTTTGCTAATATTGCTTTAGGAAGGTACTTTATACTGATAGAGAATGACGAGTCGGTTACAACAGCGGTGAAACCTCTGTACCTAATCCCTACAATTTTGTCTCTTGTACTTAGTCATATACTATTTGTCCTAATCGTCAGTGTTTAGCCGAAAGGCAGGTCTTACAAGACATCTCCACGCTTAGTTATCCAGGCCTAGTCACTTCGTTTCTTGATATGGCATCCGTAGATGCATAACAATTTTCCAATAACGTAATCACCCATCTTCAAACCTAAAATCCTGTCCCCCCCCGCGATCCCTTGACGCCACTACGACGCTTCCCTCCACCTTTAGCGTCACAAGCTGCTCGACTCTGGTCGCCCCCTTAGTCTATAAGTTTGGCACTAAACACCCCCCCCCCACGCCACATCATCTCCTAGAGGCTGCTCTCACGTTCACACAGACACTCTCTCTACGCTGGTACCACCACCTTCTCATCGGCCGTTCTGCGTTGGCGTGCGTTCCATACCCACACGGCTGAAGGGTGCTTGCCCCAGAACAGCCCGAGAGGTCCTAACTTGGGCTTCTCAAGTATCACGAAAAATATAGATCTTTTATCGTGTAGCCTCCCCTTTGTCCTCTATTCCGCTTTCCATTTATCAGCCCCTCCATTTATGATTTGAGAATCTGGTTCATCTGATAAGGTAGGTTTGCCTTCATCTTATACAAGTCTGACCCTCGTCCCAAACTTATCAAAAGCTTGGAGCACGTCCAACAATATTACTGTGCATATTTTCTTTTCTTCCAGTGACTGCTCAGTTTAGATCAATGATACGATGGACCTGCTCAATAGTTGATGGGTTGTCGATAAATCCAAATTCGTAGGTTGGAATAAGCCTCCTCCTTCCTTGATTGTTAGTCTGCTGAAACTTTTCATGAGCAGATTTTCAGACAATTTTAATATAATCGGCAACGAAAATAATAATGTTTAATGATGTATTATAAGAACCCCACTTTACACTCATAAACCTGTACGATCTCTTGGGTGCTCTTGGATTTATTTAAGATGCCAACAAAAACCTTCGTGATAATGGAACAGTGAATTTAACTGGATTGAGAGTACGTCGGTGAAGGCCGACAGATCTGTCAACAATGCCGATACTTTTAAATGAAATTATTGTAAAAAAACTGCCAGCATTTGAGAAATAAATACAAAGGGAAATATGTTTTAAACAAATTGTACGATTTATAGAAGGAACCGAACATCATCACAGCAATAAAACAAGGCAGAATTAGGTTGGCAGGTCACGTAAAAGAATGACAGAGGAAGGGGTAGTGAAAATAGTATTCATTGAAGGACCGAAAGGAAAAAGATCAAGAGCAAAGCCAAGAAGAAGATGGATGGACGATGTAGATGAAGATTTGAGAAGACTAGTGGTCAAAAGGTGGCGAAAAATCGCAAAGGTTAGAGAGGAGTGGAGACACCACGTTCTGGAGGTCAGGGCTCTTTATGAGAGCTGTAGCACAGTAAAGTAGTAGTAGTAGTAGTAGTAGTAGTAGTAGTAGTAATAGTGTGTTTTAACCGGAGACTATACACTAATTATAAGGAATGAAATGTCTGATCATAGAAATCATAACAAGAAATATAAGAGACATCTGCCGCCCAGTATCTGCAGTCGGAACGTAAAAATGAAATTGTACAAACAACATGACATAAAATGGTTGTAGAATACTGTATATTGTTACGGCGATCTCACGGATTGTTGTATTTTACAGTGGAAACAAAATACATACACCAAAGAAGTCACTAATTACCAGCTTTAATTTAGTCGTAAATACCAATTTTAAATCAACAGGGTACTCTCATACAATAATTCAAGTTTTAAATTTGTCCACACGCAATACCAACTATTAGAGTTCCGCACTATTCTAACACAATAATCACTTTCGAGTAATCCGCAACAATCACGTGATTCGCTCTCTACAATCTCGCCAGGTGTAACTAACGTGTAAGCCGCCCGTAGACACTTATATATACCCCGCAGAAGTTCCAGAATATTTTTCCATTCTTCTGGCGGCGTGCCGGCATAATTTGCGTAGTTAAGAGTGCTCGAACAGTCTCAAAGCTACTTGAGTGCACGGACTAGACAGAGATACAGCACCTGCTGGGCAGGTGAAAAAAGTATTCATTGGAGGACCAGGAGGAAGAAGAGAAAGAGGGAAGCCAAGAAGAAGATGGATGGACGATGTAGATGAAGTTTTGAGAAGACTGGGGGTCAGAAGGTTTGCAAGAGTCGCACAGGTTAGAGAGGAGTAGAGGCTCGTTGTTCTGGGGGTCAGGGCTCTTCATGAGCTGTAGTGCCGTGGAGTTGTGGTAGTAGAAGTATATTTTAACCGGAGACTATACACTAAATTATAAGGAATGAAATGTCTGATCGTAGAAAACACAACAAGAAACATAAGAGGCATCTCCCCCCCCCCACCTGCAGTCGAAACTTTAAAAAGAAATTGTACAAAAATATGACACAAAATGGCTGTAGAAAATATGCTTTATTTAAAAGTCAAAGATGGACTGGGGTAGATCGAGAGCAGTGCACGAGAATTGTTGGGTAAGTATTTGTGGTCGTATAAGTTTTAGTTAAAGTAAGAATAAATAAATTTGAACGGAGGGTTGAATAGAAGTAAATAATCGAAAAACGATTTTTCAGCGTTCCCACATGAAAATAACAATACAAGAAAGATAGATTGCCTGCCATCATCAAAAAAAAAAAAAGAAGACGACGAATAAAGCGTTTGTGGGAACTGCAGTAATGTATACAATAAAGGATTCGAGATGGGAAGAAAAGTCTGTAAGGGTAAACAGAAATGGAAGCTTCAGACTGTTCGACTGGGATATAATGGTGATGATGATGATGATGATGATGATGATGATGATAATAATTATCATGAAAATGATGATTACAAAAAATTGTATTTTTACCTATTTTATTTTGAATAACTATCATCGCATGAGTTGCACAAGTCATCATCATTTTCATCTCCACAACAAGGTATAGGCAAGGCGCTGTCTATTGTGCCTTCAAAAATCCTCCAGCCATCTCTTCCTGTATCTATCCTGTGCCATATACCTAGATTTCTATTTCCAGACTAGTTTGACCAGTCTGGAATCTGACGTTCTTTCTAGGTTGCATTCATTCCACCGTTGCTTGTAGACTCTTAAGAATTCCATTTCCAAGACATGTATTTTACTTTAAATATTATTTTATACGGTCCAAGTCACTTTATATAGTAATGATTTACCTTATTGAAAACGTCCAGTAAATTCAAATTGTAAATTTATGACGCGTTTCGAGTCATATGACCCTTCATCAGATATTATCACTCACAAGGAGATCATCAAATATTAAAATTCACAAAAACACAAAACACACATATGTTTTACATATGTTAGGTACAATAATAAAACCTATACAAACGTCCGACACAGTGCACTGCGTGAGGCCCACTGGACTCTGAGAAAACGCGTGTCACTCCGTGTGTTATCTCATAATCGATTGTAGCGCGGTGTCATACAGCGGGTTTGATTTGAAATTTAATTTATCGTTAAGTATGCCATCATGAGTAACTTGGTTATTATGTCCACTATAAATTTCAAATTCTTCCCATGCATCCATATAACGACCCTTACTACAATAATGTAAGGGTATTAAATTCGTATTAAAATTCGTGTACGAATGGTTGCATGTAATTAAATGTCTTGTGAAATTAGATTTTATATTATCTATAGAAACACCTTTATTGATGACATTACGTGGAGTGTGTTCCCGAAACCTTTTAATAAAAGGTCCCCCTGTTTGATTAATATAGAAACATTCACAATCATTACAAATCAATTTATATACACCCGTCCTTGACTCTAATTGTGTGTGAACAGCCTGGCGAACCGAATTCCAAAGGCTATTATTGGTTTTAAAAATGGTGGTGAAACCAAGCCTATTAAAAACAGACGTTAGAATTTTGGGCATTATCTCCGTGTATGTGGTTGAGATGTACTTATTTTTGGTTTTTATATTATTTATTTGTTTTGATTTCTTAGCCTTGTGTTTCCTAAAAATGTTATCCACCATCCGGCAATCATAACCATTAGCATAATCAGTACATGTATTTTACTGTCTTACCTTTTGGTTGTTGTCCATAATTCACACTCATACGACATTACAGGGACAGCCATGAATTTGTAAAACTTTAATTTTGTATTTCGACATACCTAGTTTGCAAAAATACAGGTGATTGTTCCACAGATCGTCTGGAACGTGCCTAACTTAACGTCTTACCTAACTTACATTAATTAACTTAAATTAATTGATGTTAAGTTGCACAAGTATATTTTTAAAAACAAACGCACACGCGAGCGTTCTCTGTCGCTTTTACACATACACTTACACATTAAACACTGCCAGCACGTATAAACGCACTTCAATTTTTCAGTAAAGTCTTGTAATTAGCGAGAAAACGTTCCAAGTTACAACAGCTTCTGCAGTTAAACGCGCGCTAGCTTGTCTTGTCTGCCTGCTCCAGTTAATGTCTCTCTTTCTCCTTACCCTCCGTTGTAGAAGTGTCAGTCCATATTTGGCTTTATATCTTCACTAAAGCCAGTGTATTCAAACCACTCTTGACCGGAGATCATACATATATGCCTATAATAGACAGGAAACTTTCCTGTTTCAAAACGTTGAGCAGTGGGTAAAAATATTCATATCATTCTTTAGACTTTTTATTTTCTAAATAACTCTTAAGTATTTCTTGCAGGTTTTTATATTATAGACAGTTCTTTAAATACTAACTACTATTATTGCAAATAAAATAATATTCTATTGTCACCGTACTCACGTTTCACTTATTAAATCAGCATCATCAAAGGTTTATAAATGAATAACCAAATAAATTGATTCGATTACAATATAAAAAATAACGTATAATCGAATTTAATATAAAAGAAACTATCGATTTAATTTGATTTCACTTATCGATTGTTTTAATGTTTACTTACTGAAAAAACTGTTTTGTCGGTCATATTGGAAATATTATATGTTTAATTTTAATTTATATTAAAAAAATTTATAATTTTAAATAGATCATCTTGAGTTTGTTCTTTAATTAGTAAATTTTTGTTATTATGTTTGTATATATTAAGATTTTTCCAAATATTCATTTTCCCCTTTTTGTATGTTTTTAATTAACTTCAAATTTTGAATGTCGGGAAATCGGTGTTTATTACTTTTTTTGTTTTCAGCGTGCTTCGACATTGACAAAAGAAGAGGAGAGAAGGTTACAGGCCTTTGAGATATGGACGTGGAGAAGGAGTCCTAGAAGAATACAGTGACAACTAAGGAGGTGCTTGGAAAGTAGGAGAGAAAGGATATTGTTGAATAGCATCAGGGGGTAAGAAGTGAAATTGGCTGTGACACGGAATGCGGTAAACACAGGGTAATGTGATGGTCCAAGCCAGGGGTGCGCACAGCATGGTGCAATGGTGAAAGTCGCACTACTGGAATTTCGAGGGGGATTTTTCAACGCGATTTCATTTGCTGAAACAACCAAAAATACACAATCTATTTTAGAATAACTGGCTGTTGTTTAAAAACTGACTACAGAACCAGTGTAAACTAAATCATTGTTCATATACATCTGACTGTATATATGCAAAAATTAAATTGTTTCAAAATTTACTAGATTTTTTATTTTATTACTAAACCTTCCCTGCCATTAATAATCATCTTTTTTTCATAATCCCTTTTTTGGAAATAGAAGTTACATGAATTTAAGCCAGATGTGTACTACTAATTATGTTAGGACACGTTTGAAAAGGCTATTACATTACTCATAATTTAATTATTAATTAGGCATACTAGAAAACTTTTTGGTATGTATAAAAAGAATAATATTAGTTTTTTATTCCAATAATTGCTTAAATGGCATTAGTTTCTCAAAAATTTTTGGATAGACCCCGAAGATCTACCGTTAACTGGGGATTATTCCATACTCCATATTGTATTCCCCCCTTACCAGAAAATCAAATTTTGAGGGATTTCGGAATATTTGGGGGGAATTGCACCATGCCCTTTGGTGCAAGCACTACAGAAGCTGATAAATGAAAAGCAAAATAGAGGACGGAAATGAGGCTGCGTGACAAAAGATCTAGTGATCACTACTACAACTACAAATTGAAACTCCAACATACATGTACATGAAAAACTAGATTACACACAACACCGAATACTAAACTCACACGTGTGGAATGTGTATGTACACCGAATACTATACGCGCGCGTGTGTTTGTGATACTATATACAGTACAAGAGTAGTTATATTACGCAAAATGAACGTGTGACTCTTTTTGATGGTGACAAATGAAACCTGTAATTGTTTCACTGTGTCTAGTGTCAGTTTAATTCCACCCCACTAGAGAACGTCAACCACGTAGCTTGACAGTTATTCGAGTAGAGACTGAATCTCTGAGGGCGGGCATCAATACTACTAATTACGTAATCCCATACCGCTGTAAGTGCACCCCATGCTAGGGTATTGTATCATTGTTCCAGTGTATTGTTACACGCATTGGTTGAAGCAACAATGATCAAGTAAAATCTCTACATCCGTCCCGTCCGTAAACTCCACCCACTTGTAACCAATGTTTTGTGTGTGTGTGTGTGTGTGTGTGTGTGTGTGTGTGTGTGTGTGTGTGTGTGTGTGTGTGTGTGTGTGTGTGTGTGTGTGTGTGTGTGTGTGTGTGTGTGTGTGTGTGTGTGTGTGTGTGTGTGTGTGTGTGTGTGTGTGTGTGTGTGTGTGTGTGTGTGTGTGTGTGTGTGTGTGTGTGTGTGTGTGTGTGTGTGTGTGTGTGTGTGTGTGTGTGAACGCATCCAGCCTTGTGAACACTTCGTAAGTGTTCTAAAGTTGTAATCGTGTTTAAAATTTACTAAATGTTCAGTAAATGCAAAGTAGAAATAGCGAAGAAATAAATAATATTTGTATTCCATGCAAAAATAACTAATGTGCTCGGATTTATGTGATATTTTATATGAAGTCATAATTTTTATGCATGGTTACGTATATTTTACCAATTTTTTACATTCAAAATTACGACTAAAAACCGGCCTTTTAGGCCGTGGTCAGTTGCTATTAAACGTCATTACGTCGGCAACCTTTCTATTCCGCGGCGGGCATCTTCTTCAGGCCTCTAGCTTTTACCTGATACATGTATCGGGTAGTGTTCGGCGTACATCTGTCGCTATTGTGTTTTTACTCTCTGTCGCATCTTAGTGGCCTGAAGAAGATTGCCGGCGGGGAATCGAAACGTTGCCGACGTAATGACGTTTAATAGCAACCGAACGCGGCCTAAAAGCCCGGATTTTAGACGTAATTTTAAATTTATTGACACCGGCCGTGCGACCTTTAGACAAAAGACAATTTTTTTATGCAGTGGTCATATTTTATCATAATTTGCATAAAGCATATTTTTGATCATTTTAGATTTATGTTTCTTATGTTCCACTGTTTCTTTTAATAGTATTTATTCGTTGCTTGCTTCATACTAGTGATTATTTATTATTCACATTGTGTAAAAAATAAAATTGTTCTGGTATTACAAATACATATTCGATACAATTTCAAGTAATATTGAGTAAAATTAGAACGAATTGTTAATTGAATGAAATCCGGAAATGTCAACAACGTGTAAAACCCGAGTTGTAATAATTAAATAGTTAGGCCACCCAAAAAGCCGGCTGTGGCAACAGTAAACAGACGTTTTTAAAATGAACTGTTACAACTGAGCACTCTTGGTCTCCCCAATAGCCCCACTTTTTGCGCAGCTATGAAGCGGCCATCGTAAAGTAACAGGATTGTATATGGCACGTATTTCAGGTTTGACCAGTACATTGAAATATTACAATTGCGTCGCTTCTCTTGTTTCTCCTTTAAGTATTTACATTTACAAACCAATCTGATGAAACTAATTTTACCGTCAATTAGTTTTATCATCTTGATACGCCACTTGAAATCTGACACCTGTTCTATTGGTGAGTTTCGTTTGACAATTTTTGTTCTAATATGATTTGCCCCACAGAAACCGAAACTTATATTTGAGATAAGAGAAAGTTTTTATTACAATCATTAACATTTTCTTCTTAACGGTTTTAGCCTTTAGCGGCCTGTTATCATCCCACTGTTTACTTCTTCTTAGGTCTACCAACTTTTCTTCTGCCACCAGGGATGAAATTTTTCATCATCTTCGGTAGTCTACTTTCTTCCATTATATTGATGTGTTGAATCCATTTTCTTCTGTATTCTTTAATCATTTCATTAGCTCAAAAAGTATCTAAATCACTCCTTGTCTCTTCATTTCTTATATGTTTCTAATATGTTTTGTATTAACTGATCTCAGAAATTTAATTTCTGCTGTTTGTACCTTCTGTTCACCACTTTTCTTTGTGACTCAAGTTTCGGAACCATACAGAAGTGTAGGTATTACCATTGTTTTATTGTTTTATTAGGGTTTCTTTTCTAGATTTATTTCCTAACGTTCTCCGAATCGTTCCACACATTCTTGTAAAATTCGTCACTTTTTTTCTACGTCTCTATCTTGATCGTAATTCTATTACAGTCTATTTTAAATATTGTAAAAATTAAATAACAACCTTTGAAGGATGTTTTCATTTTCTTGGATGATTGCAAGGTCGTCTGCATAAATTAAGATTTTTAAATAAAAACCTTTCCGTAAGTACAATCCTTTTGGGATGTCCAATTTTTACTTTCTGATGATATTGTCTGTATACACTAAATATTAAATAAAACGGAGAAGACACTGCAGCCTTGAGAAACACTTTGAGTTATTTCAATGAGCTCAGACAGTCTGTCAGTTTTAATCCGTATCTGCATTCCATTATATAAGCTTTTAATTACCTTTATTAAATAAATAAGGTGTGCTCTTCTCTAAATGAAATTATCCCCCATAATATTGCACTCTACAAATTGTCAAGTGCTTTCTAAGATCCACAAAAGCAAGATCTGTCTTTGCATTAAAATCAGTTCTCTTTTACAGTGTTTGTTTTAACATAAAGATACTGTTGCAACGGTCCCACTGATCGTCGTATGGTACAGTGGAAAACAAAATACAAGACACCAATTAATCACCAGTCACTAATCACCAGGTTTAATTTATCACAAATAAACAATTTGTAATCACAAGTTATTCAACAAGATTATACTAGTACAATAATTCAAGCTAATTTCTCCACGCCAATAATAATGTCAACCAATAGAGTCCCGCTCAATAATCACTTGTCACTAATACACCAATTGAGACGCCCGACATAAACTGAACTGACCGTCGCTGGATGCTTATATTTATACCCCGCTGAGATGCCAGAATAATCTGTCACTTTTTGGATGACGTGTTAAACAATCGCCTCTTACAGGCGCTCTCGAATCCACTAGAAAAGTGTCCTCTCTGGCCTTGAACACAGTGCGCGGACCGGTGCGGTCTGGAATAGCCTCGATTGCTGACGCATGATAACTGTCACGTAATTGTCTTTCATCTCAAAGTAGCAGCAATATGTACACTGTAACGATTTTACGTTATCGGGTTTATAATGTTTATAAGGGGAGAGTGTCTACTCACCAGTTCGGCCGTTCAAATTCATATTTTCTGCCTCAACTTCGGGTTGGCCAACTCTTCTTAGTAAACCAGAATTGTAAAGTTTAATTTTTTATAAGTGAGTACTCAATTTTTAAAGATTAGTTAAATAAAATCAAACGTACAGTTTAATGCTTCTATTATGTTTATTAACAATTATCAATTGGTTTTTCTTATTACAATTTCTTCCAAATTATATATCTTATTTTGCGCCGGCATGTTTAATTATAAGCGGTTGGCTATTCTGTCCAGCCGTGTATCGAGACTAGCGTTACGGAATTGATTTTTTCGTTTATTTATAATCTCAGGTCGAAGTTCTTGTGACTACAAAAAATGTTGTTAAATGAACTAATAAAAGTACAAAATTTTACAAATACCATATAAATAACATAGAACATGTGATATACTTATAATTACAGTGGTACACTATAGCTACTGGATTTAGCGTTTGGAGGTTATTTGAGATTAGTAAATGTTACGATTTAAAATATATTCACTTAAGGAATCAATGTTAGATTGAGATAGTTCTTCAATTTGAGGTGTTCATTAAATAAAAGAAAGTTCAAGTGTTTATTAAAAAGTGATAAATGAAGTTGAAAGTGTAGTTTCACTTATTGTTTGGTTTTCTTGTGTGTTTTACTGTTAAATCGTATTTTAAAATATACTTAACAATACTCTGTCTCTGCTATCCGGGTAATATTTTTCACGAGTATTGCTGATTGTCCTTTCTTGGGTGTTTCTGTTCATTCAATTCTTCTTTTTTCTTAATTATTTGGTTAAGATGTTTATTTTTCATCAGTCATCCTTGTTACTGACGATTCCGTCATTCATTTATGGGTTTGAGATATTTTCTTCCTTCCAATGGTTCGTATTCCGTCACTTGGTATTCCTCAGCAATTCCTCATGGTTAATTTAATTTCTTCTGATAATTTTTTAATTCACTTTAGTGTTAGTGTTACTTATGTAGTTTAGTTTACTATTTTCATCATTAATTCTGATAAATTTTGGTTAATTAATTCTTTTCTTTACTCGTTGCGGTTTAATACGTCTGTACTCATCAAGAGCTAATAATCGAATCATGTAATTTATTTACTCGTTACTACGGTTTCTCTCTTCCAAACACTAACTCCCATTGGTTGATAATTTACAACATTGTTATAGAAGACTAACATTTTTATATACAAAATTATTAAAAATCTTTAAACTATTATAACTCCTTTATACTACCCGTAATCTTAAATATAATAACACCATTAGTTTACTTTTTGTTTACAAATTATTTTGATACCTCACAAGGTTAACTTTTTTCAAATTATAACAGATTTATGCATTTTCATTTGGTTTTCTTTTGTTAATTACCTTTAAACTAATTATTTTCTATCCAGTTTTGTGTCCTACACTATTATTATGAAACCTAAACAGATTATGTACTTTATTTTATCAATTGTTATTGTTTTGTCTTAAATTTCACAAATTTCTGGTTACCACTTACAGGCCTAATGCCTAGAGTTCATAATTCACCTACCCTATACTCATTACAACTGTTCATGTCATTTTTTGTTAATTTTAAATGCTTCTAAACATAATTACTAAATCATAACTAAACCTAAACTAAATCAAACATTTGATTATTTTTTAATCACCATATAGCATAATATAATTACTTAATAAATCTTTTAGGCTCATGCCTGTATCTAAAGTTTTACATGTTTTTAAACGGTTCTGTTAAACATAATATTCAACCTAATAACATTTGGGTTAATTACAACCAAAGAAAAATATAATAAAAATGAACATTAGATATGTACTAGTATTCCCTTATAATCTCACTTATAGAATATAGTGTCTAACTCCCTTTACCTGCATTCGGCATAACATTTTAGTCCTTTATCCTTATTTTAACAGTGGTTAATATAAATTTATAAACTTTATTCATTAACAATAAAACAATGGATCCC
Organism: Magicicada septendecula; assembly: GCA_034769895.1. Classification (NCBI taxonomy): domain Eukaryota; kingdom Metazoa; phylum Arthropoda; class Insecta; order Hemiptera; family Cicadidae; genus Magicicada; species Magicicada septendecula. Next base: position 29,503,436 of record CM068374.1, read on the forward strand.
TTATCATTCTTATTCTATAGTAAAAAACTTCCTTAACATAATGGAAAACAATTATTAGTGGTTTGCTTCCAACAAACATTGTTATATATTATATACAAACATTTTCTTATTTCATTAAACCATGCCCATGACTACTTATAACTGTCCCTTATAATTTATATTGTTTATTTATTATATTTGGGTCCAGTTATTACTTATAGGCTATTATTACAAGTTCTTTCTTTATTCCTGACTACACTTCACTTTATTACCTAGTGTTTTTTTTTTTTTTTTGTAGTTCATTGATTAACACTGGGTCCTATCATGGTTCATTACATATTATTATCTTTCTTAATTAGTTATCACTTTTTTGTTCACCTTCTAACATTGTATTCTGTAATTCACGTATTTGTTATCGCTGGGTCCTATCAAAGTTTATTAATTATCATCACTGTCCTACTTAATTATTGTTATTTAAGTTTATTTTATAATATTGTCTTTTGATAGTTTACTTATTACCACTCTTTCTATACGTTATCAGTATATTTGTTCTTACAATTTCATTTTCTTTTTACATTTCCTACTGTTTACATACTATTTATTTTCTTACTTAATTTTGTACTTTTATATCTATGATTCTTATTAACACTTGTGTATTGTTATATTGTGACTTTAACTATTTTCTCTGGATCACCTTTTCCAATCTATTGGGTCTCGTCATCGACCTTGTCCTTGTCTATGTTAAATTCAGTTAGTGGTGTTGTTCTATCATTTCCTATTTAATAACTTTTATTATACAGCCTTTCTTCAATTATTTATACTTGTAAACCTTGTGCTACCGTAGGTCACGTTACACGTTAAACACACACAAACATTAGAGCTGGGCTCTGCTGGGGTAACCTAGAAACACGTAGAACGACACACCCCATTCTTCGAGAATGTTCCGTTGCGTAAGAATATTGTCAATTGTGGACCTCTTCTAGATGAGTGTCGTTATTAATTTACACGATAAATTGACATACGAACCCACCGTGACTGTCCAAGCACGACTCAAACAAAAGAAAATGACATGCGATGCGTGTTTGTTTGGCCGTCAATTCAGATCACTCAAAAATTATTAACCGGAAGCCATAAATAATTCTATATATTTTTTAATTCATGTCAAGTGACTTTTCTGCCAATCTGTGTATATTGCTACGACAATTAGGTAACGCTCTCGAATAGTCGGCAGGCGCGGTTACACGAACGTTCTACACGTTTCTCGGCTAGCCGAGGAGGTGCACTCAACTAGCTTTGAGACTGTTTGAGCAGTCTTAACTACGCAGATTATGACGGTTATTCGGCGGTCCACGGCCGGCTTAGAAGCTAGTTACGCTTGGCGTTATTGTAGAAAGCGGACCACGTGATTGTTGCGGATTAGTGAAAAGTGATTATTGTGTTATAATTAGTGCGTAACTCTAATAGTTGAAATTATTATTGCGACTGATCAAATTTAACTTGAATTATTGTACGAGAGTACATTGTTGATTTCACATTGTTATTTGTTACTGATTAAAGCTGGTAATTAGTGATTTAATTGGTGTCTGTATTTTGTTTCCACTGTACAATACTGTACGCCATTACAGAAAGTTCTACATGTGTCTCGGCTGTCTCGGCTGTCTCAGCAGACTCCAGCTGTAATGTTTGAGTGCGTACGTGACACTTAACATGCGAGACAGTGTTACGTAATACGGAACATGCTCGTACATTCGATAGTATTGTTCGACAAGCTTCTCATCTAGCCCAACGGTGCGTGTTTCTGGCAAGGCCGCGCTGAAGTATCCTCTAGAATTTTCTGTTGCTTGTTAAGGACGCATATTATAGAACCCTGCAGATTATAAATAGCCCACACCTCCTGTTTAGTTTCAGTTTTATGTCGAGCGATTTACACAGTGCGTCCCAAGTGGTGTATTAGTGAAAAGTGATTGTAGTGCAGAATTGTTTATAGTTGACATTATTATTATGTGTATACAGATTAACTTGAATTATTGTAAGAGTATAATCTTGTTGAATAATTTGTTGATACAAACCGTTTAATTGTGACAATTAAAGCTCGTTTTTTGTGACTTCATTGGTGTCTTGTGTTTTATTTTCCGCTCTATTGTTACGACGATCAGTGAGACCGTCGCAACAATAGAGAAGTGATTTTTACACTATCGTTGTCGACGCCATATTCAGAAATTGTTCACCTCCCCGGTCATTCATTCTCTGCAGTGTTACCTGTATACGGAAGAACGATTGGCAGTCGTGTTGCGTACAGTTGTGATCTTCATTGCAATACTATCACAACGACAAATCGACGCTGAGCTCCGACTGGAGTCGAAAACGTTCCAACACTGGCGACGTACAAAATCGTTATAATTATCCGTTTTTAAGAGACAAAGTAGCGGATATTTACTGAGCAAACAGTTGAAAAATTCTGCGAAAGGAGGCGTTTTTAATTTAAAAAGCAAAGCCTACGAGGGTCTCTGGCTCCGTAACAGAATACAACGCAATATAATGTGACGACATTAGACAGTATTATGTTTGTCCTCCTCTAATGTTGGTTGTCAGCTGTAAAGACCAACCACCCATCCAAGCACACACACACACACACACTTCTGCTTCTGACAGTTCCTATCCGTTTCGGATGTTGGATATCATACAGACTGTTTTAACTTTCTGCACTGATGCACGGAATAAGTCATTTGTATTCATGCCAAACCAGATCACTAAATTTCTCAGCCATTAAATTCTCGGCCGCCCAACTCCTCTCTTCCCGAGTACTTTTCTCTGTTGTATAGACTGCAATAAGTAAAATCTCTGTTCATTTCTCATGAAATGTCCCACATGCTGAAGCTTTCTTATCTTCACTGTGTTAATAGCTTCCCTACCTTTCTTCATCTTGTTAAGAACTTCAACATTAGTTATGTGTGCTGTCCATGAAATGCTCAGTATTTTACGGTAAAGCCACACTTCGAAAGATTTTATTTGTGGCTTTATTCAAAGTCCAAGATTCTACACCGTAGAAGAGGACCGAGAATACGTAGCAGCGTAAAAGTATCATCTCTGTGTTTATTGTTAAATCGTGATTTTTTTTTTTTAACTGCCATTCTAGTGTACACTGCTCTTGCCTTTTCAATTTTGCTCTTTATTTCTTAAGAGTGGTCCCATTATTCATTGTCTATAGTACCAAGATATTAAATTAAGGATGCAGTTTGTGAACTTGTCCTTAGATACAAGCATTATTTTCGTTTTATTGATGTCTAGACGGCGGCTCAGTAGACCAGTGGGTATGGCACCTGGCTATTAATCTAGAGGTCCCGGGTTCAATTCCCGGGCCCGCACCATAAAAATCAAGGTGCGTTTTTCAGCCCCCAGGTCGACTCAGCCTGTTGAAAATGAGTACCTGGGATAACATCCTGGGGATAATAATGGCGGCTGAAGCGTAGTGCTGGCCACACTGCCTTCCTTGTATGCTGTACGGCTCACATTAGGCAGCCTACCCTGCCTTCTCCTAAGCTACTTCGGTGGTATACATGGGAGCCATTATTATTATTTGATGTCTAGACCATATCTATGGCTGCTTTCTGTCACTCTATTCATTAGTTGTTGCAGCCCCTCTAAGCTAACACACACACTAGAAAGCATTTTAATGGTCTACTAAAGTATTCGATTGTGTCTTAACAAGGATCGAACGAAACAATGAATGAAAGCATGTTTATCTTTTCTGTTATCGTAAAATTAAAAAGTAATTTTAGTTTTCACTTTGTCAACCTTTACTGTTTGCAAACAGAGAGGGGCAGTTTTAAATAGATTTTAGTTTTTATTAAGAGAAATAATTAGTTCTCAATTGAAAATTTATATAGAGTTTCATTTGAATCATATTTGCCCATATGGCTGGAAAACCTGGACTTTGAGGAAAGCGGAGAGGATCTATTTTGAAGCTTTTGAAATGCGATGCTGGAGGAGGCCCTTACGATGGGCGTGGAGGGATAAGGAGACAAGATGGATATACTAGGGCAGATGGACAGAGATAAGAATACGTGATGATAAGGTTCTATGGAGAGTGGCTAAAAAGAAGATGCTTGTTTATGTGTTTGGGCACGGCCGGCTCTAGTAGAAGGCCGGAATATTAAACGTGGCAACGTTGCGTTTGAGGCCTATAAGCACAGTGTAATAAAATAGCTAAAGTGAACATGTTATGTTTTGATTCAATTTCATAGCATTTCTAAAATCATGAGTAGGTCTATTTATAGGTAAATCTAAATTATAGGTCTGTGTGCACTTAGTACTATACGTTTAAGTTGAAGAAATTAGTGAAACAGTGTTAGGCCTAATGAAATAATTTTGTTAAATTTATTAAATTCGTATCATATGAATGAGTTAATTATTATATTTCTTAAATAATATAACAGTATTTTACATAATAAACTTTTTAATTTGCAAAAAACAAAGAATTATAAAACTGCTATTAACCGGCTATTAAAAATGACGCGATTTGATTATTAAAATACATAAATTAAGAGATCATCTGGTCGGCCTTAAATATCAGCTGGTTCCAGTCTTGCCACGTTTAATATGCCGGCCTTCTACTAAAGATGTCCATGTTTTGGGCCAAAGACTTGAAAGGGAATAATGTGTTCAGTGGCAAAAGGGCGTAAGACTTCCTGCGCAGTTATAGTCCAATTTTCAAATTTTTTTTTTTTTTTAGAAGAAATTCTAAAACTACAAAGACGTTGGATAACATATGCAGATAGTAGAGAAAACTATGTAGAAATATAATTATCTGTTTATTTTCATAGTTATTAATCCAATAAATTTTTAAAACCATTGTTAGAAGTATCATGACTTACGGCTCAGAAGTTTGGACTACTAATAAACACACAAGAACAAAATTAATGCAGCAGAGATGGACTTTGGAGACGTTCGACAAGAGTATCCAGACGTGAGAAAATTAGAAACGAAGTCATTAAGGATAGAAAGAATGTAAAAAATGCAATTGTTGATTTTATCCAAACAAAAAAATTACAATGGTATGGGCACACGAAAAGAATGGCACGGGAAAGATTGCCAAGGAGAGTTATGGAATGGACCCCACCAGGAACAACGAAAAGAGAAGACCGCCGATCACCTGGATAGAAGAAATTCAGAGTATATTGAGGGAACGAGAAATTTAAGAAGACCTTTGGATGGACAAGCAGCAGTGGAAGATGAGAATCCAATAAATTCTGTATTCTGTGGTCCTCGAAAATGTGTAAACATTGTACAGCTGAAATAATAATAATAAATCCAATAAAACGTTTTTCAAAAAGTCTCGTTTACATTTGATTGATCATTGTACAACACAGTACATGACAGTTTCAGTTTCGTTAGTTGAGTTGAGTTGAGCTCCTCTCTATGTTTTCTTTATTTCCAATCGCTTTCTATCAGTTCCGTTATTTGCTTACCACCCCCTGCATGCTATTTGCAATCGTGGGGCGATTTGCAACTAAATCCATGTATCCAATCGCGTTTGCAGTTTTGTAACGCGTATTTACATAGATATTAGCTCGACCCCTGGGATTACCATATTGATAAGTGCTGCCAACCGCGGCAATTTACAACTGTTGCCGCTACTCTGTAAACAATAATTTCTATGTAAATGGAAGCCAAAAATGTGTTCTTTGTGTTACGCAAAAATTCATAACGCGGAATATAAATGGTGCGGACACTTCGTTAAATGGTGGTAGGCTACAGCTTTGTCCTCTCAAGCTTGTGTAACACTGTGACTCAAATGTGGTTTAAAATGTCGGTACGGAGGACCATACATGACTTCCATGTTCTAAGGTTTATATTTAAAACCATTTTTGAAATGAAATATTTCCATAAAAACTACTTAACCAGCCTTAACCACAGTACTGCGGTCACCACCTCACGTTAGCGCAATCGATTTATACTGATACTGGCAGCCGATGGCACTGCCAAAGCGTCTGGTTTTGCAGAAAACATTAGACCACGGCCAAACAGCGCGGGAAGGAATTTTAACAACAAACTACTTCTTTGTTGCCGATAACGCGGTACACATATAAAAAATTATCCCCTCCCCCTTCAACTATCATTTTCATTTATAAAAAATTACCCATTTATCCTTTAACCGATCTTTACGGAAATCAATAGGCCTTGAGTCCTCTACAACTCGGGCACATGTGCAAAAACGTATTTGATTTTGCGACAGTTATCGTCGTTCACCATAAAAAAATTCTACATACAGACGCTTTTCGCAAAATGATTTTTCTTCAGATTTTGAGGGTAATACAATCAGAATCAACCCTTATCTCAAACACGCCTTATCTCAAACACGATTTTTTTCGCCATCACCGTGCTTCCATTTCCTTGTGGAACATGGAGGTAAAAAATGGCCGATAAAGGTATCCTAAAACTAGCACTACATCGGTTCTCCCAAACAAATAAATACTTCGGATAAAGCAAGGCGGTTCAAAAGAATATCAGAGCTAGGCAAAGGAAGACTAAAACACCAACTATAATGCGGCAAACCTACATCAGTATACAAGTACGCCCTACGAAAGAAAGGGCGTTAACAAACGGTGACGTAGATAATAGACGGCTGTGGAAACATCGCAGGATAAAGGCAACAATAAAACAGGAAGAACACATAATGTATTATTATTCTTGTTTATAAATCATCATCATCATCAGCCGTGGCTCCACAACCCTTGGTGGGTCTTGACCTGCTCCAAGAGTCGATTCCATTCGTCCCTATTGCGTGCCCTGGCTTTCCAGTTTCTTATGTTCAGCTTTCCGATGTTCTCTTCTATCTGATCTTTGATTCTACTTCGGGGTCTTCTCCTTTTTCCACTACCCATTAGTTTCTGGTAGAAAATATGTTTCGTAGGCTGTCCTCCCTCCATTCTCTCTATGTGTCTAACCCACATAGCCTGCATATTTTGATTATCTTGACAATGTCCGGCTCTTCGTAAAGATGGTATAGTTTATAATTATAGCGCCTGCGCCACATTCCATTTTCTTGTACTCCTCTAAATATTGTTCTTAGAATCTGTCTTTCACAGCAACCTTGAAGTCTCTCGCTATTTTTTGACATTGCCCAGGTCTCTGAAGTATATGTCAGCACTGGCCTGATAAGTGTTTTGTACATTTTGCATTTTGTGCTTCTTGAGATGAAGATAGATGTCAGGTGCTGTTTTAATTCATAATGTGTTTTATTTGCGAGATATATTCTTCTCCTTATTTCAGTGTTGGTGTCGTTAGTGCTGTTTATCACGGAGCCAAGATATGTGAACTCGTTTACTCCCTCTACTTTTTTCGTGCGTATTTCAAGGTTTTGAAGGGTTGGGTTTAGTGGTAGTTTGTTAGCAGCATACATATATTTAGTTTTCTCCAAGTTTATCTGCAGTCCAATTTTACTTGAGGCTTCCTCTAAGTTTATAAATCAATCTTTCGTTATGCAAGATTCCCACAACCACAATCGTATTTCTAACTTCATTTATTCGCCGGTCAACTTGATCACTGTCTTTCAGCATACCATTAGACGACTTTTGGATGTCCGTTATCACACTCGTTTTCGTCTCCTTGCTTTTGCGTCTGCTGGACAAGGGCAGGTCACGCAGGCTGACTCTTGCCTACCCCGCCGACCGTGTCCTGCGCAAGGTTCTTAGCCTGTGCGTTCCCTACACAAAGCTGGGCGTTCTTACAGAAAACATCGGGGAAAAGTATCTACTTAGGATTTCTCGACATTGGAAACGCATTTTGCGACAACGACACGCAAGGGCAAGGTAAAAAGTGGGGCAATAGTCTGATCAAATTGCAAATTCCTTGCGGAATATCGAATTAAGGATAATTTTAAATAAAATCTTAATATAGTGTAGAGTTTCGAAAATTTAAAAATGTTTTTACCCAGAGTCCAATAATGGAATCAAAAATTTCAAAAAAAAATGTAAAAATCCAGCCGGATTGTCGGACTAGAGGCATTTTAACAGAAATATGATTGTTGAGAAATTTTAATGTTTACTGTATGATTGCTGCATTACCAAACCAACTGTTAACTTACTAAACAAAGAGTAGTAGTAGTAGTAGTAGTAGTAGTAGTAGTAGTAGTAGTAGTAGTAGTAGTAGTAGTAGTAGTAGTAGCAGTAGCAGTAGCAGCAGTAGTAGTAGTAGTAGTAGTAGTAGTAGTAGTAGTAGTAGTAGTAGTAGTAGTAGCAGCAGCAGTAGTAGCAGTAGCAGTAGTAGCAGTAGCAGTAGTAGTAGCAGTAGTAGCAGTAGCAGAAGTAGTAGTAGTAGCAGTAGTAGTAGCAGCAGCAGGAGCAGTAGTAGTAGCAGTAGCAGTAGCAGTAGTAGTAGCAGCAGTAGCAGTAGTAGTAGTAGCAGTAGCAGTAGCAGTAGTAGTAGCAGCAGTAGCAGTAGTTGTAGTAGTAGTAGTAGTAGTAGTAGTAGTAGTAGTAGTAGCAGCAGCAGCAGCAGCAGCAGCAGCAGCAGTAGTAGTAGTAGTAATCGGGATTTCCGTAACGTTTCTGATAATTTAAAAATTATCTAATATCAAAATTTATCCAACAATAAATGTACTTCGTTTACAATGGTGAGCACGTTTTGCAGCTCAGGCGGCTTACTAGTATAGTACAGAATTTCTATGTTTTCTTAATCCAATTTCTTTACTTCTAAGAAACACTAGATTTTTGCTTTCTGTTTACAAATTTATATTTTTGCTTTCCATTATACTCCCTTATAACTACGTTATCCATCTAGTCGTAGGTAATGCTTAGCAATGTGGCGCGTAGTTCATAATCACGCATATGCTCTACTGAGTACCAATATTACTCTGCTTTGAGGTGGACACAACAAAGTTGAACACTAACAAGAATAAATATGGAACACAAAAAACCAAATTTCTCACGAACACTAAAAAAGCACCAAAATTCCTGCTAACAGATATTGGTCGAATAGAGAGGGTTAAAAATTTAAGTATCTAAGGGAAATAATTCAAGAGAATGGTTTAGAAAAATCTGCTATAGAAGAAAGGATTTTAAATATGTTTATGATAAAAAGGGCATATCTAAAAATATGAAAATAAGTCATTACAGTACAGTAGTGAGGCTAGAATGCCTATATGCAAGTGAATGCCTAGCATTGAATTATAATTTAGACAAAATAGAAATATTAGAAAGACAAATTATTATGAAAATATTACACTCACGAAAAACTTCACAAGGTTGGAAATTAACCGTAATGATAACCGTAAATAACCGTAAAATTAACCATTAACCCGTAATGATGAAATATATCAAAGTATAAAAAATATAACAGAAACAATGAGAAAAAGAAGACTAGTAATTTTTTGGACATTTGTATAGAATGGACGACAATAGGCTGACAAAACATATCTTCAAATATCTGTGGGGAAAGAGATATGCTCTTGATGTGGGGAAAGTCAACATCAAGTTGGATTAAAGAAGCCCAAAAGGATTTAGAAAAATATAATATAAACGCAGAAGAAGCAACAGAAAGAGAAGTTTTTCGGGCAAAAGTGTTAAAAATGGAACGAGTCCAGGGTAGGAGAAGAAAAACGCAGGTTCAAATGGACTGAAGACAGGAAGAAGAGACATAGTGAAAAGATGAAAGAATATTGGAGAAAAATAAAAGAACAAAGAATAGAGAATAGAATTTGGCATGTGGTCCTCAGATGGTCAATATAAATAGAAAAACGAAATGGAACACAGCTATGTCTGTCTGGTGTATTAGAATGGTGCGGGAGGGAGGGGATGGCTGGTTTGTAGTTATGATACTATACTGAACATACTACTGACTTACACCATACACAATACACACATTTTACCTTAGTTGACACTCAATGACAGTTGAGTTGACTGAGACAAGGAATGTCATACCCTTTAACGATTATTATCTGACACACACATATGTCCAACTCCACACGTCAATAGATATAGACTGTGTCATATATCATAGCGATATCTCTATGTCTATGGCATCTATCTATATCTGTCATATATGTCTACAGTCAAAATCACACATGTCTTCTACTCTTAATATGTTAGTTACATCGACCGTTACCATGTACCCTAATCTACTATCGAGTAATGACAGTAATAAAGTCTCACAAGAGTTGATCAATGCAGAACCTCCAGCATGAAACACCAAGAACTTTTATTGTATTTAGCGCTTCCCCTCATAAAAGCCTAATTAGCTCTCTGCCTAACTGAGTCCACGTTTCTGGTATAGTATTTGCTCCACCTCCACCCTGTTGTCGGATCCTGTCTAGACGACAGTCGACAGGACTACATTACCAGTACGGTCCGCTGAATGCATTGGTCCGTGAGATGAATACTGTTACAATATTATCTATAACTATAATATCTATATCTGGAATATTGTTCCAGGACAGTACCATCTATAACAATTTTTGCCCGTACGGAATCAGTTCCACGAAAAGCCATCTCCTTAGTCTTAAGTGTTGCTATATCTTATATCTGTAATCCAGAGTCTTTGCAGATTCTATTTAACAGATGTATACCCATCTGCAATCTGTTTTCCGAGTACGACAGAATAGCCTGATCGTCCGCAAACGACAAAGTGTCAATTGTAGAGTGGCCAACCATAAAACTCTCCGGAAGACATATCTTCCAGTTTTGTATAACGTCGTCAATATATAAATTAAAAAGAGAAGGTGATAATGGACACCCTTGTCGTAGTCCACAAAATGATCAGGTCAACTCTAGCAGCTGTTCTCTGTTTCCCTCCTTCAATTGAAACATAAACCGAAGCAGCACATAAATACTCCACATAAAGACTCTGTATAGCTCTAATTAGATGTTATTGGATTCCTTTCCTTCCCATTATTGCTCATATTTTGCTCCGATTCATTGTACCATAAAAAGTTATACAAATATAAATAACAGATACACAACACAAAGAGACTATATACCTGTGTGTGTGTGTGTGTGTGTGTGTGTGTGTGTGTGTGTGTGTGTGTGTGTGTGTGTGTGTGTGTGTGTGTGTGTGTGTGTGTGTGTGTGTGTGTGTGTGTGTGTGTGTGTGTGTGTGTGTGTGTGTGTGTGTGTGTGTGTGTGTGTGTGTGTGTGTGTGTGTGTGTGTGTGTGTGTGTGTGTGTGTGTGTGTGTGTGTGTGTGTGTGTGTGTGTGTGTGTGTGTGTGTGTGTGTGTGTGTGTGTGTGTGTGTGTGTGTGTGTGTGTGTGTGTGTGTGTGTGTGTGTGTGTGTGTGTGTGTGTGTGTGTGTGTGTGAGGGTGAGAGAGAGAGACGAGAGAGAAACAAAGATAGGGAAACAGAGAGAGATACAGACAGACAGAAGACAGAGAGACAGGCAGACAGATAAGCAGAGAGAGAGAGAGACAGACAGACAGACAGATAGACAGACAGACAGTGCGAGGGAGAGATATAGACAAACGGACAGAGAAAGAGAGGGACTGAGTACTGAGAGAAAGCTCCACAGTCTCACAGGAATCTCGTGTACGTTAATACAGTCGAGTGTATAGTCTTCATTTCAAATAGATACGCTGGAAATTGGTTTGCAGCGAAATGAATAAAGCATAAGAAGAGTTTTACGTGCTTTGGGGTCTCAACGCTTATCATCCTGTGGACCGCTTATGCAGTAACTCAGCGTTCAGTAATAAAACTTTGGAATTGAAGAAGATATCACGGGTGCAGTAAAACTACAACTATCTAAACTATTGGAAAATTATATTCTTTGCTGAAGCAGTCAGTTTATCAGACGCGTTTGCTTGAAGGTTAGCTTATTGGGTCCTTTCGAGGATTCACAATGTCAATAATATTGAGATAAGAAATATTTATTTTTTTTATCGTGTTTTGAATACAAACGTTGTTTAGTTACAGTGACGTGAATTTCGTTCATTCGACACACACACACACACATACATATGTATTATAAATGTGTTGAATATATTACCACCTACTCGTTCGGACATTAGTATCTAGTCCACGGTACAGAAGATTTTATTATTGTTGATCAGACGTTATTCCTTTTGTTTTAACAATGAAGTGTTTGCGAGGATCGGTCAAAAAAGTATAACACAAATTTTTAATTATTTGTGTCGACGTTTCGACAATATTTATTGTCATCATCAGGACCTGTGTACGGATACAAGAGAAAATATCAAACTCAACAGTTAAATTAGTTGAGTGAATGCGTTTTGTGTATGTGAGGGTGCGCGGAGTTGAAAGAGTTTGTTTTACATCATCAAAATAATTGCATTATTTTGTCTTATTGTATATTTGTATTTTGACATATTGTTTTCCTTAAATACATCCAGAAAATTGTAATACCCCAAAACATAATTTATACACTATTACAATTATTTAAATTACATTGATAATGTAAAAATTCCTTAATGATATTTGTAATTAATTATAAAAGGTGTAATCAACAACTATATAATATTAGAATTGGTACAGAAAACATTTCCACATACACAAGTCTACATCTAACACAGTAAAACATATTATAGCTGAATACAGATTATAGGGATGTTCAATTACGTATATTGTTTTATAACTTTTAAGAATATACATAATTTAACATACCTTCATGTTAAATCCTTCAGAGTTTCAGCACTCAGTACAGTATGATCTCCGCTGTAGAGTTCTTTTCTTTTTCATCAACCATTAACTTAGGTATTTATTGTACTCATTTCCCATCATATTCTCCATTCTGTCCATTCCGGCCTTCAGACCCGCTTCGCTTTCAGTCGTTATGGCAATGTCGTCTCATGTTTATTGTCTCCTCTTTTATCTTTAACCCGATATCTGCGTCTTCTTGGATCTTATTCAATGCCTCCAGTATGTATAGGAGAGGCGGAGCAAAGAGGCGGAGCAAAAAGTGGAGAAAGAGTATTGCATCATCCTGCTGCTCACACAAAGCATCAAGTGCGCGTTTTCTATGTCTTCACTATAAAAATATTTAACAACTTACTTCCCCCTTCTTTATGGTAAAAATTCTGTGTAATTAAGGATGTGGTGACTTCACTGTGTAACGTGTAGAAATACAGTGCATTTAAACTGTACATTGTTGTTGGCTTTCAAACAAGGCCTAATGAAACAACGAGGCGCGTGTTACAGAGTTACACACTAAAGCGTCGTTTGCCACAACAATTGCTCTGCGTGTCGTTTCCCCTGCGCCTGACATTCAGTTTTGAATAATGTGACCTCAAAAGATTCCTTTGTGGAAAAATGAAATAACAATAAAATAACAATAATGCCTCCTATGTTAAAAAGTACAGGAGGTAAAGCACATCCTTGTCCAACTCCTTTCCATATTGCTGCTTCTGTTTGCTTGTTCCTGACTTTGATACCAGCATTCTCGTTTTTGTACATATTCCAGATCAGTCATCTATCTCTTGTACAAAATACTAAATCAGAAACTATTCCTGAAGAAGTCAAACTTCTTCCGCTACTTAACAATGTTAATCGCTTCCGCTATGTCGACAAATCCTAACTAGGTTTTATTGCCTTTTTTAACCTTTAATCGTTAGAATTAATCTGAATACAAGGATCGCCTCTCATTTTTTTTCTTTTCCAAAAAACAGATCGGTTTTCTGTCAGGAATTCTTCTATTTGTGTCTACTCGTTGTAGTGCTATATCGGCGACAATTTTTGACGCATGAGTTAATATGGTTATAGTACGCTAATCTTCACATTTTCTTAGCCTCCAATTGCTTAGGTATGGGGAGCACTACACTTTGTCTAGTGTACTTTGGTAGTATACATTACGACGGTCTCCACTATGGTAGGCCTACAGACAAGATATAAGACACCAATGAAGTCACTAAAAACCAGCTTTAATTATCACAATTTACAGTTTGTAACCAACAAGTTATTCAACAAGATTATACTCCTCGTACAATAATTCAAATTAAATTTGTCCACACGCAATAATAATGTCAACTAATAGAGTCCCGCACAATAATCACTTTTCACTACTAGCCACTTGGAACGCACTGAGTAATCGCCCGAAGTAAACTGACTGTCCGTCGCTGGATGCTTGTATTTAGGCTATACCCCGCTAAAATGCCAGAATAATCGGTCGCTTTATGGATGACGTGTCGAGCAAACTTCGTATTACAGGCGCTCTAGAACCCACTAGAAACCGTGCAACCTGCTTGGCCTTGAACACAGTGCGCCGACTGGTACGGTCTGGGATAGCCTCGTTTGTTGATGCATGATAAATCTCACGTAATTGTCTTTCATCTAAAAGTAGCAACAATATGTACGCACACACACATTACAGCTGGGCTCTGCTGGGATAGCCGAAATACTTGTAGAACGTTCCGTATTACGTAACAATACATTCCTTATTCTGTATCAGTCGAAAAGACGTTTCTTATATTATATATCCTCTTTTCCTTATGAGTTCTGCCTTTACGTTTTTAACTTCTCGTGCTTTCTTAATCTTCAATCTTATTAATGTTTTTTTTTAAGTCCTCTCTCACTGCATCTGGGTTTTTTCACCTTTGGTGATTCTCTGCTCCCTAAGTACTTAATTCTTTTACGTCCTCCAGATCGTGACCATTAATTATTAATTAGGGTCTCAGAACTGTACTGTACTGTTTTTGAGACTGATCACGTTAAAAATAGAGCGGCGAAGGGCAAAAATGTGAAAAAATTGCAACAGCCCAAGGGGTACCAACGTGAAGGAAATTTTAACAATAGTCTAAATGAAGTGTTAATTTTTAAAAGTTTCAAAACTTTTTACGGCAAAGCCCTTGCACCCTAGAGTACCCTTCTTTGTCCTAAACCGTTACCTTAGTCTTCTCTTTATCCTCACAAGTTCTCCTTAGTCCTCACAAGTTCCTTGTGTGTAACACTATAGTTTAAGTAGCGATAGAGTAGTTTGTTTCTTTTGTTTTATTTATCAACTAAATAAACGACTTTGACCCCCCGCACAACGTAGTTAATGAAACACAACAGTTGGTAACGTCGCTACGAATACACTGCTTTTTTTGCACTAAGCAAATTACAAAACGGCAAATCAAAAAAAAACCAATTACAGTTCCGAAGAACGTAATTTATGACGCGAGACGCGATTGCCTCGTGTTTTATGGCAACACGCCCTGTGAAATTTGTTTCACCGGTCTAACGCAATCACTGTGTGTATGTGTGTTTCCAGTACGCGCGGTAGAGGGCGCCAAATTGAGATTTATAGAGTTCAGGTGTGAAGAGAGGGCGCTGTTAAAACGCACATATGTTTTAATAAGGCAAATATTATGCGGAATATTCCGAGCGAAATATCTCAAAGAAGCGCGCATTAAAGTGATATTGTATTAACGTATAAAATAATAATAAAAATGACATCAAGGAGAAAACAAAAAGATACTATGCAGAAATTAAATAAAATATCGGTATGGAGAACCATACATGACTTCCATGTTCTAATATTTATATTTAAAATCATTTTTTAAATGAAATGTTTCCATAGAAACTACTTCTGTCCACTTATTGCTTCAGCCTTAACCACTGAAGGCCTACTGTGGTCACTAACGTATACCACCACACGTTATCGCACTCGAATTTCACTGATGATGGCAGTCGACGGCACTGCCGAAACGTCTGGTTTTGCAGAAAACATTGGACCACGGCCAAACAGCCCGAGAAGGAATTTTAACAACAAACTACTACTTTGTTCTGGATAACGTAGTACACATAAAAATTCTCCCCTCCCCCTTCAACTATAATTTTCATTTATAGAAAATTGCCCCCACCCCGTTCAACTAGCCTCTTCATTTATAGATATTTCATTTACGTTTCTACAGTGGATTATTAAGATCTTGCTATCAGGATACTTTATTTATCAAAATTAAGTACTTTACTCTTGTTACAACAAAAAATGTTTCAGGTAAACTGCCCTTTCCCCGCAACCTATCTTCACCAAAATCAGTAGGCCTTGAGGCTTTTAAAATTAAGGCACATATGTAAAAAATTATTTGATTCTGTTTGAATTTACGGCAGTTATCGTTCGTCATGAAAATATTTCTCTTGTTACAACATAAAATATTGGAGGTAAACTACCCCTTTCCCTTAACCGATCTTCACCAAAATCAACAGGCCTTGAGTTCTCTACAATTTAGGGATGTATACAAAAAATTATTTGATTCTATTTGAATATGCGGCAGTTATCATTCGTCATAAAAATAAAATTACCCTTTTAAAACATAAAATGTTGCAGGTAAACTACCCTTTTCTCTTAACTGATCTTCACCAAAATCAACAGACCTTGAGTACTCTATAATTCAGAAAGGTGTGCAAAAAAGTATTTGATTGTGTTTGAATTTACGGCAGTTATCGTTCGTCATAGAAAAAATTACCCTTGTTAAAACATAAAATGTTGCAGGTAAACTACCCCTTTTCCTTAACCGATCTTCGCCAAAAACAACATATCTTGAGAACGCTATAATTTAGGGTTGTATGCGAAGCATTATTTGATTCTGTTTAAAGTTGCGGCTGTTATCTTTTGCCATATAAAAAATTACCCTTGTTAAAACATAAAACGTTGCAAGTAAACTACCCCTTTCCCTTAACCGATCTTCACCGAAAACAATACGTCTTGAGAACTCTACAATTCAGGGTTGTATGCGAAACATTATTTGATTCTGTTTGAATTTGTGGCTGCTATCGTTTGCCATAGAAAAAAATTACCCTTGATAAAAAAACGTTGCAGGTAAACTACTCTTTTCCCTTAACCGATCTTCACCAAAAACAATAAGTATTGAGTGCTCTACAATTCAGGGCTGTATGCAAAAAATTATTTGATTCTGTTTGAATTTGCGGCTGTTATTGTTTGCCATAGAAAAAAAATCTACAGATAGACACACAGACAGACACTTTTCGAAAAATGACTTTTTTCATGTTTTGAGGGTAGTACAATCAGAATCTGCAATTATCTCGAACACGATTTTTTTGCCATCACCATACTTCCATTTCCTTATGGAACATGGAAGTAAAAACAAAAAACTATATACATAATGGATAACTAGAGATTTACTAAACAAGCTCTCAGATTTAAAGAACATGAAGAAAAATATAGTATGAAGACCAAGATTCCAATGATGCAACAGGGGAATGACTAAGCATGTTGCAAAGATGTTGATAATATACTTACGACCGCTGCACAGATCGTCCTATTTAAACAGTGTAAAAAAAAATAACTGAACACCGGATAAATCGTTAATTACAAATTTCATCATTATCAGTAGCTCCACAGCCCACCGAGTGCCTCAAGGTTTTCCTCCATACATCCCTATCGTTAACCAATGTCCATAAATTTTTCACTCCAACTACTTCCACATCTTCTACGATTCCATCAATCCATCGTAGTCTAGGTCTTCCACGTCCTCTCTTTCCTTCTGGTGTACATTTCATAATCCTCTTCAAAACATTCTCCTCATCCATTCTCTGTACATGTCCCGCCCACCTCAGGCTAACTATCCTAATTTATGTCACAATATAAGGTAATCTATATAACTCATAGAGCTCTCTGTTGTATCTTATTCTCGACTCTACTCCTTCCCTAATGGTCCATAAATTTTCCTAAGTATTTTCCTTATAAAAGATGCAAGTCAAACAGGTCACCCTGTGTCAGTACACATGTTTCACTTCCGTACATCAGAACCGCTTTTACTAATGTTCTATATAGTCCAGCTTTGGTTTGACGGTGTTACAGTGTAGTTGCAGTTAGTTACAGCTGCAAGTTACTTTTATAGAACAATTAATTCTCAAAGTTAACGATTTTCCAACACACAATAATGTAACAAACAATTAACATTGTCGTGATAAATAATACAAGT
This sequence comes from Magicicada septendecula, assembly GCA_034769895.1. Taxonomy (NCBI): domain Eukaryota; kingdom Metazoa; phylum Arthropoda; class Insecta; order Hemiptera; family Cicadidae; genus Magicicada; species Magicicada septendecula. The sequence continues at coordinate 29,521,280 of CM068374.1, forward strand.
CAACAATTACAGACGCCCGCACACAGTAATTCACAACTATCAATTTACACTAGACCTTTCTTACAACAACCACGCAGCGAATGGCAAAACTTCGCAGCCGACTCAAATAATAACACGTGTTAGCGCTTCGCTTCCGCCAATACGCGACTGACCACTCTGTAATGCGAGTTGCTGTATTTATAGTCGACGGGAACAGCTACTACGTTCTCAGAGAGTCTCACAATATTGTAGACGTCTGAAGGGCAAGGTCTCTGTCTGTCTGAAGATCCGTCTTTTTGAACGCACAGAAAGATCGAGAACAGTCTACAGTTACTTACAACGCCTAAGCGATGTGTGATTCCTACATTCCTACCCTCTACTTGGACTGCTTCCATTTTGACCTTTCATTCCCTAGAATCTGGGATCGTCCTCACAACCAAAATAAAAAACAAAACAACTCACAATAAGAAAATTACAAAACAAAATACAGGGTCCGTCACGGGAATCGCATGGTTTTCAAATAAGATGTACTTAGTCAGTTTGGCTTAAAAAATATTTTTATTTATGACAATACATAGTGTATGTTGGGAATTTCATTGATCATTTATGTTTTGAAGATCACGTCGCTCAGATGTTGGCCATTTATGTTTATGCATGATTGTAGCCGGTCCCGAAAACTCCGAGTAGCGTTAATTAACATCTGACGTGGAATACGAACGATTTTCTCCTGGATTGTCGTCTTCAGATCTTCAAGGCAGCGTGGCTTGTTAACATATACTCGGGACTTGAGATAGCCCCACAAAAAGAAGTCACATAAGCTTAGATCAGGGGAGCGAGGAGGCCAGCGAAGATTGCCATATCTGGAGATAAGGTGGCCTGGAAACTGATCCCGTAAGACAGCCATTGAATTACGAGCTGTGTGTGCAGTTGCACCATCCTGTTGAAACCATACTCTCCTCATTGCCCATCTGCGACGTCGAAGTTCTGGGAAGAAGAAGGTTTGGAGCATCGTCACAGTAATGTTGTTTTCCTCAAAAAAGTACGGGCCAATAATGCCCTTCTCCCCAACTGCACACCATACTGTTACTTTTGGGCTGTGAAGAGGGGACTCATGTAACATCTGAGGATTTTCATTACACCAATATCTACAGTTTTGTTTGTTAACGAACCCATTTAAATGAAAATGGGCTTCATCACTCATGAGAAAAATCATGTTTTCATTATTGACCATGGTTTCAAGCATGTTTTCACAAAAGACACGACGCTGTTCATAATCACCTACACTACGTTGCTGACATACCTGAATTTTGTATGGGTGATAATGAAGATCTTTGTGCAGAATCCTTCGCACTGTTGACTCGTTAATCCCTAAACTCGCAGCACGCTTGCGAACCGACCGTTTAGGGCTCTGTATCGCAGACGTCCTAACTCGCTCGATGTTTTCGGGCGTACGGGCTGTGATGCGGGCCAGATGGTTTTTTCTTCATTACGGAGCCAGTTGTGTTGAAGTTTTCAAACCATCTCAAAATGGTGTTGCGGTCTGGAACAGGTCGGCGGACCGGAATGTCACGTTGTGTCTGCGTCACTGACTCATTGCTTACGAAAAACCGCCGGAGAGCGAACGTACGATGCTCCACGTTCCACGACATGGCGGCAACTAAACTTCCCACTCTAACAAACAAATCAAGGCCAACCCACACTCACTGATGCCAACTGCTCGGCCGTACTACCCAATACAAAAACATGCGGTTCCCGTGACGGACCCTGTATTTACAAAATAAAAATAATTACGATTATAAACGTATCATAACAGTGTAAGTGTTAGAAACAGATGAACACGGTATAAAAATAATGTAAAATAAAATAAACTTTTCTTACCTGTTTACATTATCATCATCACCACACCAAGGACTAGGCCTTAGACCTGTTCCGGAACCCATCTCCTCTTCGGTCTATAGACATCTCTCTTCCCAGTGGGGTGATAACCCAAGGCAGCCACATGTAGACATGTAAAATCAGGCATGTGCTTCAAGTGTTCACACCATCTTCTTCTGTGGTCTTCAATCTTCTGGTGCAATGATACAATGTATAAATCGCGTCTAATATACTCGTTCCTTCTCCGATCCAAGAGAGAACAACCTTGCAACCCTCTTAAAAATTTCTTTTCGGCTGCCTGAATCCTCTGCACGTCCTTTTTACCAAGAGTCCAAGTCTCACTAGCATACAGGAATGTGGGAATAGGCACAGTTTTATAAAATTTTATTCGGGTACCCTTCCGTGTTTTATTATTTTATTCTTTTAGGTACCTATGAATCGTTCCACAGATCCGTCTAAATTTTGTTAGCTTATTATCCCAATCAATATCAGTTCCATATGAGATATTACAACCCAGGTAATTAAAATTACTAACCTGATTCAAAATCTGATTATTCACGACTATCTTAGTTCTTGTAGGATACCTGCCCTGAAATGCCATCGTTTTGGATTCTGTAGTAGAGGTCTGTAGACAGTAATCTTGTATGATGCTATTAAACGTAAATATCGCCAGCTGTAAGTGGTCTTCTGTTTCCTGTATCATTACCTTGTTATCTGTATAAAGCAATGCATTCGCATAAATATTTTGCTGAAGTGATATTCCCGAGTCAACTGTAGTACCTGTTTACCTGTGTAGAAATTAAATAAAAATGTTTAATTTCTTACCTGTGAGCGGGGCTTGAAATACGCTGTTGGAAGACTTAACAACAATGTTGGAAGCATTGGTTGGTTGGTTGTCGCATTTACACCTCGCCTACCTGCTAAAGACCGCGCCTTCACTTCTATTGGTCACTGCGACAGAAAACAAAAATTCCAAACCCACAGGAATGTTTCAACCCTAACAGAAATTTTCGACCTACTAACACCTGTCCCCACGGACTTTCATCGCATTCTTCAAACTATTAAAACCAGATTTTAGGAATGTTCTTGCTTGATTGGCTCAAACAGTTCTCGTTAACCATGATGAAAGATGCCCCCTTGAATTTACATTGTCGAACCTTTACCTACTGTGGATACGGAATTCCACTTTATCCTGTCCTGTTTGGCCCAAGCATGTTCGGTCAATCTCGAAGTGTTCGTTTGAATAAATGAAGAAAGTCCAATTATGTTCTCCTTCCACGATCTCCTGGAGTTACCCCGTTTCCGCCTTCTATTGCCCCCAATTTAATTTTTTGAGCCAGCAATCATCAGCCACTAGTCCCACGTGACCGTACTATATAAGGCGCTAAAATTTTATGGTATCTAAATTTTGTCTAATTTGATTCATGACATCTTTACAGTTAATGCAATAGGGCCTGGACGTCACGAAAACTTTCTTCCAAAGTACAGTAGAACAACACCTTCCTGAGTTTCTTGGATTTATGTCTCAAGTTTCAGAGCCATTGGCGACTATATGTTCTAAGATGACAGAATAAAGTATCTTTTTCGTTTTGTGGGTTTTTCTCATTCCAAATGTAATTTAAGTAAGAAAGTTTAAGGTAAGAATGTTTGAGGTTAAGGTAAGTGAACATGTGCTGCAGACATCACCTTAAGCGATAATAAATTAATGTAACTACAGTGAGACTGTTAAAGAACAGGCAAAGAAATAAACAGAATGAAGATGAACCGGCCGGCTGGTGGTAACAGTGAGGGGAGATAGAACTTCTAATTACAGAAAATGGACTGATGACTGAAGACTATGTCTTCAGCAGACTAATTGTAAGAACAGTGTTCCAAACAGACAGATAAAGATAACTCTGTTTCCAGCGGACGGATGATTGAAGATTGTACCTCCAGAGGACGGATGGCTGGGGTCTGTTGTTCTAGCGGACGGTTGCGTGTGGACTGTGACTCCAGCGGACGGTTGCCTGAGACTGTAATTAAAGAGGACGATTGGCTGTGGAATGCGTCTCCAGCGGACGGACGGCTGTGGAGTGTGACTCCAGCGGACGGACGGCTGTGGAATATGTCTCCAGCGGACGGATGGCTGAGGAATTTATCTCCGGCAGACGGATGGCAGTTGTTTTAAATCATTTTATTTTAACATCTATTATTTTTCGCTGTTTTATTGTCGGTTTACATTTGTATTTGCGAATACTATACGCATTATTTGTTACTTTATTTTTCACATCTGCAAACGATCACACATTTATAGTGATTGAAACGTTGTCTTCATCAAAGGATACAACTGCTGACGTGCGATCTCATACTCTATCGTCCGAAATTAGGTTTAAATATCGTATAATGTACTAGTGTAGCGATATACTACTCCGATATTTTTGAATAAATATCAGCAACAATACTTACAATAGTAATAACAAGAAGAAGAAGAATCTGCAAAGATATAGGAGCGAAATACGGCAACTTTAAAACTGTAAAAGCATGAAACGTACGAGATAGCTTGAGGCGATAGTCCGTCTCGCGTGTGTGGGTAATTTGAATATTTCTTTGTAAGAGAAGAAAGTGGGGTACCAACAGAGTTCCCCGGAGACCATGAGCAATATCGTTGTCGCTGCGAAACACCAAAACGCAGGAGGAAACTAGTAAAGTGTCCCCCTCCCTCCTCTTCCTGTCCGAAGGAAACATAGATTTAGTTTGATGCAGTTTGCAGCGGCGTAGCTTGGAAATAATACTCTGCTATTTCCACGTAATAAAATGTAGTTGTACACGTGCGCGCGCGCGAGTGTGTTTTGTGATAGCAGTTACTGGAGGTACAGTTAAATACTAGATAGGCTACTGTAAGATGTACAATCATAAGTGTTATTAATCCTCACATAAGTCATGGATTTAGGCGCTCCTCCTATTATTTTCAAATAATACCTGCGCACAAAATTAAGGATTTCTAAATCTCTTGAACGAGAGAAGCGAGTTCTCGGTTTTAACTTGGCCATTTGTTATTTGTTTATCTGTCTCTGTTTCTCTTCTCTCTCGCTTTTTCCCTTTCTTTCTCACATTTTCTCTCTCTCTCTCTCTCTCTCTCTCTCTCTCTCTCTCTCTCTCTCTCTCTCTCTATTTACATTACTGCCTTAGTATATCACTCTGCCTGCAACCAAGACTTATGGACTTTACATTCTTTCCAACATTTATTAAATAAAGTCAGAAGTTGAGCCACCAAATCTTTCCCTCCATATTTCAGACGTTGTGAGTTCATTCCATCCACAGCTTTTCTATTCCTTAACTTATTTACCTCTACCTCTAGATCTTCTACCGTTATAATATTGCCTTCTGATGACGTATTATCTTGACTTACCAAAGAATCTTCTTCTGTAGGCACAAACCAAAGTTTAGTATAATCCTCAATCCACTGATTGTCTGTTATAATATTTAAATGTGGCCTCTCTTTCAGTACTATTGAAGTGCTTTAACAATTTATAGACAATCATTTGATGGACATGAACATCATTTTCTATTGATACATTAAATCTGTACCAAGATGTTTCATGTGCATTGCGTATTATCATTTTAGAAAAATTTCTCTTTTCTCGGTAGATTTGTTTTGAGTCTTCCATTGTTTGTTTTTCTCTTTTGATAAATTAATTTTCCATTATACAATATATCTTTCTCCTTTTCCTACATTTCTTCATTATTGAGCTCTTCCTGCGTCTTTGTGTTGCTCTTTTCTTATTTTGTTTCGTCTACCAGCCCAATTTTTTTTTTCAAGATTTATATTATTTTAAGTCAATATGAAGGGTTTTATCGGTGACCTCAGACTGCCATCTACAGATGCTTTATCTTAGAATTTTCAAACTGTTAATTCTCGAGAAATAATTGTGTGTAAAACGGAAAAGATGTAATTATAAAGTGTGGAAAACATTTGTTTTGATAAACAAAGAATATACGAAACCTAATCCAAAATTATCGACGTAACAAAAGATAAAATCAGAGAAGACTTAAAGATAAGAAATTCAAATATAAGAAAAGCGATGCTCTAACAAACGTCACGCTCCTGAAGAAGACATGAAATATAAATATCGATGTTGATAGCATCTTCAAACACTAAATCCCAATTAAGTATTAATTATGTATATTTAGCAGTAGGATCTGTGTATCAGCTGTTAGGCAAATACTCCCAGGCTGAGAGAACCACCAAGTCGTTGTGATCAGTTCGTCTCTTGTAAAGCGTCACCTCATCATCATGCCTCTTAGCACCCAATCGTATCTACGCCTTTGTGATTGTATACAGTCTTCGGTACTACCCGTATGTCCTGCCCACCTTATCTGAATGTTCTCAGTTCTTCAAGAAGCAATATCGTCTACTTTAGTCTGTTGTCTATCAGTGGCGTATCAGCCGTCCTGCAGGCCCGTAAGGTGGGGGGCTTGCTGCGGACTAGGGGGCCCGCGCAAACATTTCCCTTCACTTTTTACGAATGTGTGTAAACCACTGAACTTATGTAAAACCAGATTTCTCCGTATGTATTTAACATGAAAGGCAAATACTGTCACGATTGTCTCACTGATCGTCGTATGGTACAGTGGAAAACAAAATACTAAACACCAATGAAGTCAGTAAAAACCATCTTTAATTATCACAATTAACAGTTTGCAATCAACAATTTATTCAACAAGATTATACTCGTATAATAATTCAAATTAAATTTGTCCACACGCAGTAATAATGTCAACTAATAGAATCCCGCACAATAATCACTTTTTTACTAATAGCCACTTGAAATGCACTGAGTAATCGTCCAAACATAACTGAAAAATAAGCGGCAGGTATTTATAGTCTGCAGGGTTCCATAAGAAACCCTGCGTCCTTAACAAACCCTTGAAAATTCTAGAGGATACACAGAAAGCGCGACCTTGGCAGAAACACACACCGGCTGGGCTAGTCGAGAAGCTTTAGAACGACACTATCGAGTGTACGAGACTGTTACGTATTACACTCATATTTTCACTATTATTTTACCAACACATAATGATATATTTTAAGAGTACACATTATATAGTTAACTGCACAATAGAGTGGTGACTCCACTTATGAATGCACCAACGCAAGTTAGGGATTGTGTTTCAAGTAATGTTATGAAATAAAAATCTTCTTTGTTTAATGTCTTTGTATCATATCCTATTGTCTTTGTCTTTGTATTCCTATAACAAATATCTTTTTATCACAAAATGTTTCTTTAATTCCAGTGCTAAAATTAGTTCTATACTAAAATAATTGCAAATGTAAAGTTATAAGCAGATGACAAAACCTTTTAAATCTGAAACAGATTTTTTGCTTGTTTAGAAAATATAGATTAGTTAATAAAGTGTGCTATATAAAATTTAATATAAACATACAGTGTCTTCAAAAAATTAAATTTAATAAAATTTTTATTTTTCAAGATGGATGTAAGTCCAACAAATGACAAAATTATAATTAATGAAGAAAGTTGTGTTAGTGGTTAAAATCACAAGCAGAATAATCACTGTTGCACACCACTATATAAAAATTATCCCGATTAGCGCTTTCAAGCTTGTTCACAGCTCATCGTCAGATCGGAATTGCTATCTGACGATGAGCTGTGAAGCTTGAAAGCGCTAATCGGGAAAATTTTTATATAGTGGTGTGCAATAGTGATCATTCTCCTTGAAAATTATAATTAGTTACTAGTACCTACATAGAGACATCAATGTAGAATATGTCAGCGACCTCGTAATAACAAAATATGCAGACAAACATGATCAGAGGATTTAGATCCACGATAACCCAATAATGCGACACGTGGTGGAAGAAGCTCCACACGTCCCGAGGCGACTCAAAAGACAGAAGCCACATGGTCTGGTATCGCAATAGAAAGCAATTAATATGTATAGGTCCATTAATCTCTACGTGAGGGAAAGAGAGAATAATCTTAGGATTAGCCACTGGACTTCACCCCATCACTCGTGAAGGAAACATGAAGGAGAAGCTGCTGGATGAGCTTGCTCAGTTGTAGCATTAAGGGAGGTGTTATTAGTTGGTTAGAGTCCCACACTACTAGGAACTACGGGGTTCCTAGTGTCTATAGAGATTTTCACCTACCCTCAAAAATAAGTTACTAGTGAAAAGTCTGATAATCAGAATTTTTTTACATAGATAGAATACTAAAAGATAAAAGATACTAAATAACAAATCAAACTATTAATTAAAGCAAAAGTTAAATTTTATTAATTGCATATACATTATACAAGAAACAATAATTATTCTGTTTACGTTATATATAACTTTAGTAGTTGCCACAGCTGTAAGGTGGGATTAGTACACCACAAGCGGGAACAATGGCATGAATTAAGTAACGGTAGAAGGGGGGAGGTAAAGGATTCCTGCGAGGGGCCCCGAAAAATAGTTACACCTGAGTTGTTTATTATTTGTATTTGTTTCTCTCTCGCCTCAATTTGTGTGTGTGTGCGCGCGCGCACTCGACGCGTCAAACAAGTAGCAGAAACGTGAAGTCAAACGAAGCAGTAAAAACAAGGTAGGCTCAGTCATTCCCTCTCCAGCAAGATTGTATATTGACCTTAGACTAGATTGTTGTCTGTTATCACTACTTTTTAATCTTTATCTAGATGATCTCCTCAAAAAATGAAAAAACAATCCGCTGACGGTATTAAAATCTACCGAAATAAAAGCTGGAAAACCATTGTCTTCGCGGATGACCAAGCTGTAATCACCACTTCAGAAGACGATCTGCAGCGAGCAATATACACCTTACATAAAATAGGAAAAGAATATAACTGTAACATATCTGAATCAAAGACAAAAGTAATGTCTTTACAACCGGTTTGGACCAAAATATACATAGGCAACACGTGCATAGAACAAGTAAGACATTTTAACTATCTTGGACGTAACGTTACTTATGATCAAGATAGAGATATAGAAAATAAAGTGGCGAATTTCACAAGAATGTGTGGAACGATTTTTTAGAACGTTGAAAAATAAATGTAGAAAAGACCCTAAATAAACTTTTATAAAACAATGGCAAAACCTACACTACTGTATACTTCTAAAACTTGGGTCATAAACATAAAAAGTCGAACAGAAGATACAAACAGCAGAAATGAAATTTCTGAGCTCAATTAAGAGGCGTAATAAACGAGATCATATAAGAAATCAGGAGATAAGAAGTGATTTAGATATTTTTGCTATATTTGGCAGTTAATGAAAGGATTAAAGAATACAGAAGAAAATGGATTCAGCACATAGATAGAATGGAAGAAAGTAGAATACCGAAGATGGCGAAAGGTTACAACCCTAGAGGCAGAAGAAAAGTTGGTAGACTTAAGAAAAGGTGGACTGTGGAATAGGAACAGGGCGCTAAAGGCTAAAACCGTTAAGAAGAAGATGATGACGATAATTACCTTAGACTGGTCGTTGCGAAAAACATAAAGAAATTAACAGGAATTCTGATGTGGTGATGCAATGTAAGCTCAAACAATGGCCAACAACCCCCTCTCCGCATCATCTATCATGTCAACGCGTCTCATTGTTCTTTTAACGAGTTCACGTTTCACGTTTGTTTTGAAGCGGCCGGATGACTTTAAACAACCCGACCTAATCAGCATTTTAATAAACAGTCCACGTTAACAACAAGCGAGGTCCTTTGTGTGTTCACGACCTGCCGGCAAACATAACTGCCCTGACGCCCTGGTGATGACGTCACTATTAGGTGATGTAACGCTTAATAGAATTTTCAAATTAATTATTATTATACGTCGTATATACACTTAATTAACAGTTAAAGAAACACAAAAGACAGTAACAAAATTATTCGTTTCTTACTCCATTCCATTAACAGTGGAATTTCATTTTAATATATTAAAATTTTCAAAGGAAATTTTACATAGTGCTTTCTAATTATCGACTGTTTACGCCGTCATTTACTTATTTACAAACCTGTCGTCCACGATAAAGTCTATCGAAAAATTGATTTCAGTTTCAATAAGTGCGTAGTAGCATATCAAAATGAGCGTTGATTTGTGATAACATACTTTCAGAAAGTCAAAAACGTCTAAGTGCGAGCCCGCGCGCGCGAGTGTATGTGTTTCCGTGTTTGTGTTCGTGGCCCATAGCGTTTGCCGTCGCTTTCTGTTGCTTATCTGATTCCCCAATTCATTTATGTTGTCACATTGCTCTCCATTAATGTTTCTTGCTACCACAGTTTTTCCAACAACTTCACACCCGACTTTCATGAGTGTCCAGGTTTTCCATTCCAAGATTTGCTTGGGTAGTTTGGTACCTATGTCTGGTGCCTATGTCTGGTGCCTATTTCTGGTGCCTATCAGTACAGTTACGCCATTACAGAACACTCTTCGTGTTTCTCGGCTATTCCAGTTGAACCGGACTGTAACGTGTGTCTGTGTGCGTACATACTGTTGCTACTTTGAGATGAAGGACAATTACGTGACACTTGCCAAGCGACCGCAACGAGGCTATTCCAGAGTATACCGGTCCGCACGCGCTTGTTCAAGGCCGCAATCAATTACGCTCTAGTGTTTTCTAGTAGTTGACGCTTATTGTGGATTATTCTGGAATTCCAGCGGGGTATAAATACAAGCATTCAGCGACGCTTAGTTTCAGTATTAGTGGCGATTATTTCAAGTAAGTTACGAGTTTACTTCGGGCGATTACTCTGTGCGTTTAAGGGGTGTATTAGTGAAAAGTGATTATAGTGCTGATTGCTTTATAGTTGACATTATTATTTGTGTGGACAGATTAACTTGAATTATTGTACGAGTATAATCTTGTTGAATAACTTGTTGATTACAAAGTGTTAATTGTGATAATTAAAGCTGGTGATTATTGACTTTATTAGTGACTGTAGTTTGTTTTCCACTGTACCATACGACGATCAGTGAGACCGTCGCAACAATATTTTAACACTGATGCGCGTTACCCATCAATCCTCAGAGGTTTACTAACATAGTTGCTGTGGTCGTCTCTTCAACACAGCATTCAAAGGGGAATAATTGAATATTGCAAGTGCTACTCCCCGTTAAAATCACGAACTTTCAAAATCTTATAGAGAAATGGAGTAACTGGCAGATTGAGGGTTGCACGTGATTTACCTTACAGTATTCGTCATTATGTTCATTTCCGTGAAGGATGAAATCAGTAACACTTTCGAAGGTTTACACTGCCGGAATCAATGCCATTAAAATCCATTCCCAGGCTGTTTGGCCATGGTCCATTGTTTTCTTCTAAAACAGACGTTTTGGCAGTAATCTTAACAGGTGCAGAGCCTTAACTGTGGTATCTCACGTGTATCATCCTACGTTAGTGCAGCTCGATTTTTACCCTGCTAATGCCAGTCAATGGTACTGACGAAACGTCTGTTTTTGAACAAAACAATCGACCACGGCCAAACAGCCTGGGAATGGATTTTAATGGCAATAACACTTGGTTCCAATACCAAGAAGAAAGACTAAAGCTGGTCACTCCAACGCTTCTTTAGACGTACCGCACCTCTCCGTCTCGTTTACCTCTATACTCGTTTCAGCTCCGTCCTCATTCAATACTTGTTTGAGGGTGAGGTAATCATCCATTCGGGTAAAATGTTCCAAACTTTTAGATAAAAAATGTTTTTCCTTGGGCGTTTCGCGTTCCTTTCGCGTATACTCATAAAGTGATATTTTTTCCTGCTGTGTATCTGGATTTCTTCTACGATCTTGAAGAGTACACGATCCTGCCATGTGTCCGAGAAGTTGAATACGACAGGCCTGTGATTTCGTTAGAAGTCCAATGTTCAGACCCAGAAGAGTTCCGCCATTTGACCGAGAAGTCTCATTTCCGCGCTTGAATACGACAGGCCTGTGATTTCGTTAGAAGTCCAATGTTCAGACCCAGAAGAGTACATCCTGCCATTTGACCGAGAAGTCTCATTTCCGCGCTTGAATACGACAGGCCTGTGATTTCGTTAGAAGTCCAATGTTCAGACCCAGAAGAGTAAATCCTGCCATGTGTCCGAGAAGTCTCATTTCCGCGCTTGAATATGACAGGCCTGTGATTTCATTAGAAGTCCAATGTTCAGACCCAGAACAGTACATCCTGCCATGTGTCCGAGAAGTCTCATTTCCGCGCTTGAATACGACAGGCCTGTGATTCCGTTAGAAGTCCAATGTTCAGACCCAGAAGAGTACATCCTGCCATGTGTCCGAGAAGTCTCATTTCCGCGCTTGAATACGACACGCCTGTGATTTCGTTAGAAGTCCAATGTTCAGACCCAGAAGAGTACATCCTGCCATGTGTCCGAGAAGTCTCATTTCCGCGCTTGAATACGACACGCCTGTGATTCCGTTTTAGAAGTCCAATGTTCAGGCCCAGAAGAGTACATCCTGCCATGTGTCCGAGAAGTCTCATTTCCGCGCTTGAATACGACAGGCCTGTGATTTCGTTAGAAGTCCAATGTTCAGACCCAGAAGAGTACATCCTGCCATGTGTCCGAGAAGTCTCATTTCCGCGCTTCAATACGACAGGCCTGTGGTTTCGTTAGAAGTCCAATGTTCAGACCCAGAAGAGTACATCCTGCCATGTGTCCGAGAAGTCTCATTTCCGCGCTTGAATACGACAGGACTGTGATTTCGTTAGAAGCCTAATTTTCAGACCCAGAAGAGTACATCCTGCCATGTGTCCGAGAAGTCTCCTTTCCGCGCTTGAATACGACGCGCCTGTGATTTCCTTAGAAGTCCAATGTTCAGACCAACGGAGAGTACAACCTGCCATGTGTCCGAGAAGTCTCATTTCCGCGCTTGAATACGACAGGCCTGTGATTTCGTTAGAAGCCCAATGTTCAGACCCAGAAGAGTACATCCTGCCATGTGTCCGAGAAGTCTCATTTCCGAGCTTGAATACGACAGGCCTGTGATTTCGTTAGAAGTCCAATTTTCAGACCCAGAAGAGTACATCCTGCCATGTGTCCGACAAGTCTCATTTCCGCGCTTGAATACGACACGCCTGTGATTTCGTTAGAAGTCCAATGTTCAGACCAACGGAGAGTACATCCTGCCATGTGTCCGAGAAGTCTCAGTTCCGCGCTTGAATACGACAGGCCTGTGATTTCGTTAGAAGTCCAATTTTCAGACCCAGAAGAGTACATCCTGCCATGTGTCCGAGAAGTCTCATTTCCGCGCTTGAATACGACACGCCTGTGATTTCGTTAGAAGTCCAATGTTCAGACCCACGGAGAGTACATCCTGCCATGTGTCCGAGAAGTCTCATTTCCGCGCTTGAATACGACACGCCTGTGATTTCGTTAGAAGTCCAATGTTCAGACCCAAGGAGAGTACATCCTGCCATGTGTCCGAGAAGTCTCATTTCCGCGCTTGAATACGACAGGCCTGTGATTTCTTTAGAAGTCCAATGTTCAGACCCAGAAGAGTACATCCTGCCATGTGTCCGAGAAGTCTCATTTCCGCGCTTGAATACGACACGCCTGTGATTTCGTTAGAAGTCCAATGTTCAGACCCAAGGAGAGTACATCCTGCCATGTGTCCGAGAAGTCTCATTTCCGCGCTTGAATACGACAGGCCTGTGATTTCTTTAGAAGTCCAATGTTCAGACCCAGAAGAGTACATCCTGCCATGTGTCCGAGAAGTCTCATTTCCGAGCTTGAATACGACAGGCCTGTGATTTCGTTAGAAGTCCAATTTTCAGACCCAGAAGAGTACATCCTGCCATGTGTCCGACAAGTCTCATTTCCGCGCTTGAATACGACACGCCTGTGATTTCGTTAGAAGTCCAATGTTCAGACCAACGGAGAGTACATCCTGCCATGTGTCCGAGAAGTCTCAGTTCCGCGCTTGAATACGACAGGCCTGTGATTTCGTTAGAAGTCCAATTTTCAGACCCAGAAGAGTACATCCTGCCATGTGTCCGAGAAGTCTCATTTCCGCGCTTGAATACGACACGCCTGTGATTTCGTTAGAAGTCCAATGTTCAGACCCACGGAGAGTACATCCTGCCATGTGTCCGAGAAGTCTCATTTCCGCGCTTGAATACGACACGCCTGTGATTTCGTTAGAAGTCCAATGTTCAGACCCAAGGAGAGTACATCCTGCCATGTGTCCGAGAAGTCTCATTTCCGCGCTTGAATACGACAGGCCTGTGATTTCTTTAGAAGTCCAATGTTCAGACCCAGAAGAGTACATCCTGCCGTGTGTCCGAGAAGTCTCATTTCCGCGCTTGAATACGACAGGCCTGTGATTTCGTTAGAAGTCCAATGTTCAGACCCAGAAGAGTACATCCTGCCATGTGCCCGAGAAGTCTCATTTCCGCGCTTGAATACGACACGCCTGTGATTTCGTTAGAAGTCCAATGTTCAGACCCAGAAGAGTACATCCTGCCATGTGCCCGAGAAGTCTCATTTCCGCGCTTGAATACGACAGGCCTGTGATTTCGTTAGAAGTCCAATGTTCAGACCCAGAAGAGTACATCCTGCCATGTGCCCGAGAAGTCTCATTTCCGCACTTGAATACGACACGCCTGTGATTTCGTTAGAAGTCCAATGTTCAGACCCAGAAGAGTACATCCTGCCATGTGTCCGAGAAGTCTCATTTCCGCGCTTGAATACGACAGGCCTGTGATTTCGTTAGAAGTCCAATGTTCAGACCCAGAAGAGTACATCCTGCCATGTGTCCGAGAAGTCTCATTTCCGCGCTTGAATACGACAGGCCTGTGATTTCGTTAGAAGTCCAATTTTTAGACCCAGAAGAGTACATCCTGCCATGTGTCCGAGAAGTCTCATTTCCGCGCTTGAATACGACACGCCTGTGATTTCGTTAGAAGTCCAATGTTCAGACCCACGGAGAGTACATCCTGCCATGTGTCCGAGAAGTCTCATTTCCGCGCTTGAATACGACACGCATGTGATTTCGTTAGAAGTCCAATGTTCAGACCCACGGAGAGTACATCCTGCCATGTGTCCGAGAAGTCTCAATTCCGCGCTTGAATACGACAGGCCTGTGATTTCGTTAGAAGTCCAATGTTCAGACCCAGAAGAGTACATCCTGCCGTGTGTCCGAGAAGTCTCATTTCCACGCTTGAATACGACAGGCCTGTGATTTTGTTAGAAGTCCAATGTTCAGACCCACGGAGAGTACATCCTGCCACGTGTCCGAGAAGTCTCATTTCCGCGCTTGAATACGACAGGCCTGTGATTTCGTTAGAAGTCCAATGTTCAGACCCAGAAGAGTACATCCTGCCATGTGCCCGAGAAGTCTCATTTCCGCGCTTGAATAATACACGCCTGTGATTTCGTTAGAAGTCCAATGTTCAGACCCAGAAGAGTACATCCTGCCATGTGCCCGAGAAGTCTCATTTCCGCGCTTGAATACGACACGCCTGTGATTTCGTTAGAAGTCTAATGTTCAGACCCAGAAGAGTACATCCTGCCATGTGCCCGAGAAGTCTCATTTCCGCGCTTGAATACGAAACGCCTGTGATTTCATTAGAAGTCCAATGTTGAGACCCAGAACAGTACATCCTGCCATGTGTCCGAGAAGTCTCATTTCCGCGCTTGAATACGACAGGCCTGTGATTCCGTTAGAAGTCCAATGTTCAGACCCAGAAGAGTACATCCTGCCATGTGTCCGAGAAGTCTCATTTCCGCGCTTGAATACGACACGCCTGTGATTTCGTTAGAAGTCCAATGTTCAGACCCAGAAGGGTACATCCTGCCATGTGTCCGAGAAGTCTCATTTCCGCGCTTGAATACGACAGGCCTGTGATTCCGTTTTAGAAGCCCAATGTTCAGACCCAGAAGAGTACATCCTGCCATGTGTCCGAGAAGTCTCATTTCCGCGCTTGAATACGACAGGCCTGTGATTTCGTTAGAAGTCCAATGTTCAGACCCAGAAGAGTACATCCTGCCATGTGTCCGAGAAGTCTCATTTCCGCGCTTCAATACGACAGGCCTGTGATTTCGTTAGAAGTCCAATGTTCAGACCCAGAAGAGTACATCCTGCCATGTGTCCGAGAAGTCTCATTTCCGCGCTTGAATACGACAGGACTGTGATTTCGTTAGAAGCCTAATTTTCAGACCCAGAAGAGTACATCCTGCCATGTGTCCGAGAAGTCTCATTTCCGCGCTTGAATACGACGCGCCTGTGATTTCGTTAGAAGTCCAATGTTCAGACCAACGGAGAGTACAACCTGCCATGTGTCCGAGAAGTCTCATTTCCGCGCTTGAATACGACACGCCTGTGATTTCGTTAGAAGCCCAATGTTCAGACCCAGAAGAGTACATCCTGCCATGTGTCCTAGAAGTCTCATTTCCGAGCTTGAATACGACAGGCCTGTGATTTCGTTAGAAGTCCAATTTTCAGACCCAGAAGAGTACATCCTGCCATGTGTCCGAGAAGTCTCATTTCCGCGCTTGAATACGACACGCCTGTGATTTCGTTAGAAGTCCAATGTTCAGACCAACGGAGAGTACATCCTGCTATGTGTCCGAGAAGTCTCATTTCCGCGCTTGAATACGACAGGCCTGTGATTTCGTTAGAAGTCCAATGTTCAGACCCAGAAGAGTACATCCTGCCATGTGTCCGAGAAGTCTCAGTTCCGCGCTTGAATACGACAGGCCTGTGATTTCGTTAGAAGTCCAATTTTCAGACCCAGAAGAGTACATCCTGCCATGTGTCCGAGAAGTCTCATTTCCGCGCTTGAATACGACACGCCTGTGATTTCGTTAGAAGTCCAATGTTCAGACCCACGGAGAGTACATCCTGCCATGTGTCCGAGAAGTCTCATTTCCGCGCTTGAATACGACAGGCCTGTGATTTCGTTAGAAGTCCAATTTTCAGACCCACGGAGAGTACATCCTGCCACGTGTCCGAGAAGTCTCATTTCCGCGCTTGAATACGACACGCCTGTGATTTCGTTAGAAGTCCAATGTTCAGGACCCACGGAGAGTACATCCTGCCATGTGTCCGAGAAGTCTCATTTCCGCGCTTCAATACGACAGGCCTGTGATTTCGTTAGAAGTCCAATGTTCAGACCCAGAAGAGTACATCCTGCCGTGTGTCCGAGAAGTCTCATTTCCGCGCTTGAATACGACAGGCCTGTGATTTCGTTAGAAGTCCAATGTTCAGACCCAGAAGAGTAGGCCTACATCCTGCCATGTGCCCGAGAAGTCTCATTTCCGCGCTTGAATACGACACGCCTGTGATTTCGTTAGAAGTCCAATGTTCAGACCCAGAAGAGTACATCCTGCCATGTGCCCGAGAAGTCTCATTTCCGCGCTTGAATACGACAGGCCTGTGATTTCGTTAGAAGTCCAATGTTCAGACCCAGAAGAGTACATCCTGCCATGTGCCCGAGAAGTCTCATTTCCGCACTTGAATACGGCACGCCTGTGATTTCGTTAGAAGTCCAATGTTCAGACCCACGGAGAGTAAATCCTGCCATGTGTCCGAGAAGTCTCATTTCCGCGCTTGAATACGACACGCATGTGATTTCGTTAGAAGTCCAATTTTCAGACCCACGGAGAGTACATCCTGCCATGTGTCCGAGAAGTCTCAATTCCGCGCTTGAATACGACAGGCCTGTGATTTCGTTAGAAGTCCAATGTTCAGACCCAGAAGAGTACATCCTGCCGTGTGTCCGAGAAGTCTCATTTCCACGCTTGAATACGACAGGCCTGTGATTTTGTTAGAAGTCCAATGTTCATACCCACGGAGAGTACATCCTGCCACGTGTCCGAGAAGTCTCATTTCCGCGCTTGAATACGACAGGCCTGTGATTTCGTTAGAAGTCCAATGTTCAGACCCAGAAGAGTACATCCTGCCATGTGCCCGAGAAGTCTCATTTCCGCGCTTGAATACGACACGCCTGTGATTTCGTTAGAAGTCTAATGTTCAGACCCAGAAGAGTACATCCTGCCATGTGCCCGAGAAGTCTCATTTCCGCGCTTGAATACGACACGCCTGTGATTTCGTTAGAAGTCCGATGTTCAGACCCAGAAGATTACATCCTGCCATGTGCCCGAGAAGTCTCATTTCCGCGCTTGAATACGACAGGCCTGTGATTTCGTTAGAAGTCCAATGTTCAGACCCAGAAGGGTACATCCTGCCATGTGTCCGAGAAGTCTCATTTCCGCGCTTGAATACGACAGGCCTGTGATTTCGTTAGAAGTCCAATGTTCAGACCCAGAAGAGTACATCCTGCCATGTGTCCGAGAAGTCTCATTTCCGCGCATGAATACGACAGGCCTGTGATTTCGTTAGAAGTCCAATGTTCAGACCCAGAAGAGTACATCCTGCCATGTGTCCGAGAAGTCTCATTTCCGCGCTTGAATACGACAGGCCTGTGATTTCGTTAGAAGTCCAATTTTCAGACCCAGAAGAGTACATCCTGCCATGTGTCCGAGAAGTCTCATTTCCGCGCTTGAATACGACACGCCTGTGATTTCGTTAGAAGTCCAATGTTCAGACCCACGGAGAGTACATCCTGCCATGTGTCCGAGAAGTCTCATTTCCGCGCTTGAATAAACACGCCTGTGATTACGTTAGAAGTCCAATGTTCAGACCCACGGAGAGTACATCCTGCCATGTGTTCGAGAAGTCTCATTTCCTCGCTTGAATACTACAGGCCTGTGATTTCGTTAGAAGTCCAATGTTCAGACCCAGAAGAGTACATCCTGCCATGTGCCCGAGAAGTCTCATTTCCGCGCTTGAATACGACAGGCCTGTGATTTCGTTAGAAGTCCAATGTTCAGACCCAGAAGAGTACATCCTGCCATGTGTCCGAGAAGTCTCATTTCCGCGCTTAAAATGACAGGCCTGTGATTTCGTTAGAAGTCCAATGTTCAGACCCAGAAGAGTACATCCTGCCATGTGTCCGAGAAGTCTCATTTCCGCGCTTGAATACGACAGGCCTGTGATTCCGTTAGAAGTCCAATGTTCAGACCCAGAATAGTACATCCTGCCATGTGTCCGAGAAGTCTCATTTCCGCGCTTGAATACGACAGGCCTGTGATTCCGTTAGAAGTCCAATGTTCAGACCCAGAATAGTACATCCTGCCATGTGTCCGAGAAATCTCATTTCCGCGCTTGAATACGACAGGCCTGTGATTTCGTTAGAAGTCCAATGTTCAGACCCAGAAGAGTACATCCTGCCATGTGTCCGAGAAGTCTCATTTCCGCGCTTGAATACGACACGCCTGTGATTTCGTTAGAAGTCCAATTTTCAGACCCAGAAGAGTACATCCTGCCATGTGTCCGAGAGGTCTCATTTCCGCGCTTGAATACGACACGCCTGTGATTTCGTTAGAAATCCAATGTTCAGACCCACGGAGAGTACATCCTGCCATGTGTCCGAGAAGTCTCATTTCCGCGCTTCAATACGACAGGCCTGTGATTTCGTTAGAAGTCCAATGTTCAGACCCAGAAGAGTACATCCTGCCATGTGTCCGAGAAGTCTCAGTCCCGCGCTTGAATACGACAGGCCTGTGATTTCGTTAGAAGTCCAATTCTCAGACCCAGAAGAGTACATCCTGCCATGTGTACGAGAAGTCTCATTTCCGCGCTTGAATACGACACGCCTGTGATTTCGTTAGAAATCCAATGTTCAGACCCACGGAGAGTACATCCTGCCATGTGTCCGAGAAGTCTCATTTCCGCGCTTGAATACGACACGCCTGTGATTTCGTTAGAAGACCAATGTTCAGACCCACGGAGAGTACATCCTGCTATGTGTCCGAGAAGTCTCATTTCCGCGCTTGAATACGACAGGCCTGTGATTTCGTTAGAAGTCCAATGTTCAGACCCAGAAGAGTACATCCTGCCATGTGTCCGAGAAGTCTCATTTCCGCGCTTGAATACGACAGGCCTGTGATTTCGTTAGAAGTCCAATGTTCAGACCCAGAAGAGTACATCCTGCCATGTGCCCGAGAAGTCTCATTTCCGCGCTTGAATACGACACGCCTGTGATTTCGTTAGAAGTCCAATGTTCAGACCCAGAAGAGTACATCCTGCCATGTGCTCGAGAAGTCTCATTTCCGCGCTTGAATACGACAGGCCTGTGATTTCGTTAGAAGTCCAATGTTCAGACCCAGAAGAGTACATCCTGCCATGTGCCCGAGAAGTCTCATTTCCGCGCTTGAATACGACAGGCCTGTGATTTCTTTAGAAGTCCAATGTTCAGACCCAGAAGAGTACATCCTGCCATGTGTCCGAGAAGTCTCATTTCCGCGCTTGAATACGACAGGCCTGTGATTTCTTTAGAAGTCCAGTGTTCAGACCCAGAAGAGTACATCCTGCCATGTGCCCGAGAAGTCTCATTTCCGCGCTTGAATACGACAGGCCTGTGATTTCGTTAGAAGTCCAATGTTCAGACCCAGAAGAGTACATCCTGCCATGTGTCCGAGAAGTCTCATTTCCGCGCTTGAATACGACAGGCCTGTGATTTCGTTAGAAGTCCAATGTTCAGACCCACGGAGAAATACTTAGTCAAAGTCAAACACAGAAACCTTCCCTTGCAAGGAAACTGATTATTAATGTCGTATACCAACAAATTCACTATTTTTGTAACAATATTTCGTTTTTTTATTGGTTCCAAACAATAATTAAATATAATAAGTAACATACTACAACACGTTAAGTAATTGTGCAGCCCCCAACTTCTTGTGAGCCATTTATTTTACACATTACTTACGCGGTAAAAGTATGACAGGTGTAATCGTAATAATAATAACACAATGTAATATGGTTTAAAATCATTTAAAAATTTGTTAATCAAAAATTTCTTATTTGGTTGCGATTTAAAAATATCATAATTGTTCGGGGGTGTGTAGCCGTAGCACACATCTAATTATTAACATATAATTGATAATCTAGTATTACACATAGACATAATATACAATCTTATACTATAATAAACATTTGTAATTATCTAATATTGCTCTCCGCTTGGTCATTACTGTGACAATTATTAATTTATCTAATCTCTTTCTAATCATCTAATTTCTTTTGATTATACTGCATATGCTTTGCTTTGTTTTCTAATAAAAATTTACTATTTACTTTTACATTAATTTAAATATCATTGACTAAGTTATTGATTCAAAATTATAGTTTCATACTTTTAAACATTACTCTAATTACAATACAAATAAATATTTACATTTCCAAAAATTATTAATTCATCTTTGAATTAGATTGTCTTTCTTTTTACATCGTTAATTATATTGCCTTTACGTGAGTCTTTGTTTTACAAATACATGGTTGTTTTTCACCTTATTATCGTGGTAAATAGGCAGCGTATCCTCTTCGGTCCTAGGTCCTCTATCCTGGATGCTCCTCTGTAGTCGTGTAGTCCTGGAGTCCTTGATCCTCGTCCTTCGGATCCTCTCCGCCGTCCGTCGCGTCGTCCCGTACGCTGGATTCTATTTCATGTACTTGGCTGCTCCCTCGTATCCCGTCATGGCCTCAGGTTGCAGGTGCTCTCACGAAAGTGATGAGTAGTTTTGAAGAACCTCCGGCTGCTGCTGTGGTTGATAGACAAAAGTTGTTATCGTTGGGTAGAGCCTTCGGCTGCCACGGTAGTTGTACGAGAAAAGAGAATTAAGTTAGAGCGTCTCGAGTATTTATACCCTAGGGCGCAAAAATCATGTTTCGACAGTATTCTGCAGGTCTGAGTCTGTCGTTGGCGTCCCTTTTTAAACACGATCTTTTCACACTCAATTCGCTTGTCTTCGCGACATGCGAAGTCTTTTGCACATTACCCGATATTCATCTTGTCGGTAATTTTTATGTGTTCACTGTGTATAAACCGTTTTTCGCTATCTTAAATAATATAAGTTTTATTTATATTTATTTTCACTATAATCGCACTTTTTATTCTTTTCGCACTATTTTTTATACACATGTGCGTCTTTATTTTATACACACTTTGGCGTATTTTGTTTTGTGATATTATGCACACATTCTTTACAGTTTAAATAATTCATATAATTTAATGGCGTTCATTAAGGGGTGACGCTTTGCAGGAATTGACAGGTCACACACACACACACACATGTAAAATACACGTGTACACACAGACACAGCGAAGTGGCATGATCAACCTGTCCCAACATGAAATTTGGTCGTTCCTTTTACAGTTCAAATTGAAAGCTGAATTATTATTGCTAACAATATGAATTATTTATTTACTTTAATTAATTATTTTCATTACTTTGTGCAATGCACAGTACCTTATACATTTGTACTGTTGCAATACCCAAATCTGCTGTGATTCAAGAATTATATATAGAATGAAACCTGTTTCGTACACGCCCAAGTTACTCCCGAACTAAAGCACTTTGACTTTAGTTAAAAACTGACTCACCCAACACTGTTAATGGACTCATTACCACTTATTTTTTTTCTTTTTGTCTCTGTTATCAGGATGTGGATAGTGGCGTTTCCAATAGCATACCTAGTTCTAAGTTCCTGTCTTGTGTGACAGAGAATTATAAAATAGCTCGGAATTTGAATTTGAACTAGCAAAGTTAAACGCCCTTAACATAATTTGAACTTAACACAACATTGCAGAACCTAAAGACTGCATGTCAGAACTTAAAGCTCCGTTCCAAAACTGAAACCAAGACGAGTAGTTTTAGGGAACCCTGAATAGACGAAGGAGAAGGAGAAGGAGAAGGAGAAGGAGAAGGAGGAGAAGGAGAAGGAGGAGGAGGAGGAGGAAGAGGAGGAGGAGGAGGAGGAGGAGGAAGAGGAGGAGGAGGAGGAGGAGGAGGAGGAGGAGGAGGAGGAGGAGGAGGAGGAGGAGGAGGAGGAGGAGGAGGAGGAGGAGGAGGAGGAGGAGAAGCAAAAGAAGAAGAAGAAGAAGAAGAAGAAGAAGAAGAAGAAGAAGAAGAAGAAGTTGCTAGAGCATAGAAAAATCTTCTACGCTTACCTTCTACCTTCTATGGAGGATAAGAAGTTTAATACGGCCATATCAGTTCCAGAGTATTCAACAACTTACTCTAGACACTTCTGGCAACGTTGAGATTCTTACGTCATTGGTCACATCTACTGCAACCCATAAGAAGTGTAGACAGCGGCAAGTCTTTAGCAAATTAGTTGTTGTAACATTGATCCGCCAATGAGATCAATAAATGTGTGGCGACGTGATGCTTTGCGCGCGTTGTGTGACCAATAGAATTACTCAATACTCTTATACACGTTCTCGATCTGTCCAGTGGCGCCTTCCAGATCGTGGTCGACTATTCTGCCAACATCCGGGTTAATCTTGTCACGTAGTACACCAAACATGCTCAGTATAAATGTGGTGTTTGTAAGCAGACGACCAGTTGAGTTGCAGTGTGTGCTACGTATTGCCGACCTAAGTGATAAACGAACGACATGTTTGTAATTGTTGTTGTGATATGCTATTGTGTAGACAGTTGTTTAGCGTAATTTAAATACATTTGAATTTAGTGACCTGCATCATTTACTGTAGCAAAGTGTTGATTGGCTGGTTTTTGTTTTTTTTACTGCTTGTTAGGTTATCGGGCGTCGGTCACTTGGTAAACTTGAAGAATGTTGTACCAAATCCTGTGTTTATTTAAACTGTAGTTAATCTTTTAGCTAACAATTTGGCTGGTGTTGATCAGTTATTTATTTCCATTTGTTTCCACAATCCATGCAACAGTGTCGTAACAATATTATTGCTTACCACTGTTACATGCATTAGGCATTTCCCTATAGCATCTTCAACAGTCATGGTCGTCCTTTTTTCATTTTTCTTTATTTTCTTTAAATCTTATAGATCTTGTTTAATTAGTCTCTCGTTACCCATCGGTAATATAGCAGTTTTTTTTATATCTTCATATAATCTTTTGTTTTCTTCTTAACGTTAATTTTATTATTATTGCATACTTTAAAGAGGAACAAAGTAACAAAAATACATTACTTTATTGTTCTTTAGTTTACTGGAACTGTATTTCAAGTGGTGAGTAACGAGTCCTCTGGTGCCGATTACTTTATTTCACTGTTCAAACATGATGATTCGCGCTACCGACGTAACAATAGCATAATTCGTATGACATGATATATTGGTAAATATTGCGATATATTGTAAATATTATATTTACTAGTGGTAAATTTAATTATACTAGTCATCGTCCTTCTTCATTTTCTCCTTCTCCCATCCTTTTTTATTCTTCTCGTTCTTCTGCTTTATACATATAGGATGTTGATCCTTTATGAAATGACTATTCATTGTATTGTTACTGCCAAACAACAATGCGAATTAGCGTAGGCCTACTGTAATTGTGCAAACGCTTTGTAACTTTACTGGTATTTGGATCAACGTGATCATCAAATCTAGTGACTGTTACGATTTTATTTTCTCTCGTTGAATATATTTACTCCATTGTTGTTTTATATTTTTTATGTTATAAATTTATTTTTCCGTACATTTATGACTTTTGTGTTCATATGCTGCAGTGTGTGTTTTAGTCCAATGGCTACCCTTAAACTTATTCACGTGCAAACAGAAATAACACTGTTGGACACCACTATAAATAAAAATTATCGATTAGCGCTTTCAAGCTGCACAGCTCAACACCGGATCGGAAATATCTGTTATTTCCAATCTGAAGATGAGCTGTAAAGCTTGAAAGCGTTCTCGGGAATTTTTATTTATAGTGGTGTGCAACAGTGTTATTTCTGTTTGTGATTATAACCACTAACACAACTTTATTAATTAAGTAATCACACTAGTTTCAACAAATAAGACCTTTATTTTTGTATATTATTGTATTGTATACTCTCAACTCTTGATGAATAGAACGGAACTAATATTATTTATTGACAAAAGTATAATGAAAAATTAAAATGTCAGTAACTTTTCTTACAATTTTTATATAAAATATTTTCAGACGTGTATTAAATAACATTTTTGAAACATGCGCCTGCTAAACTGTGTATAAAGATATGTAATCAACGAATAAATTTGAAATTAATAGTAACAATACTACACTATTGTTTGAGGGCAAGAAAAAGTAAGTTTGCAAGCCTCTGCAGGCTATTGGAGATCTCCTGTCAACCCCTGTGATTTATAGCCCCCACTGTCCTGTCCAGGGATCCCCTAGTTGGCGCTAGCCAAACATTCTTCTCTCTCTCTCTTTCTCTCTCTCTCTCGCTCTCCTACACACACATAATCTCTCATTCGCTTCTCTCCGCCAGTAAATTAATGATATAGAAAACATGAATCTATATTTTCTATTTTGATCTTTTGTTTATAATGTACTTTCTCACTGGCTATCCACTCGTCGAGTTATATATATTCTTGTACGTTATTATTACAAGCATAAATATCACAATAACGTTTATGTTTATATTTATATTAACAGAAGGACCGATAGTTATCAGTGTATTAATAAGAGAAAGTTATCGTGAGAAACACTCCAAACAGACAGACAAATTCCATACGGTTAATTTACAACTAAGAATTCCCCTCGCTCGTTCACTATAAATTCTAATACCTCATATCTCCCCTTACCATCGTTAAAATGCATTTTAATAAATAGCACGTGCCTACACTTAAGCTACATATAATGATCACATTTATCCAAATACCAGTAAATCCAAAAAAATGTTTGCACAGTTACAGTAAGCCTAGGCTATTTCGCATTGTTGTTTGGCAGTAACAATTACATTAATTAGCTTCACTTCATAACGGATCAATATCCTATATTCCTATATGTATAAGAGTGCACAAAGAAAAGAATAAAAAAGGCGAGGGGAAGGAGAAGAGAATGAAGAAGGAAGAGGCTAAGTAGTGGGAACTCGTACATATCGTTATAATAAACTAACCGCAGACTAACTTTGCCTATAGTAACCAACAAGATTTATCCGAGGTTCGATTGTTGCTAGCTAATGACAGAGTCTACATAGGACAGCTTCTTCTTCTTCTTCTTCTTCTTCTTCTTCTTCTTCTTCTTCTTCTTCGTCACTTCAAGGATTAGGCCTGCTACCGTCTTCACAGCCACCGTTTTCTTGGTCTGCCTCTATCTCCTTCTCCAAGAGGCTTATGCTGAATTATCTTTTTTGATATTCTCGAGTCATCCATTCTATTTGTGTGTTGTATCCAGTTTTATTTATTTTGTACAAGTTAATCGTTTGTCGAGTACACATTCAGCTCTTGCCTTATGCCTGCATTTCTTATGTGATCTCGTAGGGTCCATCCTTTTGACTCTCCCTAAGAATTTCATTTCAGCAGCTTCAATTCGTTTTCCCTAATTTTTGGCGTTTAAAGGCTAAAGGTTTAAAGAGTAAAGTAATGGCGTTTAAAGGAAAATTCCCAGTACGCTCCAAGATAGTATAATAGACAATACAATTATTGGATAAATATCGCACTACAGCTATCTAGGGTGCGACGTAAGCTATGAATATGTAAACGATATCGATAATAAAATAAACAGATACTAGAGGCCGGTTTATATCTGTACCATATGTAGGCCCTCCCCCTTTAATTATAAAGTTTCCATTACTGTGAAAGAAAATCAATTGTTCGAATTAAGATATAGATCAAACTAGAGTGATTGTAATCCGAACTTTCCAATAGATGAAATCGCCCCCCTCCTATAGGTAAAAGCAAACTAGTTCACTGTCCATCAATCGCAAGGTCTAGGACCACTATTTCTGTTCTAAATGTACAAGAAAGGTTATATAAAAAGGGAACAACGAATCCCTTTAAATCTCCAGCCTCAGTAGACTGTCCTGACGTATAGTATTTAGTCCTGTCATACTTACTTGTTAACGGATTACCCTAATACAAGGTACTATATTAATCACCATCATGTCCACTTCACTGATTAGCCTGCACTGCCTGTTCCGGAAACCATCTCGTCCTCGGACGCCCCACACTACGATAACCTGTGGGTTTATAATTCATCGCAAGTTTGGGAAGGCGATCTTGCTGCATGCTTACATCAGTTGGCCTTGTATTCCGTAATTCTATCCTGTAATTTAAAAATTTGTAATTCTCGCCTTATCTGTGCATTACTATATTCTGTCTCGCAACGTGCACCCTGAGAACTTTCACTTCTGCTGATGTAACCTTCCCTCTGTCTCTCTGTGAAAGCACCCATGTCTCACTCACCGGTGAGACACCGGCTTAATAAGCCATACTCTTATTAAGTTTGGTAAGTGTCTTTAAGCTTAAGACATTAAACTTACGTTTAGTCCCTTTTGTAGTTTTGTATTTTAAGGTTCTATGGATACTCTATTAATCTGTAATAGCAAACCTAGTTAGTGGATTAAAGTCAAAACATTGAAAGCAACTTTGGGTTTTAACATACCAACAACTGCAATAGCTTCCAACCGACCTACTATTTTGTATGTATATATTGTCTGTGTATCTGGTTATAACACTTACACAAGTAGATATAGTAAATGTTACAATATTGTTTGTATAACGGAGAATACATTGTAAAGTCTATGTGGTGATAGTTTAGTTCAGTTTAATGGATCTTTTCTTAATTTTAATCATTTTGAGTAGATGCAAACGTTTACCTATTATTTTTTAACGTGAAAAGTTCTTGAAAAGAACTAACTTTTTCTTCTTCTTCTTCTTCTTCTTCTTCTTCTTCTTCTTCTTCTTCTTCTTCTTCTTCTTCTTCTTCTTCTTCTTCTTCTTCTTTCCTAGGTTATATAAACCTGTTCGGGCAACCTCCTCGGACGACCTACGTCTCTTCTAACAATGGCTGTATATTTCAGCGCTGTTTTTGGCAAACGATCCTCCGTCATCCTTTGCAAATGATCGCACCGTTCTCTTCTATAAGTTGAAATGATTGTATTTAAATCTTTCACTTCTAGTTTAGCTCTTATATCCTGAGTTCTTGTTCTTGTTCACCAACTTGCTACTATTCCAACAATACCTTGTTCTAAGTTGAAATGATTGTATTTACATCTTTTACTTCTAGTCCTGCTCTTATTCATTCTCCTGTTTTGCAATGTATAGTTTAAAGAATTTTGAAGAGACTGAATTTCAGCAGTCTGAATCGTTCCTCTTTCGCCATGCCCCACTCCTCTTTCGTCATGACCCACACCTCACTTGCATATGTCAAAGTGGGTATTACAATTGTCTTATAAGATTTAATTCTTGTGCTGTGTCTTCTTTTATTTCTGGGATTTCTACACATCGTTCCACAAGTAGTTGTAGATTTATTTACCTTCTTTTGTACATTATCTTCAGACCCACAGCTACTTCACATTCGAGATATTTAAAACGGCTCACTTGCTCTAAAGCACTGTTGTTTTTTAGTTATCTCAGTTCTCACTGGATATTAGTAATGTTTTAGTATTTTTTTTTTTTTTTTTTAGGAAATGAAAGTGTGTATTCTCTTGCTACTTCTTGTAACTGAAACGTGGATATCATCATCGTCACTTTCTCGAACTAACTTTATTTTTACAATCACATAGTAACAACGGGGCAAGAACGTATAATCAGTACCAAGGTACTGCGTAAGCAAACTCTCGATATAGATCACGCACGCCTTCAATATCATTAATCTCCTCGAGGGGGAGAGAGAGAGAGAGATCGAGGGAGAGAATGTTTGGCTGGCGCAGACTACTGGGCGTAAGGACGGACAGTCGGGATTATAAATCACTGGGTTTGACAGGAGGTCGAGCGACGACTAAAAAAATTACTTTTATTAGTGTCTTCTAATTTATTAAAATTCTCTGGTTTATGATTTTAAAAAACGGTCGCTGGTTACAAAAAATTAGATATTATTTTAATACATCTGAAAATGTTTCAATTAAAACTCAAACAATTCACTGACACTTTACGTTCAAAATTTGTTTGTTTCGTGTCGTTTTAGTTCACTTTGATGGCTCTTTTAATTTCAATTTATTTCGACTACATCCAAACGTTTATTCTTATTTTTTTTTATGGTAGGAAGAGGATGTGTTATTTTGTTTTTCTCTTTACTATTTTTACTGAAACTCTACAGTTCAAGCTTGCATACGTTCTAAAGATGATCTGATCGATCGAAACAAGTATCCGAGTTTTATAAAATAAAGGTTACTCTGAAACAGTTTCTAAATGTTCTTTAATAATACTTCCATTATTAATTCTTATTTAGTGTATTGTTATTTCTGTGCATCTAGTGTGTAGGTGGAGGAGGTTATAGTAGCCCAACGGCTGCACACATGGGCTGAGTCAGTTAGCCTACTGCGACCTGACAGAGAGAACTCGTCAGTTGAGGTTGAGGTGAAAGCAACTCTCTAGGGGAAGAGCACCCCGAAATCAAAGTTCCTGGTCCTCCAAGTTGGGGGTTGGCTAGGAGAATTCACATAGCCCATCTGTAAAACTTAAAACTTATGTGCAGAAACCTGTCAGTTCCTTTCGCCAGCCATGGGACCCGGAACTGGAGAGCAGCTGCACTAGACCGGGACAACTGGCGGAGGCAGTTAAAAGAGGCCTTGACTCAGTAATGGGTTGTTGCGTCGCTGAAGAAGAAGTTATTTCGAATAATACTCAAAACTGTGGGACATATATAAAACTGTGATAATAAGCTATAGGGGCTTATAGGTAGGCCTACTCAGTAGACAGACGGGTTAGAAAACTTACTTTTATTATTGTTCTATGATGTAGTAAATGTTTTTCTTGTTTTATTATTTTAAAAATCAATTGTTGGTCACAAATGTTTGTAGACAATTAATTACTATTTAATACATCTGGAAATTTGTTATTTAAAAATAGACCAGAAAATTTACTGGCGTTTTGCTTTTAAATTTTAAGTCTTTCGTAATGTTTTGTTCATATTTATGGCTTTTTAATTTCAATTATTCCTAATTCATTCAAGTCTTTTCTTTATTTTGTAATGTATTTTTTTTTTGTAATGTTATCTTTGTTTAACAAAAAATTGTTTTGTAATTATCTATACACAATTTAGACGCATCTGTGGTACCTGAATAATAAAACACGGAAGGATACCCGAATGCAATTTCATAAACCTGTGACTGTCCCTACATTCCTGTACGCTAGTCAGACATGGACTCTTGGTAAAAGGGACGTACACAGGATTCAGGCAGCCGAAATTTAATTTCTAAGAGGAACGCAAGGTTTTTTTCTATCTTGGATCGAAGACGGAACGAGGATATTAGACGCGATTTAAACATTGTATCATTGCTCCAGAAGATTGAAGATCACAGAAGGAACACTTGAATTGCATGCTTGATATCTGTCTACCTGTGGCTCAGTGGCGTAGCTAGCAAGGGTGGCACCCGGGGCGGATATAGATGGTGTCACCCCATTAACCCGCGAGAACTCGCGCCTATTTCTGGACCGGGAAAACTCGCGCGTCTTTCTCTCACTCCTATTAAATTCTATTATTATTAAGTATTTATTTTATTTTATTTTTATTAATATATGTATTTTAATTTTTTTAACTTTAATAAATCAAGGTAATTAAAAAAAACATTTTCCAAATAATTACGTGTTTATTAGCTTACACTTAACGCTAAACATTAGTGACTAATCTTACAACTCAAAATAATATAATATACTGCACACTTATACAAAAAAGATTATTTTAACTAAAATTCAAATAACAGAAAATTCAAAAATATAGTAATTTATAAATTTATTAAAAAATCAAAACATATATGTATTTAAATATATATAATACATGTATATATCTTTCTAGGCTACAAGATTCAGAATTAGAAAGAATTATTAGCATCTTTTAACGTAGTGTAATTATTGTAAGACAGGACATACTCCATAAATATCTAAAGTACACACCAATAACTGCTATTAATGTGAAAAAAACTTAAACGTTAGAACTCGCACCGTAAGAAAAACTCTCACACTGAAAACAAAAATGGGAACTAGTGAACTCGCGCAGTGAGACACTAGATGGCGTAAGCTGACAAAATTTTCTCCAACAATTCTCTCCGTGTAGCAAGGTGTCCGCCCAAGGTTACTCTACTACATCAGCACGTTAGTTGTCTAGCTGCTACAGCACCAAATTTCTCTCCGTGTAGCCAACATACTCTAGTTAAAGGTAAACGTAAATGTGAATCCACATCTGTCCGCGCCCCACCGTCCGAATTTTCGAAATTCATATAAAAAACTTCGCAATATGTACAAGCACGCGCACGGTTTTTTCATATTTTTTTTAAGTTTTTGTAAATTTTTAATTTTTTAAATCGCGGGTGTGTGTCACCCCCAAACGGGTGACACCCGGGGCGGACCGCCCCCCCTAGCTACGCCTCTGCTGTGGCTGCTTTGGGTTATCATCCTACTGGGAAGAGATATGTCGGTAGACCGAGGTGGAGATGGGTTTCGGAACAAGTCTAAGGCCTAGTCCTTGGAGTGGTGATGACGATAATGATGATGAATTATCTTTACTATTTTTTATGCAATTCAATGGAAGTCTAATATCCTCTAAAAATAATTTGATAGAGTAAAACAATTGTCGGAGTTTAATAAAATACAAATTATCTTCAAACAGTTAGAAAACTGGGCCGTACAGCAAAAAACAAGATAGAAAGCCGCCGACCAATCACATTATACTGAAACGACACATGTTTCATTACAGAACGTGAATAGTAGACGAAGAAAAACAAAACACTTGGTCAGCTCCTCAACGAGCGAAGATAAGAAGTGTGTACATGTAAACCGTACATGTAAACCAAAAGACGAACAAAACCGCACAACAAGAAAACGTACACTGTCTAAAGTCTCTGAGAAGAACGTCTTGTCAGAAAATTAATTACAGCTGTGAATTGTACGTACGCGCAAGACAAACAGAAACAAAGTTGGGATTGTTGCGGAAACTGGAGTGTAAATGAAGAAACCGGGAAGCAACGATCCGGCGAAGATGAGATGAGGGAAATGGGAGCGGGCTGACTAATGTATGCTTGAGTCTGTTATAAACCGTTTTGTCTGCTCAACTGACTTTGTTTAAACTTTGGATTAAACTTCTAACCATATTGTGTTGTGTATGCGTAGCATACTTTGTTGATATAGTCAACAATTAACTAAATATTACATGCTAGTACTTGTAAAACGCTAGTCTCTCTCTATCTGTCTCTCTCTGTCTCTCTCTCTCTCTCTCTCTCTCTCTCTCTCTCTCTCTCTCTCTCTCTCTCTCTCTCTCTCTCTCTATCTCTTTCTCCATCTATCTATCTACTTCGTAGGCTTACACGTCCGGAGTCAATGTTGATAAAATTCATTCACGGGCTGTTTGGCCGTGGTCCATTGTTTTCAACAGAAACAGACGTTTCGGCAGTGCCATCGACTGCCATCATCAGTGTAAAATCGAGTTTTCAATTTTTAATTATTAACTAGTTCTTTAATTCTTTAATTGACATCTTGAATTAATTAGGCGTCTATCATAAGTCGCTTATAACTATATTGAAGTGATTAGGTAAAATTTAATGTACCGTAAATAGTTGGATTCACTTTCATATTCACAGAGATACAAGTTATTAACATTGTAGCATGACAGATTATCCACATTATAATGAACGAAATAATGATCTTAAATAAATTAAAATTAAAATTAAATCAAAGAAAAATACAATAAAAAACAATTAAGGACCACAGTAAAGTGTACTCATAGTTTGAAGAAATAAAAATAAATTAAAAACAACTATGCAATATAAATGAGTAATAAAAAATAAAACCAAAAGCCAAGATAAAGTAAGAAGGTACCCAGGTAGGATAGCAGTAAGTAAGGCAATACCCAGAACAAACCGACATCCCTAATAACAGAACTGAAATTGGAAGAAACCACGTAGTAGAATAAAATAAAGTAGGGAAGTACCCAAAGTAAACCCAGTAATAAGAAAAAACGAAACACCAAAAGAGAGTATAGGTAACTAATGAAAGTATAACACCTAAAATAAAAAATAATGTAAAGTAGATATAAACAAAAGTGTCTAAAGGTAGAATTAAAAGTGAACTAGTGGAAATTATTTATATAATGGAAAAAACAAATCGTCCTAATCCTCTATAAATAAGATCAAAGAATACCAGTGCAAGCTATTTTATTATGTTAAATGGACTTCATGTGTCAATGTTTAAATTCTTAAACTAAGTGTATCTTAAACTAATTAGTACCTTTACACAACTTTAAAGTTTTTGTATGGAATACAGAAATAATATTTGCAGAATATTATTAAGAAAATAAACTAAAAATGTTTCTAAGCGAGTGCCACTCTTTATCTAACAACATTCATTAAAATGACAGAGATAAAACAAGAGCAGGCATTAAATAAGTGAAGTGACCAAGGGTACATCCCCAAAATAAACAAAAACAGCCAAGACTGCACAAAATTAGTTTTAAGAAATACTTTAAATAATGAAGGGACAGATGTGTTTTGTTTATATTAAGGTCAATGAACTCTATACTTAAATGTTTGAAATAGAGTATAATGTTTTTTGTTATTTTAAAATATTTATTATGTTCAATAGTATTAATCAAGGCTAAAATGTCTGAGTTTGAATACCATTCTTTTATTATAAGATATTTATTATGTTTAATAGTATTAATCAAGGCTGAAATGTCTAAGTTTGAATACAATTTTTGTTATAAAATATTTGTTATGAGTTAATAGTATTAATCAATGCTAAAATGTTAATATAGTAAAGTAATGGAATTTTAATTAAGATGGTATAAGAATAGAATGTCAGAATGGGTATAAGCAAGCTGTAATAGTCATAAAACATTATATGTGAACAAAACTAAAATCTGGACAAATAGTAAATCTCAACAATCTTATCAATGATAAATAAGTAAAATAAATTAAGTAAATTGATGAAATTTATATAATGTAAATCAATCACAGTGTATTCTAACTGTACCAATACTTTATAAAGATATTGAAGAAATGTATAAAGGATTATTGAAAAAAATGCAAGTGTAATAACACTGTAACCTAAGGGGAAGATTTAAATTAAAGATATAATTAAAAAAAAGATAACTAATTCATAAAATTACAAGGAATTAAGGAAAAATAAACATTATATTTCAATCAGGGATCTTGTTCAATAATAATTATAAATTCATAAAGATTATAAACCATTTAATGTGACAGGAAGTAAAATTTTAGGCCTACATATAAAAATACTGTGAATAAGGCATTTTGTAATGGAAAGCATGGTAAAAGTATCATATTTGGTATTAAATCACGTAGAATTAACTACAGAAAGAGAATATGTGTTAGGTATTTAATAAAATTGAATAATAGTAAAAATGTATTCATTCATATAATGTAAAAGTCAACCATGTAAGCGGAAATGCTAGAGATTTAAAACAATGTCTTTTTAATATTAAATTGGCTAAGACGTTTCGGATGAAGAAGAAAGTAAAACAGTTGATTATTAGACGTTGAGTAGTTCACATCAGAACGAGAGCTTGCGAAATATTCACTTATAGCGAAGGAAGAAGAAAGATGGCGAGCATCAACCAAGCCTATTCAATGTAAAATCGCGAATTTCGACAAAACCTTAAATAACTACTAAATTCAGTGAATTAAACCAGTATAACTATTAATGTGAACCAATATTGAACAGTAAAAGGTGCAATAACCATTTTAAAACACATAAACGATAATTCCGAATATCAAGACAAAATCTGCCATTATCGACCTTATGGAATGAAGTGAAATAAAAACATTATTCAACACAAATTACCGAAACGAATCACTGAACACTGATCCAGGACAACTACACTATCACCAGAGGGATTAATCACTATTGCTGGGACGAGGAAATCTTGGAAAAGCAACATTTATTTAAAGAGAATTCCTTGAGGTGCAGCCGTCGACAACATATGTAGCACGAAGCAGCCATCTTTGAAATCCCATGATCCTCCGCAGACCACCGCTAGCTTCACATCAAAACGAGATTGGTTCGATCAACTTACTTTACTAACCATTATATATTAAATAATATCTTTGTATTTTTAGATCTTAAGCTTTTAATTGTAAGTGTTATACTTTTCCGACTTGCCCTTTCTCTGACTATTCTAAAATAACAGCTTAAAGAACCTGAGAATTAATATTAATAATTTGTATAATAAATTTTCTCGCCCTGAGAGAGAATCGATTAATCAATCGATACAAAACCGATTATTTTATATTTTGTCAATAAAAATCCTTGAATGTTATAATTTTGACTTCTATTTATTTCTAAACTAATAAATAGAATAAAATAAAACAATATTTGATACATAACTACAAGGACAGCTGAAATCAACAACTTTAAAGGAGGACACACTTCGTATACAGAA
Organism: Magicicada septendecula; assembly: GCA_034769895.1. Lineage (NCBI taxonomy): Eukaryota > Metazoa > Arthropoda > Insecta > Hemiptera > Cicadidae > Magicicada > Magicicada septendecula. The sequence goes on from CM068374.1 coordinate 29,556,472, forward strand.
AGATCGCAGATCGATTGTTACTGGAGACAATCCATTTAACGAAGAAATATAATTCTCATTACACAAGGTGTTATACATTGATAAAAAATTAAATAAACGAATTAAAATTTACACGAATACAATACAAAAATTAATTAATGAAATTTATAATAAAATAAATAAATAAAATTATAAAAAATTAAACAAAATATTTATTTTGTTAAAAAATTGACGCTCACAACAGTGGGGCATAAAACAAAATAAACCCGAGCGGAAGTCACGTATTGTTACAACATTTATCCAGAAAATGCTGCAATCGCTGTGAATCGACGGGGTGAAAGCCTGTCATTAAGTACTCTGTGGCAAGGTGTGTTGCAAGCCTCTAATACACGTTCTTCTTTCTGATTGGCTGGTGATCGATTTATGACTTTATCGTGGCACTTAGAGAATTTATAAGTAGGAGTGGTGCCCACGGGACTTCTCCAGCCTTAACCACAGTGTATTGTGGTCACTAACGTCTACCACCTTACGTTAGCGAAGCTCGATTTTACACTGATAATGGCAGTCGATTGCACTGCCGAAACGTCTGTTTTTTGTTGGAAACAATGGACCATGGCCAAACAGCCCGGGAATGATTTTTAACAATATCTGTCTATCTATTTACCTGCCTGTTTATTAGTGCGTGTCTCTCTCTCTCTCTCCCTCTCACTCCCTCTCACTCCCTCTCACTCCCTCTCTCTTCCTTCTCTGTCTGTGCGTCAACCGATCTCCTTTATTTCTGTGTATATCTGTCTCCCTTTCTCTCTCCCCCTCTTTCCTTATACCTGTCTGTGTGTGTCTGTTTGTCTCTCTCTCTCTCTCTGCATTTTTAGTGCGTCTCTTCCTCTGTCTGTGCGTCTACAGGCATCTGTGTATCTGACTGTCTATCTGTCTGTCTCTGTCTCTCTCTCTCTCTCTCTCTCTCTCTCTCTCTCTCTCTCTCTCTCTCTCTCTCTCTCTCTTGTTGTAATATTTATTTACGTCTGCTCGCGCTACACACACGCACACGCCGCGCGTATTGTTATGTTAAATGATACTCTCCCTTGACAGTGGTAACGCAGCTACGAGGTAAAGTGTACTGACTATGAGATCGCAGACTCTAATGAGTTATCAAGTCTCCACGTTCCTAATTCAACTTTACCTTTACACATTTTATTTCTTAAATTCATTAACTATAAAATTAAAAAAAATGACTGAACAATGCGACCAAATATTCAGAAACTGAGCTTACCATTTTTATTTAATTCTTGAAAAAGAAAAGAATCTCTGATTAGAATTTGTGATTATTTTAGTGAAAAGCGTACACTGCTTTCATGTGTTTAAATTACTCATTTGATGTTAGATTAATATTAATTCAGATAAAATTCTTCATATATTTCCAAATTTCTTGTTCTTCAGCTCTCTTCCGCTGTTGTTCTCTCTCTATCTGCATTATTTCCTCTGTTTTCTCTCCCTGCGTCCCGCTTCAGAGCACACCACTTCCCTCATTACTGTACGTACTGTATCTACTTTTGAACAATTCGACTTTCAATCAGGTTTTCAGCGTGACGAGATACGTGTTCGAAAGTCGAGAACCTCCTGCCGTGTGTCTGTACACATTCCGTTTTCCATTGGCAGCTATAACGCTTTGGATACGTTGCCCGCGCAAACTGGGGGCGGCCAATTATACCCAAGGTTTACGTTGCCCGCACAAACTGGGGGCGGCTAATTATTCCCAAGATTACGTTGCCCGCGCAAACTGGGGGCGGCCAATTATTCCCAAGATTACGTTGCCCGCGCACACTGGGGGCGGCCAATTATTCCCAAGTTTACGTTGCCCGCGCAAACTGGGGGCGGCTAATTATTCCCAAGATTTACGTTGCCCGCGCAAACTGGGGGCGGCCAATTATTCCCAAGATTACGTTGGCCGCGGAAACTGGGGGCGCCCAATTATTCCCAAGATTACGTTGCCCGCGGAAACTGGGGGCGGCCAATCATTCCCAAGATTACGTTGCCCGCGGTTTTCTCCACCGTGTCTATCTGCGTGTGTGTAAATTTAATTATGTAAAAACTGCCAGCTGCATTATCTGGAACATAATCTCTCACACATTTAGTTCACGAAAAAATACAGATGGCAGCACTTTTACATTTTACGTTGCTTATGTTACAAACTGTAATCATGTTTTCGCAGCAATTTCCAGGAAGTCAGATGTTATTTACATGCGTGCAGCATTGATTACAATGACCGTTTGTGTTTGTAACTAGTTTAGCTATATAATTAATTTTAAGTAGATTTTATGTTAAATTTATAAATGCAAACTCATCCAAAACGTATGTAAAACTTTTTTTGTACATGAAAAAATTCATTTTTTTTAATTAATAAAAAATATTAAATGTGATAGTATTGTAAACCTATTTATGTCACATTAAAAGACAAGAATTGAACTTTTAAATTATATATATATATATATAAGTTTTAGAAAAAAATGTACTAGTCTCTGCAGAAAAAATAATGAAATACATGAAAAATCATCCGTACTCAAAGAAAATGCAAGTTAAAAAACACGCGTAACCAAAGTGGTAAACAATGTCGTTTTGTCTGCGGTTGTCAACATTCCATTGCGTAAAATTTGGGAACCATTTAAACAGAGAGCAGCACCAACCTACAGTAGAGGCAAGATATAAACAATAACGACACCGTCGTATTGAAGCTCTTGATCTTTACCTCACGGCCTGTCGAGAACAAAAGTATCCAACGAGAATTTATCCACACACCATAAATGGATAACGCAACTTTCGCAAGTAGTATACGACGATATTAAATGTATAATAAGTAAAGTATTTGAATAATAATAATAATCGATTGGAAACGCAATCGAGCAGAAACCAAAGATAACGGTAACTTTATCTGTATCACGTGTCGCAGGTACGTTAACAAACCACTGACTACGCTATTCATTCAGCAGACATTTAATAGAGACCGTACGTTGTTGGAGATTTACCTTCAGCTTCGGTTTACAAAACTTATTTAAACGTCTCAAAGTACTAATTAAAGTTATTTGAAATGTGTAAGGATTATCGTTATCAATAATATTCTTCTTCTTCTTTTTCTTCTTCTTCTTCTTTGTCTTCTTCTTCTTCTCCTTCTTCTTCTCCTCCTCCTCCTCCCCTCCTCCTCCTCCTCCTCTTCAAGGATTAAGTTTTCGGCACCCATCTCATCCTCGGACGACCCACGTCTCTTCTACCAGTGGCTTTATAGTTCAGTGCCGGTTTCAGTAATCGATCCTCTGTCATACTTTGCAGATGATCCCACCATTGTCTTCTGTAAATTTAACATTTATTTCCTTTACTTTGAGTTTTGCTCTGATATCTTCATTCCTTATTCTATCTTGCAATGTATAATTTAAAGTATTTCGAACAAAGTTGCATTTCAGCACTCTGAATCGTGCAGCTTTCCTTTTTTTGTCATAACCCACTTGCGTAAATCAACGTGGGTATTTCAATTGTCTTATAACATTTAATTCTTGTGCTGTGTCCTGTTTTATTTCTAAGACAATAATATTATTATTGTTTGAAAATTAAATCCATTACAATTGTTTGATCTTTACATACGTTCCTCCATGATTCCTGCTCTTCATCGTTGAAAAAGGGACAAGGTTCTGAAAGAGGCCTTTTCCATATTAATTACAAAAATTATTTACAAAAATAAAACAAGATCATTTAAATTGTTTCCCCTTATATCTAAAAATATAACTAGTATACTCCATGAGCTGAAAAACTCGTTTACTATTTGAAACGAGCGGAATTGTTAAATAAATTCCAATATTAGATAACAAAATACACATCTAAAATACACATTTGAAATAGATATCTAAGATATCTACTATTGGACGATATTAGATAATATAATTATGGGAAAATTACAAAAATCTCACTTACTGTACTATTTCTTTAGTCTTCTTCTTCTTCTCCATGTCACATTATAGGCGTACAACCTGTTCCGACTTCACTGAAGCCACCACCTCTTCCTTGGTCTACCTATATCTCGTCTTCTTTGAGGTCTGCATCTTATTACTTGTTAATAATTAATGCTGGATACCTTTACTTGGTGAAAATCCATTGTAAATTATAGTAAAAAATAAAACCATAAAATAGTTTTAGTGATTTCCACTCGTCAATATATTAAAATTATAAAACCATGACAGCTGTTTCGGCAGCACAGTGCCTGATGAAGGCAGTACACCATCTGATGAAGGCACTGTGCTGCCGAAACAGCTGTCATGGTTTTATAATTTTAATAAATTGACGAGTGGAAATCACTAAAACTATTTTATGGTTTTATTTTTTACTATAATTTATTACTTGTTTAGATAGCCTCATATCTTCCCGTTCTCTCGATATGCTGCCTCCATTTTATTTGTCGTTCCCTTATTCTGCTGGCCATAGAATATACATTTAGCTCAGTTCGTATATCTTCATTTCGTATATGATCTCTAAGGGTGCAACCGTTGGTTTTTCTCAAAAACTTCATTTCACGTATTTGTATTTCTTTAGTAATATACCAATTTTAAGGCACACAATCACTAAAAATACTGAACATTAAGTTTTAGGTTGCAATTCCTTTTATTCATTGTGTGTATGATCACCAAGATGCAATAGTTAATCTTTAAAATAGGTTAAGATACCTGTTATTCCTTCATGCAACTTACTTTGGTCGTCGCATGGTGTTATACCACTGACACTACAATACACGCTCATTCGTATCACCCGTGGTCCCAGAAAATGGCGGCATACAATGCATTTGTCCATAGACTTCTTACTGTACCCTTAGAGCAAGATGGCTTCATTTATGAAGTAAACACTTTAAAACACATCGCCATATCCAGCGGTTATAACGGTAATATAATAGATAAACTTATCTTCAGGCACAAGAACAAAACTCAAATTCCGAACAGCGCGGTGCCTAATGCTGACAGATATATATATCGGTGGAGTACACATCTTTGTTGTATAACATCATAAGAAACCAATTTAAGAAATGCAATATCGCAGTTATCTTTAGGACAAAAAATAACATTGAAAATGCACTGCGCCCCAAGATACACAGAAGCGTAGAGACACGCTCTGGCGTTTACAAAATTGTATGTGATGATTGCGACATGTTTTACACATCGGCCAGACCGGGAGACGTTTTGAAGATAGGTTCAAGGAACACCTGTCCATGAAGAATGTGATAAACAGTAAATCGGCTTACGCGCAACACCTGATTGATTGTGATCACAGTTACACTAACTTCTCTGTTAATCTTAAGCCCATACACTTTTGTAAGAAGGGCCGATATATGAATGCATTAGAAGAGTATGAGATATATAAAGCGGCCAAGTCACAGAAAGAGTGCCTGTTGAACGATATGGTGTCGTTCAAATCCAACGCGCTCTTCGATACTGTGATACAAAAACTGGCACAGACATGAGGAGTACGACCAACTTATCTCTGCATTGGACTTTATACGGTCAGTGCACGTTTACTTTCTCGACGATGCGCATCGTCCCCTCTCGCGCAGTATGAGTGTTTATTGAATTCAGTGTTTTATATGTATGTGTTTTTATGAACTGACGAGCTCGACCCGAGTGATCATCACCTGAAGATGGAACCTTGATCCTGAAACGCGTCGTGCCTAGCGACCAAAGTAAGTTGCATGAAGGATTAGGAGGTATCTTATCCTATTTTAAAGATTAATTCCTTTTAGTCTGACACGTATTTTTACAATGTTTTCAAATTTTCAATTTCTTTTTTTGTTCCCTCAGTCCCAAAATGTTGAAATTTCAAAACCTCAACATGATACTCACATACTAGCTAAAAATTCTCTTTAATTTGGTAGCCCATATCAATTTTTTGTCATTTTAAAAATATTTTCACCCACTTTTAGGGTTATCACTATACTCAGATTGTGGTTAAAAATCCCTGCGTACGCAGGAAGTTATTAACATCGATTAGGATTCGGTAGGGTGTGTTAATGAGTTCGCTTGTCTCGGATCTGTGGTGACCGGTGACAACAACACGTCAGCAGAAATAAAGAGTAGAATCATGTCTGCGAATTGATGCTACTTTGTCCTACTGCACCAGCTAAGGTCAAGAAATATTTTTAGAAACCGTATAAAACCTTTCCTAGGCTTACACGGTCGGAGTCAATCCCATTAAAATCCATTCCCGGGCTGTTTGGCCGTGGTCCATTGTTTCTTTCTATAACAGACGTTTCGGCAGTGCCATCGATTGCCATCGTCAGTGTAAAAAATCGAACTGCACTAATGTAGGGTGGTACATGTCAGAGCTAAGGCTAGACTTAGCCACAGAACTGTGGTCTCTGTTTTTTACATGTAATTCAGTAATGTCTCTATTTTTACAGTACTGTGCAGGTCGATTTTTTACACTGACGATGGCAGTCGATGGTATTGCCGAAACGTCTGTTTTAGAAAGAAACAATGGACCACGGCCAAACAGCCCGATATGGATTTTAATAACGTATAAAACATTAATAAGGCAAGTGTGAGACACGGACGCTCACGAAAAGAGATGAATCAGTGCTGGGATGTTTTGGAAAGGAACGTCTTAAGGAAAATTTACGGGGTTTGTTATAAAAATGGATCTTGGAAGCAAAGGTACAACTTGGAACTCTATAGGCTGTTCCAAGGGCGTACCTTGTGAAAATAATTAAAGTAAGTAGACAGCGATTATGAGAATGCATGGAAGGCCATGTTATGAGAATGCATGGAAACGACCCTACTATGAAAACAATGTTGGGGAGGAGGCCTTTTGGTCAGTGCAAGCGAAGAAGACCAAAAATAAGATGCCTAGTTAATACAGAATAGTAACTGCTTACTATTGGAGTGAGAGGGTGCCAGCGGCGAGCTGTGGATGGACACGACTGGAGGAGACTAATGACGCCATAACAGCCTTTATTATTATTATCATCATCATCTTCTTCTTCTTCTTCTTAACGCTTTTTAGGCTTTAGCGGCCTGTTCCACAGTCCACCTTTTCTTAGGTCTATCAACTTTTCTTCTGCCTCTAGGGTTGTAATCTTTCGCCATCTTCGGTATTCTACTTTCTTACATTCTATCTATGTATTGAGTACATTTTCTTCTGTATTCTTTAATCCTTTTATTAGCTGTGCAGAAATATCTAAATCACTTCTTAAATCCTTATTTCTTATATGATCTCGTCTATTATACCTTTTAACTGACCGCAAAAATTTCATTTCTGCTGTTTGTATCTTCTGTTCATCATTTTTCTTTATGATCCATGTTTCAGAACCATACAATAGTGTAGGTATTGCCATTGTTTTATGAAATTTTATTTGGGTTTATTTTCTACATTTATTTTCCAACGTTCTCCAAATCGTTCAACACATTCTTGTGAAATTCGCCATTTTATTTTCTATATCTCTATTTTGATCATAAGTAATGTCATGCCCAAGATAGTTAAAACGTCTTACTTGCTCTATGCACGTGTTGTCTGTTCATATTTTGGTCCGAACCGGTTCATCCCCTGTAAAAGCCACTACTTTTGTCTTTGATTCAGATATGTTACAGTTAGGTTCTTTTCCTATTTTACCTTTATTATTATCATTATTTATTTATTTATTACTATTTTCTGGTGTATTTCGTGATACTTTATTCATACCAATCTTCATATCAATTAAATAGTTCTTTAATTCTTCAATTAAGATCTTCAATTAGTTAGGCTTTTAACAGATTTAGCTTATAACAATATTAAAGGAAACAGATACTTTGGTGTACTGCAAATAGTTGGATTCAATATCTTATTCACAAAACTGTAAATTTGGACTGCCGGTACCTAGGTAAGCAGCAGCTTACCTTAAAAAGCGATGTATCCTTAGAAACAACATCGTTATAAGATTTTGTCCAACATCCTGTGTAAGACATTTTCAAGCCATTTCGTAAGAAACATAACAAAGACAATAGAATAAATAAGACAAAGAGATAGACAAAAAGCGTTCAAAATGAGGAAAGAGGAAGCCATAGAGAACGGAAGTGAGACCAAGAAACAGGGACAGAGAAGTGGCACTTAAAGTGGGCGGAGATAACACTGTGCGACTGTATACATAACAATACAGAGTGGTAAATAAATCTCGTTGTTTCTACAGAGACAGGCTGCAACGGGACGTCAGGAGGAGCTTTCCTTTTTTGCGTGAAACCCATTCGCTTTCGTCCAGTTCACTGACTTACGAATGCGCTTGCACAACAACAAGTATGACACACGCGCACACACACGAAACGGATTGTAAACAAGATAATAAGTGTATTATTATGTACGTCGTATGGAAGTACAATTACCCGTTAACTCAAAAAAGTTAGGTTCTTTATTTTAAGTGTTACTGTGACATAATCATTGTATATTGTTACGACGGTCTACTGATCGTCGTATGGTACAGTGGAAACAAAATACAAGACACCAATTAAGTCACTAATCACCAGCTTTAATGTTCACAGTTAAACAGTTCGTAATTAACAACACAGTCTCCTACAGCAAATAAAATAAAAATTGTTCATACCCAATAAAATGTCAACTAATATTAAACATACAATTGTATTACAATATACCGCCCGACTATAAAACACAACACTTCACTATTAACCACTTGAACGCACAAAGTAATATCGCCCGATAATAACTCTCGAACCGCACTGTAATTTATCGCAACTGCAACTGACTAACTAAGGCCGCTGCTGCCGCCTACTATTTATACAACGGTCACAGACCAGAAGATTCCAAACTACGTGTTAGCACCAGTGTGTACGACGTAATTAATTGCGGCCTTGACACAGTGCGAGCGAGCGCGCAAATTCTATCACAGTCTAGCAAATGTGTCGAGAAGCACGTACGCCACACGCATTACATTCCGGATCCCTCTGGAACACTCGATAAACACGTAGATTGTTCTGTGATGTCATAACAATATGCACATTAAGCGTAACATACACAGTAACTAAATATTATGAGTACACTGGATAGGATTGCCCAATATCGACAAAAATGGTTGGAACATCATGACCTAAAGTACGACTACCGCATCCCCAAACTACTATTGTACTATAAGCCAATAGGACGAAGAGGTGTGAGACGTCCGAAGAAGCGCTAGAGTGACCAGCTCTAGTCTATCTGTTTGGGACCGGAACAAACAATTTTTGGTATAATCCTATGTAAAGATGATGATGACAATGTACTTAAGGGGGAACCCTACCTGGAAAATCGCTAAAAACGAATTTTTTTTTTCAATTTTTGTTTTATTTTATTTTCTTAATCTGTGAAGTTTTCTGGTTCTAATGACATATAATATGTGACAAAAATTTTATAAGAACTTGGTTTTATTAAGCTTATAAGATACGCCTACTTTTACTTTTTCGCGACATCGCCTGGTTACAACCATGAATAAGAATGAGAATGAGTTCAAAATAAAATAAAACAAAATGATGGTCATATTTACATGAAATATACACAATAACAGTGTAAAATTATGAATTACATTCACTCAGTTGGCAATCCTGGTTATAATAATGTGGATCAGTTGACTATCAGCTGTTATTTTTTATTGCAAACTAATACAATTCGAGGTTAGTTTTCATCACTTGTGATTTAGTGAATTAGTAAAGGTTATTTTTGTTTGCTGTTTACCTTCCTAATTGTGTTTAGTAAAATTCTTTTTTACACATAATATAATAACAAGTAAAAGGCAAGTAAGTAAACTATTTGCTGTTGTTATAAAAATACACTAGGCCTAAATAAAACAAAAGAATGGGTAAAAGAAGAAAGCATACATCACAAAAGGCTAGATCACATAGTGTTATTTCCAAGAAAAAGAAAGCAAGTTTAGCTATTATGAAGAGATGGGGAAATACTGATAAAAATACGCATGCACAAGAAAATCCTAATTTGGGAGAATTTAGTAGTACTATGTCAGAACCTTGCGATTTGGCTGAGACTGAGCCTAACCAGCCATGCACATCTACTGGTATTACTCATAATCTTAAAGCACCTGAGGGGGACTGTGTAAAAAAAAGAAAAATTAAATGTTAGACTGAGTGATATTGAAAACTCTTTCGTTATGGGGACCAATTCGGAAGACGATAATGAAGTACAAATTGAACCGGACTACAAAATTATTGACATGCACTACAAATGTTAAGGCAAAGAAGGGCTATAGCTGTATAATGTACAAGCATTCGACTTTATCTCGCTCCACCTTGAAAAACACTATTTTTGTCCCATATTATATAAGAAGCAAGTAAAAACATGGTTGATTTATTACTTGACGAAAAACGTTTTGTATAACATTTTTAAAATTCATAAGTCAAGACAAAAAAGAACTGGCAGAGTCCTTCAGATTGTGTGGACTTGTGTGTAATTGATTACTTTCGTCTGCCCGCTGGAATGAGTTGTTTAGGTGAGCAGACAGTGTGTTTCCAACCCTATAAACATCTGCTCCTTCATATTTTACCGCACATGAAATACTGACGTCATTTGTTGTGGCGTTAAGCCTAACGACAGTCGAGATTCTCGTAAGTAACAGCCGTCTATTAAGTTGCTCCTCTCATGCAGTTGTTACACTTCCGCCGAAAACCAGATAAAACGCAAACATTATTAACAAAAAAAAAACATGTTATCAGAAGTTTAATTAAGCAAGTTGTGTTAGTGGTTATAATCACAAACAGCATTATTACTGTTGCACACCGCTATAGAAAAAAAATATGGGAAGTAAAGAAAGACGTCAACAAAATGGCGACTAAATTATTGCCACTGAAAAATGTTAAAATAATTTGGCTAAATTAATACGTAAACTTGAAAAAAATAAAAAAGGTAAAACGGTTCTTCTTCTTTATCTTCTTCTTCTACTTCTTCTTCTTCTTCTTCTTCTTCTTCTTCTTCTTCTTCTTCTTCTTCTTCTTCTTCTTCTTCTGGGGTTCCTATCCGTTTCGGATGTTGGATATCATACAGACCATTTTAACTTTTTGTACTGCTGCACGGAATAAGTCAGTTGTATTCATGCCAAACCAGGTCAATTTTAAAATAGGTTAGATACCTGATATGCCTTCATGCAACTTACTTTGGTCGCTATGCACGACGCGTTTCAGGATCAAGGTCCCATCTTCAGGTGATGATCACTCGGGTCGAGCTCGTCAGTTCATAAAAACACACATAAAACATAAAAAACACTGAATTCAATAAACACTCATACTGCGCGAGAGGGGACGATGCGCATCGTCGAGAAAGTAAACGTGCACTGGCCGTATAAAGTCCAATGGAGAGATAAGTTGGTCGTACTCCTCATGTCTGTGCCAGTTTTTGTATCACAGTATCGTTGGTTTTGAACGACATCATATCGTTCAACAGGCACTCTTTCTGTGACTTGGCCGCTTTATATATCTCATACTCTTCTAATGCATTCATATATCGGCCCTTCTTACAAAAGTGTATGGGCTTAAGATTAACAGAGAAGTTAGTTTAACTGTGATCACAATCAATCAGGTGTTGCGCGTAAGCCGATTAACTGTTTATCAAATTCTTCATGGGCAGGTGTTCCTTGAACCTCTCTTCAAAACGTCTCCCGGTCTGGCCGATGTAAAACATGTCGCAATCATCACACACAATTTTGTAAACGCCAGAGCGTGTCTCTACGCTTCTGTGTATCTTGGGGCGCAGTGCATTTTCAATGTTATTTTTTGTCCTAAAGATAAATGCGATATTGTATTTCTTAAATTGGTTTTTTATAATGTTAGGCAACAAAGGTGTGTACTCTACCGATATATATCTGTCAGTATTATGCACCGCGCTGTTCGGAATTTGAGTTTTGTTCTTGCGCCTGGAGATAAGTTTATCTATTATACTAGCGTTATAACCGTTGGATATGGCGATGTGTTTTAAAGTCAATGAAGCAATCTTGCTCTAAGGGTACAGTAAGAAGTCTATGGACAAATGCATTGTATGCCCCCATTTTCTGGGACCACGGGTGATACGAATGAGCGTGTACTGTGGTGTCAGTGGTAGTAGGCTTTCTGTAAATTTAAATTTGAAAGAGTCCTGAGATTTAATTATGGTCAGGTCAAGAAAGTTCAGTTGGTTATTCTCCTCTGTTTCAAGTGTAAATTGTATGTGTTTGTTAACACTGTTCAAGTAGTTTTTGAGAAGTTCAATTTGTCTTAATGTGCCATAAAAGACGATAAATGTGTCATCGACTTACCTGTAATAGGACACGATGTTTTTACGGTATTTATTATTACTAGAAAATAAATATTCAATTTCGAAAAAATGAAGATAAAGGTCAGAAAGTATCCCGCTTAGAGGAGATCCCATGCTCAGGCAGTGTTTTATGTGTGTGTTTTTATGAACTGACGAGCTCGACCCCAGTGAGCACCTGAAGATGGGACCTTGATCCTGAAACGCGTCGTGCATAGCGACCAAAGTAAGTTGCATGAAGAAATATCAGGTATCTAACCTATTTTAAAATTAACCATTGCATCTTTTTGACCATACACACAATGAATACAAACCAGGTTCTTTAAATTTCTCAGCCATGATATTCTCGGTCCCCCAACTCCTCTCTTTCCAAGTATTTTTCCCTGTAGTATGGACTGCAATAAGTAAAATCTCTGTTCATTTCTCATGAGATGTTCCAGGCACTGAAGCTTTCTTATCTTCACTGTGTTAATAACTTCCCTACCTTTCTTCATCTTTCAAAGAACTTCAACATTAGTTATATATGCTGTCCATGAAATGCTCAGTATTCTACGGTAAAGCCACATAGCGAAAGATTCCAATTTTTTAGTTGTGGCTTCAGTCGAAGTCCAAGATTCTACACCGTAGAAGAGGACCGACAGCAGCGTAAAAGTCTCATCTTTGTGTTTATTGTTAAATCGTGACTTTTGAATAAACTGCTCATTCTAGTGTACACTGCTCTTGCCTTTTCGATTCTGTTCTTTATTTCTTGAGAGTGGTCCCATTGTTCATTGACTATAGTACCATAATAAGTAAATTTGCTTACACATTCAACTGGCCTTTGGTTTATATTAAGGGTGCTTTTTGTGAACTTGTTCTTAGATACAATCATTAGCTTACTTCATTCTCATTCATATACAATCTAATTATTTAAAGCTATAATCTATTGTTTTCACTGTTATGTGCCTTACCAATTGTTTTCCTGCTTGTATAATTAATTGTTGTTATTGTTATACACCTACTCTTATATAACGTATAGCTGTTACACCCGCCGCTTCGCCCGCTTTATATACGAGGGTCATTTAGTAAGTAAACAGACAAACAGTTGTGGAGCAAAAACTTTTTATTCAATCAATACAATTTTTTTTTTTTACTTTTCAACGTAATCTCCAGCAACGTCTATGCACTTGTCTCATCTTTTTACAAGCTTTATTATTCCCTCAGCAAAGAATTTTTTACCTTTATGTCGAAGCCAGTTTTGGACTTTTTCCTTCACTTCTTCATTGCTGTTGAACTTGACACCACGCAAAGTCTCCTTGAGTAGTGGCCCAAACAAGGAAAAGTTAGATCGGGCAAGGTCAGGGCTATAAGGGGGATGAGGCAGGATCTCCCACCCTACTTTTTTTATTGTTTTGAGCGTCAGTTTTGCCGTGTGTGGGCGGTGTAACGCAACAGAAATACTAGCATCCGTGTTACATAAAAACAAGGTTAACAGAATAATAAACAAGTCAATATCTAACCCCATGATAGAACAAAGATCTAATAATTACATTTATAATTATAGATAAAGGTAAATAAGGATGCAAGGTAGTATTAACAAGAATAAACGAACCTGTAAGTAGATAATAATTGATGATATATGTTTAGTGAAGAGCAAACAAAAAATGAAACAATAATTTACTTTATAGTAATAGCAAATAAGAATTTTGAGTTAAGAGATATTATTTTGTGACAACAAATGTTATGATAAAGTTTATGTTATGTTATACCAAATATGTGTTGAGTTAATGAAAGATAATGAAACAAGATGTATTATTCAATGACTGTTGTAGAATGAAGTGTGAAGCAGCTAATTAACGTTAATAGATTTGAGTTTTCTTATATGTGATCCATAGGTCAAGATAAAATTGTTATTAGATATGGAAAAAATAATTGTTTATTTAAATGTTAATAGTTAAGATTTGATTATATATATGAATTTATGTAAAAGGGGCTATAGATGTTTACCAGTTATAAACACAGGTAGATCCGTTTACAATAAAAGGCCTAACAGCCAAAACCACTATATAACCACTCATAACATAAAGGTTAGGTACATCAATTAATAATAATTAATGAATACGATTTGAAGAGCTAGAAAAAAACATTAAATTAATAATGATACATAATAAAATTTATACAAATTATGATAATGCCATAATGCCATGATATCGATTAATAACGTTTAATATCAAAAGGGTATTAAATATAAAAAAGAAAAAAAAACAGGCTTATATAAAAAAACCAGCAGAATATGTGTAGAAAATAATAAACCAACTATCGGTAAAGTTACATTCCGATAGGATAGCAAATTGATAAGGAATAGACAAAAAATATATGAAATAAACACTATATTCAAAACATGTGGAAGGAAGAAAAATCATGTGTTGCTAGGGACGACAGGAAAAGAGGAAGTTGTTGATTTGACAATAATTGCTTTGATGATCTGAATGTGATAAGATTAAAAAACCCAAGAAATGTCTATTTAATCGGAATATTCTAAATTATCAGACACTATTATAAAACACAAAATCCTAATGATAATATTTATTACTCTTACCAGTACAGTTTAACCAAATAAGACTATAGTATGAAATCACAATAGAAAATAAATAACTGGATTCTACAAGGAAGAACTGGAACTGTCCCATATCCGAAGGGAATTGATGATATATTAAACCAAATAGAAAGAATTAACAGTATCACAATTAATAATATACACTACACCAGAAGTTATAACTTTTCAAATACACGGAACAACACTAATTGCTTCAACCGAGAGAAGAACGTATTTGGATCCTGGAGTTGCAGAAGAAGCATCAATCGGGCTATAAACCAATCTGTATTTCCGAAGTGGACAGGACAAGAATTCCATTTTATTAAACCGAAGAAAGAATATCGTACGGCATAATTGTCCAGAACAGTAAATTTATCAATCAACCGCCTACACGATTTGCTTCGTTCTAGTCTGGTAAATTATTATTATATTAATCATACTAACTACACAACACTTCAAATTTGTAAATCTTGCATTCTTATCTATGTATTTTTAATCTTCCCCACAGTTACAAGAACCTTCACACCCTGAATTAAATTAATTACAAATTAAAACACACTATATAACTGAATTTAAATAAAGGATCGGAATAATCAACAATCGATTCACGCAATCTATAGCCCAAGCATATGTTAGTTAGAACATATCTTATTCAATGTTAAAGAAGTAAACAAATAAAGAACCTGTATATAATTGCAAAATCTTGTTATTTGGAGTATGATTTAATGAGTTGGGAATAAAAAATAACTGAATAAATATAGAATAATTGGTTAACATAAACAGTGAAATAACCTATAAGTTTCGTTGAGCCGATACTACAGCGCTTATAGCGGAATTATCTGACACCAAAGAGAGAGCGTAAAAATACAAAATTAGACATAATTCTCTTCAAGGCTTCAAGGCTTCATAGGGTTGAACGAAATTACAGAATAACGCATTAATTATTTAAGTTTCAGGTACACTAACACTGATATTTTTTAGAGAGCTAAGTTAATATTAATTAATTACATCAATATATCCCACAACTCCAAATATCTCAGATATTTAAATAATTAAGTAAACTAAACGACCTAAGAGAGTAAAAACAGGGGAACATACCCGTTCATAGCAACGAATAGGCTTACATTGCGTGAAAATAACGAAACGCTCGTACTCGTCCCATTACAAATTAACGAACTCAACAGTGGGGGCTTGAACCCGATATATAACAGCGGGCATTATCGTGAAGAAGAATCACACCTTTCCTCTGCCATCCCGGACATTTCTTTTTCAATGCAGGCTTAACTTTGTTCATAATCATGTCAGAATAGTACTGACTATTGATGGTACGCTGGTCTTGTAGGTAATCGCAGTAAATTGGGCCTTGGGAGCTCCAAAAGGTGCTTAACATCACCTTACCAGCCGATGGCTGGGTTTTGAATTTCTTTTTGGCGGGTGAACTGGGATGTTTCCACTCCATGATTTGTCGCTTTGACTCAGGTTCAAAATAGTGAATCCAAGTTTCATCACACGTAAAAATTCTTTTCAAAAATTCATCACCTTCAGCCATAAAGCGATTTTTATAAAGTACTGTCCTCAAGAGGACACGCCATCGTAAATAAAACTGTATTGGTTATGTTTATGCAATATATTATTGAACAGCTGATCAAAACTCACAACGACGTTGCCAGGTAACACTCCTGAAAGTTTCAATCAGCTGCTACAATTAATTTCTTTTCTACAGCTGTTTGTCTGTTTTATTGAATGACCCTCGTATATATAAATCGGTTCATAACGTTATCCTACGTCTTCCGATCCCTAGTCTCCACTGGTCTCGATCTATCCAAGATTCTTCTTCCAATTCCCGGTTTCTCATTGCCCGGTTGATGCCTTCTCTCCAACTCAACGTAGGTCTTCCTCTTCGCCTACGACCGTATGGTGTCCATCTCAAAATTTGCTTGGGGAGTCGATTATCCGGCATTCAATGCACATGCCCAAACCATCTTAGCTGTTTTGTTTTTATGTCGTCGACAATGGAGTACTGTACCCTCATTATCTCCCGGATTCTGACGTTTCTTACTTTTTCCAGTTTTGACCTCCCTGCCGCTCTTCGCCAATAACCGATTTCAGTAGCTTCCAACAACTTTTCTGTTCTTTGTATTATTGGCCATATCTGTATTATTGGCCATATTTCACACCCGTATGACGTAACTGGTTTCAAGATTGTATTGTATATACGGTGTTTATTTTGTTTTGACATTTGTTGGTCCCACAATATGTTGTTCAGCAATGCTATTGATTTTCTTCCCAGGTTATTTCTTTCTCTTATCGCTTTATCTAGACTACCATCTTGTGTAACTGTTTCGCCCCGCCCGCTTCATTGTTTTATTTTAATTGACATTTTTTTAACAGACAATTTTTTAAAAATCATCATTCGTCAAATTATCTTTATTTTTGCGGTTTCTGCGCAGCTTTGTTTCTATTTAAAGGTTTTTAACCGCGTTATTATTTGCCCGTATATTGTCATGGGTCGTTAGGAATTGAGTTTTCTGAGGGGTGGGAAACGCATTGAATTTAAAGCCGCGTCCAGAGGTACGAACCGCACGGTGTGCACACCGTACGTCGTAATTTTTTGTTTCGGCGTACGGTGTGCGAGTTTCCGAGATCCAGAAATTCTGGCGTACCAACCACGAACCAGTCTTGCAATTACTATGGAGCAGGAAGGAGCTCTCCTCGTGTGCAGTGGTGCTGCAGCCGTCATCGGTTATATTTTGAGGAAGAGGAAACACCGACGGGATAGCCGACGTCGTTGGTGGTCAACAAATATTTTTTTGCAACGAAAAGACGAGTAAGTCAACATTTTCGAACACAAGAAGTTGCAGAATGATTTCACTTCCCAGTTTTCGGGCGTTGTGTTCAGTTTATCAGAGGTTGTCTTCAAAATTGCCATGGCACTTTCTAATAGGTTATCGTCGGCTTGCTGTTGTGTTTTCTTTCTCTTTGCTGATGGAAGTGTAGCAGGTCTAGAAAACTCACTGGCTTCCGTTTGATCTCCAGGATTCGTATTTGGATTTGGAGGTTGTTCGTGGATGGGAGAATCGTTCTCTGATACCTGAAATACATAAATTGAAAACTGTTGTTGTATCTCCATGTCAACATAAAAATAATTTTTGGCGTTGATAGGAATATTTGGAGTAAAATAAAAAAAAAGTAAAATAAATATATAAATAAAAAACGTATAGCATCCATGTAAATTTAACACGGTTTTCGAAAAGAGTGTGGAGCCTCGTGCCAGATGTTTTGACATGGATATGTATTTAGGCTGGGGGTCAGTCGAAAATTTTAAGATAAAAAAAAAATACCGCACAAAACTGAAGGCGTCTATCTACCAACAAGGTTTGTGATTTTACAAAGACATATCCATGATCAAATGTTTTTCCCGGAAAGGGACAAATTTCTATGTTTACTTTGATGATTGCGATCAGTTTCCCTGACAGCCTGTTGATTATGTCACCTACGCATATGTATTAATTTATATTTGTTGTTGTTTTTTAGCTACCAAGCAATCCTGCGAACTGGAAAGAAACATCCGAGATATTTCAAGAGAAATGGAATTTACCACATTGCGCTGGAGCAATGGATGGTAAACATGTCGTTTTGCAGGCTCATTTTGCTGAAATGTGTACAGTGTCCATTCTTTTGCGAGGAGTATCCCTGTCTTCCAAGAACTTCATCGACCCGAACGCAAACCAGTGGCTGGTATACACTTGCGAAGTACCTATAGAAAAATAATACGATTGTTATTATTATTTTGTTATCGTTATAATAATAATAATAGGTAAAAAATGCAAAGCAAAATAATTCAAAATGAAAGATTAAATCAAGTACCTATGTAGCTGTCAGTATTATTTATAGATAGACACATAGCTAGGTAAATAAAAATAAAATGCCGGAAAATATCGGAAGCAATATAAAACGAACCTAGTATTTATAGATTGATACTTAAATAAATGAAAATAAAATGAAAGGTACTAGTTTACAAAAAGAAATTTACCTGTTCCAGTTCCTGTGGAATTATTTACTTTCCCCTTCTCTCTTCTGTAAGATGAAAGTAAATAAATCATTTTCTTTTTACACTCCTCCGCAGGCCGCAACATCTTATCACCAATGTCCTTCCACGCGTCACTTTTTTTTATTTTATTAAAATGTTGTGAATCTGAAGGTTTCCACAATAATGGATATTGTTTATAAATTTCGATCAACTCGAGAACTTTATCTTCTGACCACTCCATAACACTAAAAAGAAACTAGAAAGAAAAACAGTAGAAAGAAAACACAAATTAGTTCGCGAGGGGGAACGGTACGTGTGCGCCGCACTGTCCAGACACCAACTACCTGTCCACACATGACGCACGAACCGCTTTGTGTTCGCGGGAAAAACCGACAAAATCTGGATCGTGGCGCACGGTGTGCGAACGGTGCGCGCACCGTGTGCAACGTGTATGTCGCGCTGTCCAGACGGGGGAATTTCATGTACGCGCACGGTGTGCACACCGTGCGGTGCGTACGTCTGGACGCGACTTAACACGGAGGTAGAAAAAACGCACGGCCGTCAACTTTGCTGCTTTTTCAAGGTCTCCCGCATGGAAACGCAACCGGCTGCGTTTCTACTGCGTTTGTGTTACTTTTGTAACACGCACGAGGGTGGTCATACGGACTGTTGAAAGATGCCGCTAAATAGAATTTGTTTATTTACTTGTTACTATGCTAAATAATTCTGATCTCCATGGTGTTGTTGACATCTTTCTACGAGTCACACATCGACTGTGAATAACCGCATAATTAAAAGAGCCTAAATTGTGTAAACGAGGCGGAATATCAAATTCCAAGCTAAACCGACTTTTTCGCCTTGTGTCGAAGGTTACCTGTGCAAAATTTGGTCGAAATCGGTGTAAAGCTGTGGATTTGTATTCAATACAAAGAAAAACTCCTCAGACTTTGAGTTTTATATATACAGATAAATTAGCAGTAGTATTTAATGTATTTCATTACGTATTTATTGCATTATCAGAAATACGTAAAAATATAAATTTTATAATGTTTTAAGACAATTACAAAATATATAGACGTAATCTGCATTTTCAAGTTACATCAACACAAGTACCCGTTAACTCAAAAACGTTAGGTTCTTTATTTTAAGTGTTACTGTGTTATAAGCGTTTTATATACTCATTAAACACTATGTTTTCCTTTTACTTATTTCAGCAGTAAACTAAAAACTAAAAACCGTTGTCACCTAACCTCACAAATGAAAACAACACGTATTTTCGCTTTGCATTAAGAAATAGGACAGTTTACAATTAGTACACTTCTTCTTTTCCACATCGTAATATATCGACACAATCGCATATTAAAAACATGGAAAATGAACTGCACGAACGGACAAACGTACAGTTCCGATGCTGCTAAATAGCATTTGTTTATTTACTTGTTACTATGGTAATTAATTCTGCTCTCTATGGTGTTGTTGACATCTTTCTACGCGTCAACAAAAGGGCCTAAATCGTGCGAACGGGGCAGAATATAAAATTCCAAATTAAACCGTGTTTTTCGCCTTGTGTCAAAGGTTACCTGTGCAAAATTTGGTGCCAATCGGTGTAACGGTGTTGATTTGTATTTAGTACAAAGAAATACACAGACTTTGAGTTTTATATAATATATATATATATATACATATTGTTTTAATTACTATATACCGTGCTGTTTTGATTGCTGCATAACCTGTTGTTTGTATAACCTACTGTTTCATTGCTAACCTCCTGTTTTCTTTTTAACCTATTGCTATTGTTGCTATAAAGGTTACTGTTTCTACAGCACATTATTTTCATTTCTGTAGGTCCTGCTGTTTGTGAAACCCATTATTTTATTATGGGTTGCATAACCTAACGTTTGTGTAACATATTGTTCTCACTGCAAACCTGCTGTTATTTAATCTTCTGACTTTAATGCTATAATCACTACTGTTTGTATAAGATATAGCTTACATTGCTATATACACATTACTATGTTTTTTTTTTATTACAGTTAGCTTTATTTAAACAGTAAATGTTCAAACAATTAGTGCACTAGCAGTACTGTTGTGTCTCACATTACACTAACTCAAAGGAATTTCTTGTTTCAGTTCAAACAAATGTTGAAATTGTGTATTTCTTTTCTTTCAATTCACTTTTTATGAAAACGAGCTTTACATTAACATGCTAGCCTTATACTATATTTTCAATAAAATATTCAATATCTAACAGTTTAAATTTTGTGGAATTGTGAAATTATAAATACTATGACTAATGTGTGGTTATCAATCTATATTTAATTTGTCTTAAATACAAATAATTTAGTTCAATTAAATTTCTGACTTCCTTTTTTTTATTAATAATTTTAGTAATTTGCATCTTTTTGTTTATTGAATGATCTCTTCAATGTTTTAGTTTTTCATCTTTTTGCTGTCATTTTTCATTTCAAAACACTGGATTTGATCATTCTACATTCTATTCATCTATAGCACTGTAAACACTATAGTCGTATAATTTTGAAGGTATGTGCCCTTCTCTAGAAAGCTTTGTTTCAGAAACTGTTGTTCTACATAAACTTCTGTTACCTTTATTTTTGAAAAGTCTGTATGTTTTGTTCGAGTATTTTTATTAGCTTGAATATTTTCCACCAGAAAATAGATAAACATGACTGACGAGATTAGTGTCCAACCAGCACAGTGATTGTCGCGTGTCACAATATGACTATAGAAAAGCCTACCATTGTCACGTGTCACAATATGACTATAGAAAAGCCTACGTATGATATGGTGTTGGTAAGAAAATATGTTGAAATAACAAGTGTACGAAACAGACTTTAATTTTAGTATATTCTTAAAAAGTTAATATGAGGAATCTACTGAAGTCATTTGTTTTAAAGGGTTTTTATTAGACATCTTGAATTTTTCTTAGAATAGCCAAACACCCAATAAGTTATTTTTTACACTAGTTCTCTAATTTCATACCATACTGTTTCCTCTCTCACTACGTTAGTTCACTTAACTTGTAATTTGCAATATTTGAAGTTGCATTAATTGCAATGATTTTAATAATATCTTGATAGTGGTCTGCGTTACCTATTGTTCTTTTTTTCTATATCCCCTACCGATTGTAAAAAGTACTGTTCAATTGACAAGCTCATGTTTTTATAATGTACTCTATAATTCCTATAATCTATACTGTTTGTATAAATATCGCATATACATATCACTGTCTACCTCTAGCTTCT